>OZ004719.1:10331771-10656771 GCA_963924515.1 Vespertilio murinus | reverse complement strand
TGAGAGGAAAGAGGAGGTGGTGAGCTACGGTCACCCACCTGGCACCCTCCCACAGAGCACCCTATAACCTCAGGCAATGACAAAGGTCTTTTGGGAGAAAGAATGGCCAAACCGAAACCACAGAAGGAGTTGTAGAGGCTTTTTTTTTTTTTTTTTTTTTTTAAAGCAAACCTCCACTTCCCAGAGAGATGAACTTACTTGCCCACGGTCCCTCGACTAGTCAGTAATCACAGTGGTGACTCCCCTTGTAGTGATGGAGAAGGGAGCAGGAAAGATCCCCTCGGGGTGGGGGTAAGGCCAGCACCTCCCATCAGAGGCTGCAGGAAAACCACGGAGTTAGGGGGTTGGGAGAAGAAGAGCTCGAGGCCAGGGAGGACCCTGAGCGCAGTGAGAAAAACGCTCCTCCATCCTTAGGACAGACAGCCCGGCTTTGGCACCAGCACCAGGAAGTCCTGAAACTCTAAGAGTCTAAGCCCTTTGCTGGCAGCCCAGCCTGGCACTGCCCCCAGAAGTAAAATTGGGGAGTCTGCTGTGGTGCTCAGCTCTGGAAGCCAGAGGTCTGTCCAAACGTGGCGGGATGACCTCGACAGAGCCCCTTTCCTCTGGGCCGCCGCCTCCTGGTCCCCAGGGAGACTGAGCCTGGTTCCCAGAGTCTGCTCATCTGAGACTCTGTGACTACCTTCCCAGTGCGGCCTGGTGGACCCCCTGAAGGGAAACGGAACACAAAATCGGTTCTTTGGTCCGAAGTCCTGAGTTTAGGCAGTGACTTTGGCTGGCAGTGACCCTAAGGAAGCAGCCCTGGGCTGGTGCGAAGGCAGAAGTAAGGCTTTTTCATATATATTCTTGGAATTAGTTATATTTCGCTGCATAACAAATTATCCCACATTTTGTGGCTCAACACAAGCAGTTGTTATCGCAGAGGTGCTGTGAGTCCAGCATCCTACAATCCAGATCCTGGCAGTAGGTCATGTCAGTCATGTCCAAGCTATGGAGGGGTCTATGTCCGAGATCACTCATGCGGGCCACTGGGCTGCCTCGCCGTATGGCCGCCAACTTCCCTCTGAGCAATCGGAGCAGGAGCGAGAACAAGGTCCCGAGACAAAAGTCACCAACATTTTATAACCATCTCAGGAGTGACGGGTTTCCCGGCACGTTGGCTGTATTCTAGCCATCAGAAGCAGCCAGTACGTCGAGGCCACAGTCGATGGGAAGGGATGACGCAGACGGGAACGCAGGGAGGCAGGATCTTGGGGCCATCGGAGAGTCTGCCCCCCACACAGGGAGACAGCATCGCTTCTCTGGCATGTCTGTCTGCCCGGCATCACAGCTCAGTGGATCAGCGGCTCCTCCTTGACTTTCTGACCCCTTTCCCTCTCGGGAGGTCTTCGCTTCGAGTTGCCAGATTTGGCAAATAAAAAGACAGCATAGATAGGTTCCAAATGTTGCATGGGACCTATCAGTAGCTAAACTAAAAGTTAGTCATTGTTTAATTGAACTTTCACTGGGCATCCTGTATCTTATCTGACAACCCTACTTCCTGTCTTTTTAAACCAGATTCCATCAGGATAAAACGCATGCGTATTAGGGATGGGGAGAGGGTCCTGGGAGAAGCCGAGGGTCAAAGACTAGAAACCTCATGCCTCGTACCCCTTGCGTGTGGTTCAAAGACTATGATGCAGAGCAGGAGCCGGACTGGGAAGAGCCACAAAAGCGACGGGAGGAATATCGGGGGAGGGGGAAGAAAAGGGGAGACCGGGGAGGCGGTGCTTCTCTTGAAGACCCTAAAAGGGATCAGAGTGTTTCCTCTGAGAGGCCAGGGCGCAGAGAGGAGTGGAGAGAAGACTAACCATGGGGCTCAGAATAGGTGATTGTGTACTTCCAACCAGAACACAGGAGGCAGGGCCCAGCACATAAACTTCCGGGCACCTTCCCCGAGGAGGGCAGGAAGGAGGGTGGCTGGCTTCAGACACCGTGAGCTTCCAGTTTTGAACGCCTCTGAGTCAAGCTGGAATGTCTCCCACGGAGAGCCGTGCTGGACAAGCATGAGGACTGACTTTGTAACACCCCCAAGGTAAGGGTGTGACGCCCGTGTGAGGACTGGGAGAAGACGAGCTGGTGACTGCCTGGCTGAGCCCTGGCCTGTCCGGCCACTGGCATCAGAACCCAGGAAGCTCTCTGCTCAGCCTGAAGGAGACCCCAAGCGGCCTCCAGCCCCGCCTCCCAGCCAGCCCATCCCAAAGAACCGCAGACGTGTCCTTAGACCCGTTTCACAGCAGTTTAGAATCACACCTGCTTTTCTTTTCTTTCTTTTAAAAAAATATATTTTATTGATTTTTTACAGAGATAAAGAGAGAGGGATAGAGAGCTAGAAACATCGATGAGAGAGAAACATCCATCAGCTGCCTCTTGCACACCCCCTACTGGGGATGTGCCCGCAACCAAGGTACATGCCCTTGACCGGAATCGAACCTGGGACCTTTCAGTCCCCAGGCCCATGCTCCATCCACTGAGCCAAACCGGTTTCGGCTCACGCCTACTTTTCTAAAGGAAGCCCCTTCATCCACAGACCGGAGGATGTGCAACTGGCGGGCAAAGAGCCGGTCAGAGAGACTTGGACAAAGCGAGCAGGGGCTAGCACCCCACGGCAGCCTGTCGGTTAGGTTTCTGGGCCTCGGGCTCGCTCCTGGGCTCCATGTGTAAGAGGATCTTCCTAGAGAAGTTTGGCTGGAGAAAGGTTTCTCTGTGTCGCTGGGCTGAGCTCCAGTTTGTTCTCCAGATGTCGGAGTCCCCCGACCCCTGGCCCCGCAGCTGCCCCTCCAGCTGCCATTGCCTCACCAAGGGCAGGTGGCCCAGCAGCTCCCGGGAGCAGCCCCCAGGACAGAGCTCCGCGAAGGGCAGGACCTCGCCTCTGGGCTGCGTTCCAGCTGACAAAGCCCTTTCACGTCGTCCACTCTCTGGCTGACTCCCAGCAGCCTCCCTGCGATGTGATTTCATCGTCTCCGTTTTACCAAGAAAGGAATGGGCTCAGAGAGGTGGAGTCACCGGCCAAAGGTCACACAGCACTTGCCTAGAGGAGCCTGGAACTCAGACCCTTTTCCCTCAACACTGAGTCGTTGTTTTCCTCACTGCTTTACAGCTACGAAGAGGGGCGGGAGCTGGAGATCCAGCCCCCTGCTGCTGCTCACTCAGTGTGTGCGGGAGTTTCTCTCACGGGTCCGCGACGTCTGGGAGGGAGGCTGGCTGTGCGGTCAGGGGGTGGGCTGGATGAGGGACACATTTACTCTTAGTCTTGGTCACTACCCGGCCAAGAGGGTGAGGGAAACAGCTGGTATAGGAGGGCAGCCAGAGGTGAGGCTGGCCAAATGGTGTAGAAACTCTGGGACAAGCAGCTGCTTAAAGGAACCACACAGGAAGATACTGTGTGGCCTTGGGCAACTCGCCCGCCCTCTCTGGGCCTTGTCTGTGAACCTCGAGGTGATACCGCACTGTCTCTAACCTCCTTCTAGATTTGAACTTCTGTTGTGGTCTCTCTCCTGGGACCCTGGTGGTCCCCTGGCTAGAAGGATCAGGTGTTCTAGCCCAAGAGGGCACTTCCTCGGGCGCCTTTGGGGACAGACACCTTCCGCCACCTCCTTGAGCTTGGCCACTGTGAGGCTGAGGAGTTTCGGTTTTTATTTTTATTAAATATATTTTATTGATATTTTACAGAGAGGAAGGGAGAGAGATAGAGAGCCAGAAACGTCAATGAGAGAGAAACATCTACTAGCTGCCTCCTGCACACCCCCCACCGGGGATGTGCCCGCAACCAAGGTACATGCCCCTGACCGGAATCGAACCCGGGACCTTTCAGTCCGCAGACCAACGCTCTATCCACTGAGCCAAACCGGTTTCGGCGAGTTTCGTTTTTTTTTTTTTTTTTTTTTTTAAGCTCTATCGTCTGCTTAACTCGGGAGGCAGGAGGCCTGGGCCTGGGCAGGGTGGTCCCTCTGCTAACACGGCCCCACCATTCCCCCCCTCCCCTCCTGCAGAGAAAGGCCTGGACATCCCCCTCATCATCGGCATTTGTGGCGGAGGCATTTTATTCTTACTCTTCGTGGCGCTCCTCGTCCTCTTCATCAGCAAGAGGAGAAAACAGAACAGAAGGAAACGCAGTGAGCCCCCTCTCCTGTCCCCCCCACCCCCCGCCCCGCCCCTGCAGGCCTGGGCAGAATCCCCGTGGAAACGGCTCGCGGGGAGGACACTCGCGTCCGGATTCGGCAGTTTCAGAATGGCAGGGCTGTAACCGGCGGTTAGGTTTGTTCCATTTGTGGTTAGCGTGACTTCTGAAAAACAATTCTCCGTGGCCACGTGTGGGAGCTTAAGAAGCTGAATCCAGGTTGGCCCCACGGTCGTCCACCTCCTGAGCCGACTCTGCGAAAGGCAGTGCGGACTTTATTTATGTATTTATGTGTGTATGTATGTATGTATGTATGTGCTTATGTATTTTTTCCATCACCTTTTGCCCCCTCTATGCCCTCTTGCACCTCCACCCATCCCCCCTTCCCCTTGCTGTCCCTGAGTGTGGTTACACTTTGAATGAGCCGCACATCTCTGTGGGGGTAGGAGGGTTAGCTTCAAAACACTCTTCTGTGGACACACACCTCGCCCAGTCCTGCGGAGCACGGGGAAAACGTCAGGGCCCCGGGGACCCGCGGGGACACCCTTGTTCTAAAACCGGGTGCCCACGCCTCCTTTCCCACTTGGCTGTTCGGAGGGAGGTGCTTAGCCTCTGGGTGTTTGTCCCTCACGTCAGGCCTGTCTGACAAGATGATGCTCAGCAGCGGGGAGCTGGCTCACGGGCCCCCGGAGGCATCTGGACACCCCCCTTTCCTGTGGGGATGCTTTCCAAGATGCCCAGTGGCGGCCGGAAACCACAGACAGTACCAAAGCCTGCACATACAATGTTTCCCCTACAAATGCATTCTTATAGTGACGTTTCATTCGTAACCTTAGGCACGGTAATATATGAACAATAGCGACTAATAAGCAAATAGATTATAACAATCCCTTGTACTAAAAGTTGTGTGAACGGCTGTGTGGCCATTGTTAAGTAGAATAATGGTGTCTTGAACACACTGTGGTGCCTCGACAGTCCATCTGATAACTAAATGGCTGCTAAGGGACTAACGGAGCATGGGCGGCGTAGATACATAGACGGAGCGGATACACTGGGCAAAGAGATGATTCATACACAGACAGGACGGAGCAAGATTTCATCGCTATTCAGAACAGCGAGCAATTTAAAATGTATGAATTGTTTATTTCTGGAAATTTCCATTTAACACTTTTGCACCGCCGTTCACCATAGGTAAGTGAAACCGTGGATCAGAGGGGATTACTCTAATGGCACACCGGGTGTCTCCACGGGTGCTGGGATGGCACTGTGGGGACCCCGTGCTGCAGGTGGGTCCAACGGGAGACACCTCAAATTCTGCGTTACCTCACATTCATTGTAGGACTGGGTCCCCTCACTCTAGGTCTTTTCCTAGAACGGGCACGCCCACCCCCCAAGGAAGAACCTGGTGGCCTTGAGCTACCATCAGATTTGATTGCCACTCGCCTTCAGCCCTAAGTCCTGCCACACCTCTGCCCCGAGGTCCACCTCCATCCTTCCCACACTCTCCGCCCCGGTGGACGAGAGCCACCTGCTGAGTCCCATGGCACCCACGACCTCCTCACCTCTGTGCCCTCACCTCAGGCTGTCCTCCGCCTCCTTTCCTCCGCAAAGGCCCCTTCTCCATCACCCGGTGCTCAGAGACCACTTATTCTTCCAGAGTGGACCTCACACGCCACCCACAACAAGGCATCCCTGCTTCCACCAGGCTGACGTGACCAACAGAAGGACTGCCTGGTCGTGACAAAATAGTGGCTTGTGGCAGGCACTAATCTCTACGATATATGCTTCCTATTTATTTATTTATTTTTAAATGTTTTTTATTGATATTTTACAGAGAGGAAGGGAGAGAGATAGAGAGCTAGAAACATCGATGAGAGAGAAACATCGACCAGCTGCCTCTTGCACACCCCCTACCGGGCATGTGCCCGCAGCCAAGGTACATGCCCTTGACCGGAATCGAACCCGGGACCTTTCAGTCCGCAGACCGACACTCTACCACTGAGCCAAACCGGTTTCGGCTATGCTTCCTATTTATGATCTTACCCAAATTTCCAAGTGGCCTTACGAAATAGATACTATTCACACGGATGAGGACATTTAAGTTCAGTGAGGTTCAATGATTTGCCCCGAATCCAATAGCCGGCGGGCTGAGTCAGGACTAGGCGAGGGCAGCAAGGAGCCCGGGGTGCGACACTTAAAGAGACGCTCACCTTTGACCCTGCTGTTGCGCCACCTTGAGAGGGAGGGCCTGGGTGCCTTGCTGGTTTCGCCCGCATCGTCCCAGCCCTGGGCTGAGTAACCAGGAGCTGCAATGAGGGAGGACTCCGGGCCCGGAGGAAGCCTGGGAGCAGACCTTGGGCAGGGGTGGCTGGTTGGAAGTGGGCACGCTGGGGCTCACAGCCCAGCTCTGGCCAGACAGGCTGCACAGAGCCACAGCTAGCCTAGTCTGTCCACGCTGGCCGGAGATTTCCGTCACGGGTCCACCCTCGACTCCTCCTCCTGGACAACGGGGGCTCTTGGTCTCACCCCTGTGGGGTCCTTCCTGGAGACTGGCATTGTTACCTGCAGTCCCACTTACTTGACTTAGCTTCCTGAGCACAGTGCTTGTGTGTGGGCCACCGCTGCCACTTAGCAATGGCACCTGCCACCACTGCCACTTAGCAATGGCACCTGCCACCTGGAGGAAGAGGGATACGTTTTCGAAGAACAAATGAACAGGACAGTGGCGGACAGAGCTGTGAATGAATGGCCAGGCCAAGCCTGCAGAGTAGGGGATGAAAACGAACCCCCATTGTCCCACAGCAGGAAGTGGGTCAGAGGTCACAGTCTTCTGCCCGGCCTCCTGGGACCACCTTGGGGCACCAGGGATGTGTGCCCTTTCTGTGCCCTTTTCTCTGTGTGCGTGGAGCGCACCGGCCTCCCACATGTCCAAGCCACGTCGCGGCCTTAAGCCCTCACAGTGGACGCTGCCTGAGCCGGATTCAGCAGTGAGGAAGCCTTTGGTCCAGCGGCATCACCCGAAGGTGCAGGGTGGCACAATCCAGGGGGCTTGGCTCCAAGCCCTCCCCCTGTAATGATGCGACCCCTGGGAGAAAGTCGTGGGCCTGTCTTCCTGGTTGACAGGCCCCCAGAGCAGAGAATCCCAGAGGGGTGGCCGGGGAGGGATTCTTTCCTCCTGGGCGCGGGAGGATGGGGCTTGCTTCTGAATTTCTAAGAACCTCTATCCCAGCCCTCACCAGCTCGTGGGCTGCATTAGAGCCAGAGTGGAAGGCAGATCTAACAGAGAAACCCGTGGGAGCGAAGGTCATTACTGATGTCCCCTCCGCCCACTCGGGGCCTATGTGAGGGCTCTGACCACCAGGCACTCAGCGTCTACCTCTAGGACGACACAGAGGCCAGGTTGAGGGGTCCGAGTGTCCTTTCTGCTCCCAGGAGACCCGGACACAAAGGCCCCCAGCGGTCTCCTCGCCGCTGGCTTCCTGAGCTCTCGAAGCCCCGGGCTCTCATTCTGCCTCGCTGGTGGGCAGATCTGTCTGCCCTACAGGACTGGGACCCCTTAGGGCAGGGGTGGGGAACATCCGGCCCACGGGCCTTGTACGGTCTGGCCCCGCCAAGGCATTAGAGGTGAGTTAATGAAATGCTTGACCAAATATAGCAGGCTAATTTTTAAAAATATGTTATAGATAATTCCCATTTCTTCCTTCTCTGCCCCCCTCCTTCCAGCCCCCCTCCCCAGGGCTTCACTACCTTACTGCCCGTGTCCAGGGGCTGTGCATATAAGTTCTTTGGCTTATCTCTTCTCATTCCTCTAACCCCACTCTGAGGTGTGTCGGTCTGTTCCACGCTTCTATACTTTGGGTCTTACTTTGTTGGTCAATTCATTTTGTTCATCAGATTCCACGAATACGTGAGATCGTGTGATATTTGTCTTTCTCATTTGACTTCTTTCACTTGGCATCAGATTTTCCAGGTCCGTCCAAAGCAGGCTCATTTTTACGTGGTTAATTTTGTATGGCCCGCGAACAGCACTATAAATAGCCAAATGGCCTTTGGCAGAGAAAAGGTTCCCCACCCCTGCCTCAGCGGGGAGGGGCAGCTTCTGCCCCCTCCTCACCTCCCCGAGAGCAGCCAGCAGACCCCGGGGTGCAGAGAAGGGCCACTCGGTAAGAGCCGCATCCATCAGACCTTGCAGGGGCGAGCTCTGGAGTTGACAAGTTTTGTTGTTGCAGATAAGAAACTGGAACTCAGAGCACACAGGAACACCTCCGAGGAAAGGAGCCAGCGGCCCTACAAACATCCAGCCTCGACTCCTCCCTCTGCAGCCGCCTCCTTAGCTCCTCCTCCACCTGGCTACCGGCCCCAGGCCCACGGTCCTCGCCCCCCGCCGTCTCCCGGCCACCTCGCCCCGCCCCAGCCGCAGAAGAGGCCCCTGCCTTCCCCTGGCTACCAACGGAAAGGACCTCCTCTCCCCACGCCTCGGGCTCAACAGAAACCGCCCCGGGGGGGCAGAGAGAAGGCCAAACTGTCTCCCGGCAGAGCTGACCCCGTGGCTTTGAGTAAGAGGTAGAAACTGTCCCTTCCTGCCCTGGAGCTCCCGCCCTCGCCCTCGGTGCGGACGCCTGCCCAGCTGCAGTCCTCACCTCCGGGGCTCCTGGCCCAGAGCCACACCTGCACACCCCTCAGCCGCATGGTCTCACGCCCGGAGTCGCTGGCCTCCTCCAAGTGCCACCGCACCAAGAAGAGAGAGACAATTACGTGCAATCATTAGGATGAGGGGTGACCGAGCATGAAACCCTCGAGCGCTCGGCGCCTCCTGGAGTGACATCCAGCAGCCGCTGTGCCCGTGTCTCGTTACCAGCCACCTGCCCGATGCAGGGACTCTGGGTTTCCGGACACATGCCTACCATCTCCCAGGAGATGGGAAATAAAAGGTCTGACTTGATCCCAGTGCCTGCTCATTATAGAAAGCAACCCAGCAGCGCCCGGCCGGTGTGGCTCAGTTGGTACAGTGTCGTCCCATGCACCAGGAGGTCGCAGTTTGATTCCCGGTCTGGGCACGTGCCCGGGTCGCAGGCTCAGGCTCCAGTAAGGGGCGAGGAGGAAGCAACTGTTTCTCTATCATCGATGTATTTCATCTCTCTGCCTCTCCCTCCCTCTCTCTAAAATCGATAAACTTAAAAAAGAAAACCAAATAAAGGAACCCGGCATCAAAGAGGCTGGCTGGTGTGGCAGCGGGACCCCATTTGGTCGCCCCAATTCGCCTGGGTCCCCGCCCCCACCAGAGCATCACCATGCCCCCCCGGGGTCAACTGCCAAGCCAGCCTGACCGCCTACTTGCAGATTCGCTTAATGAATTGAGTCCTCGCCACACAAATGTCAACAAGAGGCACCAGAAAACGTAATTCTTTGGGTACCGCTCCCTTCAGACACGGTCACGACGATCTATAGCAGTGGTTCCCAATGAGGGGTTCCCCCCCACACACAGGGGGAGGGGGTGGTTTGATTTTTAAGGGGGCAATTTGAGAATGATTTATTAACAATGAAATTTTTTTGCATTTCTTATGGTTCTAGGGGCCTCAGACCATATATAAATATATATTATGACAACATATTCATGCATCTCAATTCTCTGTGATATGTTTTGCAACTTGATTTGCTATTTTTTTTCCTATCACTCCATATTATTATTTAGCAGTTTCTTAGTGATTCCTTCCTCAGGACTTCAACTGTCCTTTCGTTCTTTTATGTTTCTCTGTCATGGCTGCCATGTTCTTTGGAAGCTTGTTTAGACCAAGTTCATGGCCTTTTAGGCTTCCTCCATGTGACTAAAAGTTCACTTTTAAAAAATATATATTTTATTGTGTTTTTTTTTTTACAGAGAGGAAAGGAGAGGGATAGAGAGTTAGAAACATCTGTGAGAGAGAAACATTGATCAGCTGCCTCTTGCACACACCCTACTGGGGATGTGCCCGCAACCAAGGTACATGCCCTTGACCGGAATCGAACCTGGGACCTTTCAGTCTGTGGGTCGACGCTCTATCCACTGAGCCAAACCAGTTTCGGCTAAAAGTTCACTTTTTTAATAATAAGAATTACATATTACGGGGAAGGAGGGGGCATCAGGGTTTCAGAGATGCTTGGGGGGGGGGGAGGGTGTGGCCACAACACGTGGGGACCACTGATCTACAGAGTCACCCCGGAAAACCCATGGATCCTGGAGGGGCTGCAAGCCAATCAGACGACATGCAAAAGGGCAGGCTCAGGGACAACAACCTGGCTGAATCAAATCCCAAGTGTCTTCACTGAGCACTGCTTACAGGTCGGACCCCATCCCCAGCTAGAGTCATACTAGCCGAACTTCGGGGGGAAGTGGGGAGAACAAAACAGCTTTTCGTTAAGGTTCTTCAACACTAGGCGGTGAGAAGACAGGCGATTGGAAATGTCGGTGCCATGGCTGTGGCCCCGTCCGCCGCCTCCGTCCGCCGCCTTGGCCCCTCTAACACTTGGTGAATCTTATCAGGCTGTGACAGGAAGCCCTGAGGTCTGAACCACAAAGTCTGTGTGCCTCTTCAGGGCTTCCTGTGACAGCTTTACTGAGGGCTGAACTCCTCATTCCTTAGCACCCAGAGTCAATCACCAAGGGTAATGCTGAACGAAACCCCACAGCCTCCTGAAATTCCCGCAGGCAATCCAGCCGAGTAACGGTCATCGCAGGACCTACCGTCAGCAGGAGAGACGGAGGTCTGAGCACTGCCCCTCCCTCATTCCTCATTTCAGTCCCGTCCCTGCCAGGAGCCATCCCTGGCCTGGTGCTGGGCTTTTCCTTTGAAATCCTAAAGCGTTACTCGTGATTCAGATCACATGCTGCCCGTAAGTATTGGATCTTTTGTCATTCCTTCATTCAACAAACACTCATTGAACAAACACTTATTGCATCCCAGGCTCTGCACGAGGTACCAGGAGCACAGGCGTGTACCACTGACTGTATCTTTGCTTTCAAGGACCGCGCAACCTAGTTGGGGGAAGGGCGGACAACTTCCAGGATAAATGTAACGGCGTGATAAGTAAGGTCAGAGGCAAGAACAGGTACCCAGGGGGAAGATTTGGACTGCAGATTAGGAGGTGGGGCTGGGGTGACACAGAAGGCTTCCTGAAGGAGGCGGGTTTGAGTTGAGCTGTAACACATGAGTAACACGGGGAAGCAGAGGTGCGGAATTGCCCCTGTGGCCCTCCACAGCATGAGCAGCACTCATGTCAGCTACCTGCTCACACATTAGGCTGTTCCTTAACTACTGTGTCTCATCACTTTGAAGATGCCACTGATTTTAAGTGGCATCATCATTCTACATACCATAAAAAGAAAACCTCTCAGATGCCTTATAACAAAGCTAAGATACACTCAATTTTTAGACACAACCCCATTTCTGTGATGTTAAAATGTGAAAAGATGTGTGTTTTTATTTTAAATTTATTATTCTTTTTTTTTTTAACCCTTACCCGAGAATAATTTTTCCAATGACTTCTAGAGAGACTAAAGATGGTGGGGGGAGGAGTGAGGGAAGACAGACAGACAGACACACACACACACACACTGATTGGTTGCTTCCCACCCCTCCTGGGGCTGGGGAAATTGCAAGTGAGGTACATGTCCTTGAACAGAACCTGAGACCCTTTGATCTGCAGGCCGATGCGCTAACCACTGAGAAAACCAGCCGATGCTTTTTTTTTGTAACCCACACCCAACAACATGCTTATTTATTTTAGAGAGAAGGAAAGGGAGAGGAGAGAGAAAGAGAAATATCAATGTGAGAGAGAAGTAGATCGAACCCACAACTTAGGTAAGTGCCCTGACCAGGAATCAAACCTGTGACCTGTCAGTGTGCGGGTTGATGCTCCAGCCAACTAAGCCACATGGGCAAGGGCAAGACGTGCCTTTCAGAATTGATGAAATGCATAGTTAATAAGCCTCTTGAGAACAAAGACCATAGCGCTTTACAGAAATCCCACTAGCTAATGGACACAATGGGTGCGCACAGCCTGTATGAAAGACAGGGAAGGGAACACACGTGGCATTTACATATTTAAGACACACTCCCTGCACCGCTGGAATCTCCACCATGAGGCTGAAAACATGGGCCTTTGCTGCCTTCATCCACCTATCTGACCTTGTGTGACCTACCACTGACCTTGTCCCCAGAGCATGGACTTCCTGAGAAGTGGTCAGACCAGCTGCATCAGAAGTGTGGAGCTTAGAAAAAAATAGCAAGAATTTAGTAGGTGAGTTTGAGCACTTTTAATAGCCTCTGTAGGTGACTCTGTCAGGCCTTCAAGGGGAAACCACAGGCCAGCTCTGGTCTTCAAATGATTAACCACCAGTAAAGGTCAAATTTGAAGACGTTCTAGATCAGTGGTCGTCAAACTGCGGCTCGAGAGCCTCGGGTTGCCGCTCTGTTGACTAATGAGTTTGCCAACCACTGTTCTAGATAAGACAGTATTGCAAGAAAAGCAGTGATGGCACAGTTAACAAATCTTCTGCTGGACACTGCGAACGTGAGGGAGGCAGCTAGGTTGGAAAAGAGTATCCAGGTAATCCGAGGGACTGGAACATCCTGGGTGTCATATAAAGGCAGAAAATTCTAGATTTCTGACAGCCTCGCTGCCCTCCATATAGGGCAGTCTGAGCCTAGCAACTGGGGCAGTCCAGCTCCAAGGGGGCCTGGGCTGTTGACTGGCAATTTCATCTCAGTCCTCCTCGATGGGGTCTCTAACGGGGCTCCTCGAGGCTCCCCCATACTCGCCGGGCTGCAGCCACGTGGTTCCTTGGGGCCACTGCCCACAGTGTCTCCCTCCCAGAGCCACTTCCCACACTTTCCACTCATCCACACTCTTCTTTCAGGACTCGGGGGCCTTGCCTGACTCCTGAGTTGCACTGTGGCGCGAGCCTTATGAAGCCATTTTGCTCTGTCTCGCTGTGGCCATCTTGTCCGGAGCAGGAGGCGGCCCGCAGGCACTAGAAGGTTCTCTCTCTTTCTGGTTATGCAAGCTCGAGACACTTACTCAGCCTCTGAACAATGGTTTCCACGTGTGTAAAATGGAGATAACACCTCACAGGGTTCGAGTGCAGATAAACGGGAAACACTGTATGAAAATGTAGGTGTGTATCTTGGTGGACAGGAGACATCTGATAACTGTGAACTTTCCTTCTGGCTTGAAACCGGAGAAAGAACACGCTGGTGAGCAGACATAAATGACCCAGTTATTGGAAAGAGGCACGGCCCGTTAAAATTTGTCAGTACTCTGAAAGGGGAACAGTGTGCTAGGAGTTTGAGTCTCCTTAGTTTTCTAACCTTGACCATGGTGGACAGATGGACAAAACCCTGTATACCAGATGCATTAAAGGCTAACCAACCCACCCTTGAGACCACTGCACAGAGCTGGGATTGAGCCACCGGCCTGCTGTCCCGGTAAAGGAGGGCCACTGTGACACCACGTCTGGCCACCACTCTACAAGACGGCCTGCTGATTTAGTCACAGCAATAGGGAGCAGGGAACATTCCGGTCTTTCTAAAATCCTACCAGGCCGCATGAGACCTGCCGACTGGTCAGGGCTGGCATAGGGGAGGTGCTTACAGTGAATGTTTGGAGGGCACTCAACCTTCCTGGTTTCAAGCAAACGTTCCGGCAGTCCTGGAGGCCCCAGATGGACTGGTGCAGCCGAGCGCAGCCACTGTGGGAGCTGTGGTCTGGGAGGGGGCAGGGCGGGGTACCCGTAAGGCAGGGAAATTTCTAGTTGAGGATAACAGCTTAACTCATGTGTTAGCCTTTACCCCCTTCCTCCCCCACCCACAAAAAAAAAAAAAACCCCACACATACACACACACAACATTAACTTGAACAAAAATAAAAGACACAAACCACAGATAGGGACAAAGAGAATAGGAAACAAAAAACCACCCACACAACAGTAGCACAACGTGGGAGCTTGAAAAAGCAGAGTGAAGGGTGGCAACTGACTGAGTGAACTTCAAAGGCTGAATCAATCCGGAGGCAGCAGAGGAGAAAGCCACGGTGCAAACTGATTTACTGTACTGCATCCTCCAAAGGCAAAGGCCTCTCCAGCAGTAGGGTGATGATGGTGCCGAAACAGGAAGACTGCTTCCAGATCGGCCGAAGGAGCAATGAGATCCCAGATTCTGTCCCCTGCACTGTGCAGGTCGGTGGCTGGCCAGGCGAGGCCAGCAGGTTAAAACTCTGTGTTTTTTTTTTTTTTTTTTTTTTTTTTTTAAAACAGAGAAATTTACCCTCTTTGCAGAGGGTAAAACAGAGGGTTTCTGGATTGGGGTTGCCCTACACCGTTGATAGAAGGAGACTCCATTAAAAACAGAGAAATTAATGCCAAAACTGATCTGCCTCAGTGGAAAGAGTGTCGGCCTGCGGACTGAAGGGTCCCAGGTTCGATTCTGGTCAAGGGCATGTACCTTGGTTGCGGGCACATCCCCAGCGGGGGGAGTGCAAGAGGCAGCTGATCGATGATTCTCTCTTATCAATGTTTCTAACTCTCTATCCCTCTCTCTTCCTCTCTGTAAAAAAATCAATTAAAAATATATTTTGTAAGAAATATATTTTGTTAATATATATATATATATATATATATATATATATATATATATAATTTGTAAGAGAAATTAAATAAAAATTTTCTGCTGAATGTTGGGACTGATCTCCTACTCTACCCAGCTTGCAGAAAGCAGAAAGAATATTCATGCTATTTTTCGGGCAGGATATTAGAAAACACTTATCAGTTTGAAAAAAAACAAAACCTTAACCTGCTCAAGGAAAAAGACCTAATCACACTGACGTTCAGAGTTTCCCAATGAAACCACCAAGCTAGCACTATATCTAGAGAGAAGACTAGAGTCGATAACCCCATCCTACCCACACACAGATTTCAATCTTTACTGTTTCCCTCTAAAATATGAGCAAACAAGGATCTCCATGGAAACGAGGAAAGCCTCTAACATGAAAGAAAGGGGTTCAAACAAGTAAACAGAAACATTACGGGCAAGAGAGAGAAAAAACTTAGACACATTACCCTTAATGTGCTCAAGGAATGAGAAAATACTGCATCCATGAAAGAACAGAGCGCTATGAAAAAGGCGTATTCAAGAACAAAGAGTGTTTTGGGGAAATACAAATGTAAGAGCAAAAATGGAAAACTCAACAGAAGGGCTAGATGATGGTGTTGGGAATTTGTCTCCGGGTGTAGAGGAGAAGGAGAGGAAGAAAAATGGTAATAAAAAGATTTTAAAGTTAGAGAACAGGTCTAGTAGGTCCAAAACCTAAATAACGGGTATTCCAGAAAGTGAATGGTGGAAGCACAGGGAGTTTGTTGTCCATGAAACCATTCCAGAACAGTTCCCAATGGAAGAACACACATTTCCATGTTAAAAGGGTTCATTAAGGATGTATCACGATAAAAAAAAAAAAAAAGTGTATCCACAAAAAGATATATCATTATAAAACTTCAGAGCACTGGGACAAAAAAAAAAAAAAAAGCTGGTGGGAAAAGGAAGAGAGAGAACATTAAGTATCAAGAATTAGAAAGGATTAGAATGGCATTGGATTTCTGCACTATACAGGAAGCTAGAAGATAACTGAGCAATGCCTTTGAGTTCTAAAGAATTTCCAGCCTCATATTCTCAGGCAACTATTAAGTAGGTGTGAGGGTAGAATAAAGGCATTTTCAGATGTGTGAACAGCTTTAAAAAGATTTACTTCTAATTTACTACCCTTTTCAGGAAGCTACTACAGGACTGTGCTTGGCCAGAATATATATATATATATATATATATATATATATATATATATATATATATATATAAAGAGCTAGGTGGCGTCACGACCAAACAGGCGACCAGTCACCATAAAGTCCCCCCTCTCCCCCAGCCCCCGAGCCGCTCACCATGAGGGGGTGCTGGCAGCAGGACGGGACTGGGGACTGTTGAGAGGGAGTGGTGGGCTGCTTCGTGGGGTAGCCGTGAGCTTAGCAGAGCAGTCACCCAGGCAGCAGTGAGTTTCGCAATGGGGTGGGGAAGTTTGGAGGAGCAGTTGCGGGGTCAGGGAGCCTCATGGAGCAGTGGCGGGGTGAGGGGGAGTTTCACGGAGCATCCAACGGTGACCTTCGTGGGGGCAGCAGCAAGTTTCGTGAAGCAGTCGAGGGGCCGGAGGAGCCTTGCAGAGCAGTCAAGGGGCCGCAAGCATAGCGGAGCGTCCCAGGGCGGGGAGCTTCACATAGCGTCGCAGGGCAGCAGAGGCCATGTGACTGGAGGCCAGACAGGCCAAGGACCCTAACCGCACACGATTTTGTGTGCACTGGGCCTCTAGTAAAGGTATAAACCAAGAGAGAGCATTAAAACATTGACAGCAAGTGCTAAGGTTAAATGAGGTCATAAGGGTGGGGCCTTACTCCCAACTGGAACAGGAAAAGGGACCCAGAGAGAATTCTTCCAGAAAATGAAACTGATCAATCTGGTGTATTTAAGCATATTAAGGAAAGATTTATATACCAGAGGGAGAGTTTGGAAATAAATTACTTATAAGTACAGAGACCATTACTCAACAAACAAAAGACAATAATTAATTGTAGGAAAAATAATAACTTGTACAGAAAAAACAAATCATTGTACATCATGCCACTTAGCAGTTAGATGCTCATTAATAATATAAACACTGTGTATTGATCTATCCAAAATTTAAGATTATTTATTGGGAGGATTAGGAGTGGAGAATCTATACATAATGCCTAAAGTGGGGGGGGGGGAGGGAAATCAAGAAGTAACTATATAACCATGTAATGTAGATACAGAGATATAAATATCAAATTAATTGGTTTAAAAATTTGAGGGTGGTTCACTCTGGAGAATGGGAAATGTTGGGGAGTGGAGATCAGAAGGCAACTATTAATATTATTATTTTTGTAACAAGCCTTGTGGAAGTACTTGATTCTTTAAACTAGTGGTCGCCAACCGGTGGTCCCTGGACCATTGGTGGTCCGTGAGGTCTGAAAGGTTGGCGACCACTGCTTTAAACTATATGCATATTAAAACTTGATAAAAATTAAATCTACCAAAGATGGGGAAAAAAGGACAAGGTGGTTTTCTTTTAAGCACAGAAAGATGATATAATATATAAACGGGAACCCAAGAGACCGTCAAGCTGGGGAAGTTGGACACTGTGAGAACAGAGACATGATTGAGTGGGGCTTGACCGATGGCTGACTCAAGAAGTGACACAGGATCCCAGAAATCAACTGTAGGATACCACACCCTGAATCAGTATATCACGAGCAAGGTGTTACAAGAGTATAAGGTGAGAGAATTATGGTTGGCAAGAGGGATATGGTTTTCAGATAAGCCAAACGAAGGTGATAAGACTTGGTTCCCTTTCATCTATTTGATTCCTCCTTTGTGCTTTCTGCTGGTGATTTCATAATTTAAAATGGTCCCCAAGCTCGGGGTTGGTATTATAAGTCCATTCGAGCTGCTGCAACAAGATACCACAGACTGGGTAGCTTAAACCACGGGTTCTGAAAATCCAAGATCTAGGTACCAGTTGGGCTGAGTTCTAGTTAGAGATCTTTCTTCCTGGCTTGCTGCTGACTGCGTCCTCATTATGTCCTCACGTGACCTTTTCTCTGGGTATCTGCACTCCTGGTATCTCTTCTTCTTAGAAGGGCACCAGTCCTATTAAATTAAAGCCCCACCCTTATAACCTCAATTACCCTCAATTGCCTCTTGAAAGGCCCTGTCTTCAAGACATTCACACTGTTGACTAGAGCTTCAACATACAAATTTTGGATGGACACGACTTGATCTATAAAGGTGTTAAAGTGCCATCCAGTGTTTCTAGGGGGAGGAAGTTCTAATGTACCATAATGCAGAAAATACATGTGTTAGATGAGCACTGAGGCATGAGTTATAGTGCTGTTGGCCGTGAATTCAATATTAATGCATTAGCAATACGTCTTTAAACAGCAATACACATAAATCAATGTTGAAAACAAACAAAGGATAATATTTTAAAAGATGGGAAAAGAATAAGCAAAGAAACAGAAAGAAAAACATAATAATATAGGTAGAACAGAAATCAATAAAATGGCAAATAACAAAAGAAGATTAATAAGACCATAAACTAGTTTTAGAAAGATTAATATATAAACCTGTGACAAGACTACTTCAGATAAAAAAAGGAGAGCTAGAAGATGCCAATAAGAAAATAATGCAGAATGCAAAAGAGGAAATAACTACAGATACCTCAGAGATTTAGAAACCAATAAAAGAGTAGTATGAAAAACTAACTATACACTAGTACATTTTTAAGACTAAGGAAACTTGATATATTTCTTGAAAAATGAAAAAGGCATAATTGGCAGAAGAAGAAATATAAAACTAAAGTAAATTATCAGATGTTAAAGAACTTGAAATGATTATCAGAGAGCTCCCTTAAAAAAATCTTCAGGGTGCCGAAACCGGTTTGGCTCAGTGGATAGAGCATCGGTCTGTGGTCTGAGGGGTCCCAGGTTCGATTCCAGTCAGGGCATGTATGTACCTTAGTTGCGGGCACATCCCCAGTGGGGGGCGTGCATGAGGCAGCTGATAGATGTTCCTCTGTCATTGATGTTTCTAACTATCTCTCTCTCCCTTCCTCTCTGTAAAAAATCAATAAAATATATTTTTAAAAATCTTTAGGACATTTTTATAGGTGACTTACATGAAAAGTCTATGAAGCAGTTAATTTTTATCTTATACAAGTAATTTCAGAAAATAGAAGAAAGACTGAAAACTACCAGCTCAATTTATGAAGTTAATATGGTTCCAAAACTGAATAAGAATAAATAAGAAAAGTATAAGTCTATTTTACTTATGAATGTAAATGGAAAAAAAAAATCCTCGATGAAATATTAACACATTTTAAAAAATGCATCATGATCAAGTAGAGCTTATCCAAGAAATGCAGGAAAACATCAACATAAAAGTAATCCAATATAATAAAAGGCTAATATGCAAATCAACTGAAGAGCAGAACTATAGGTCACTAGGATGTGGCACTGACCATCAGGGGGCAGATACTCAACACAGGAGCTGCCCCCTGGTGGTTAGTGCGCTCCCATAGGGGGACACTGCTCAGTCGAAAGCTGGGCCTCACGGCTGGCAAGCACAGAGGTGGTGGCAGGACCCTCTCCCGCCTCCACAGCAGCGCTATGACCATCAGTCAGACATCCCTCGAGGGCTTCTGGACTTTAAGAGGGCACAGGCTGGCTGAGGGACCCCCGTGAGTGCATGAGTTTCCGTGCACCAGGCTCTAGTCTATCAACAAAATTACAACGATGGCTAAAAGGAAAAACATATTGAAGTTATTATGTATGAAAAAAAAAGCACATGACTAAAAGCTTTAGCATGGTAGGACTAGAAGTTCTGGCCATGGTCCCGTTCTAATGACAAAGTCTACCTAAACACCTGGCTGCCAAACTATGTATCCCACCCACCCTTGCTACTAGAAGTGGCCAAGTATTTAGGATCCGGTCAAGGGGGGTGTGTTTTGTGACATCTGGCAGTGCTGGGTCAAATCAAGAACTCATACAGTATTTGACTTGACAAATTGCCCTGGTTGTATCTTAGAGACATATCTGCACAGGCCATTATGTCTGTTCTTACAAAGAATTATAGGTAATCTAGGTGGTGACCAGGAGGATGGATAAGCAAAATATGGCACTCAATATAGAATTGTATGCAGCCATTAGAAACAACAAATTAAGTGAGTACTGAGCAACAAAGAGACACCTTAAAGATAATACCATAGTCCCCCCCACAGGGGATACGTTCAAAGACCCCCAGTAGATGCCTGACTACACAGATTGTATTGAGCCCTATATACACTATGGGTTTTTCCCCTATGATAAAGCTTAATTTATAAATTAGGCACAGTAAGAGATTGACAACAATAACCAATAATAAAATAGGAAAAATATAATGCTATTCTATAATAAAAGTTATGCAGCCCTAACCAGTTTGGCTCAGTGGATAGAGCGCTGGCCTACAGACTAAAGGGTCCCAGGTTTGATTCCAGTCAAGGGCATGTACCTTAGTTGCAGGCACATCCCCAGTACGGGATATGCAGGAAGCAGCTGATCAATGTTTCTCTCTCATCGATGTTTCTAACTATCCCTCTCCCTTCCTCTCGGTAAAAATCAATAAAATATTCTTTTAAAAAGTTATGCAAATGTGACATTATTAAATTTAAAAAGGGTCACTTGAACATAAGCACTAAAATACCAAGATAGTCGATGGTACTAAACGACTAACAGGCAGGTAACAGGTACAGTGTGGATATACTCTGGGCAAAGGGATGATTCATGTCCTTGGGAGGATAGGGTGAGACAATGTGAGATTTCATCTCAAATTGAATGCAATTTAATACGTATGAATTGTTTATTTCTGAAATTTTCCATTTAATATTTGTGGACTACAGGTCACTGAAACCTTGGAAAGCAAAACTGTGCATGGGGCAGGGGAGGTAATTGTACTGCTAGCTGATTAGTGTTCACCAGAGGCCAAAACAGCTCAGTATCTTCATGGTGGTGGTTATGGAAATCTATATATGGGACCAAATTGCACAAGCCACACACACACACACACACACACACACACACACACACACTCTCTCTCTTCAGGTGAAACCAAATAAAATCTGTGATTTAGTGACTCTTCCAGAACAATGAATGAGACATTTGTGCAGACAATTAGAAGTCTAAAGGAAAACCGCAGTCAGGCCAGCAGAAACTGCCATATAAATTCTATACCTTCAGAATCTGGGACCAATTGCATAACTAGGGGCCAAGAAGTCCGGGGGGGTCGTGAAAAACAATCCTTAGGTCTCAATTCTCCTACTGCAATTCCATTCACTTTTTTTCTTTTCTTTGACATTTGGACAGTCTGCAGCCGTTTGCTACAGAACACTTTGTTGTATTTCCCTACAAAAACAAATGGGAGAGAGTGTCCCACTTGAAATTCATATACGGGAGAAAAGGAATAGAGAAGAAAAAAAAATCTGAGGAACAGAATAAACTGGTGAATATAGTAGAATCAGGGGCAAAGAAAGGGAGTGGACTGATAATTATCAGGGGGATAAGGGAGTGAGGGAGCAGTGAGAGACTGGATTGAAATCGTATAACCAATGGATGAAGACAATGGGGGGGGGGAGAGGGGGTAAGGGCAGAGGGTGGGATAGGAACTGGGTGGTAGGGAGCTTTGGAGGAGAAAAAGGATAAACAATTGTAAAAATCTGAGTAATAAAGATTTATAAATAAATAAATAAATAAATAAATATAAAAATGTATTTTTATTTTATTTTTTTAAATATATATTTTATTGATATTTTACAGAGAGAAAGGGAGAGAGATAGAGAGCTAGAAACGTCGATGAGAGAGAAACATCGACCAGCTGCCTCTTGCACACCCCCCACTGGGGATGCGCCCGCAACCAATGTACATGCCCTTGACCGGAATCAAACCCGGGACCTTTTAGTCCGCAGACCAACGCTCTACCACTGAGCCAAACCAGTTTCGGCAAAACGTATTTTTATTGATTTCAGAGAAGATGGGAGAGGAAGATAGAAACACCAATGATGAGAGAGAATCATTGACCAGCTGCCTCCTGCATGCCCCACACTGGGGATTAAGCCTGCAACCCAGGCATGTGCCCTGACTGGGAATTGAAACAGTGACCTCTTGGTTCATAGGTTGACACTCAACCACTGGGCCATGTTGGTCAGGCAAGACCATTCTTGTTGGGCTCAACCACCTTCCACAAGAAGGGATTGGTGCCTGGATCGCAGATGTACACACAAATATTAAACAGAACTCACAAAGCGCCTTGCGAGTTTAGGGAAGGGGGATGCTAACTAACTCCTTCTGCTGCGATAAAAGGAAGATCTGATGGAGAGCGCGGTGGGGAAAGGAAGCTTCAAAGGACAGCTCTACTCTAGGTCTGCGGATTCAGAAGGGGAGGACATTTCAAGCAGAAAGAACAGAGGTGAAATGAAAATGGAAATGTAGTCTTTATTTATCCGGGGTGTCATGGGATATCATGTGGAAAATCATTGTGATTATTTATCTCTATGATGCTGACCTCTTTGCATCTCTGTCATAATAACCTTGGTGGGAACTTACATCAAATCCCAACTGGAACCAAATATTCATTTCTTATTTTTAACTAAGGCACAGATCAAATCAAACTCGACACACACACACACACACACACACACACACACCCCACTTTGAACCAGACAGAATTCCATCTGGTTTAAAAAGCCACTGAACCAAAATTGCTGATAAAAAAAGGTATATGCGTAAATTCTAAATTATTTTTTTCTCTTCTAAATATAATAATATCAAACTTATTCTGATCATCTGAGTTTATAAACCTTTTTATTAACACACAGAATTCAATGAAGTGGGACTACGCATAATGATATTGATTCCTGCGTGTAGCTTGCAGGATTAGTCTTCATAATTAAACCTCTGTATATTGCTATATCTACAGGCTACCAGTGGGGGTCTTTAATTGAAAACACCGTCACCCGCGTAGCTAGTTAAAGCAGAAAGGGAATTTATTACAGGCTGACAGGTACCACACACTGTCTGAGAGGGCCAGAGGGTGGGTTGGGCTTGCAAACTACATAGGCAGGCATCTGACTCATCACAGGACTGAACTGGAAAGACCACTCAGGCCAGCACTACCGTGACCACCGGTGATGCCAGGCGCTACACATCCGAGGTGGGACTATGTGTAATGTCTGCTCCCCCCAAAAGCAGACATTCTGTTGTTCTTCTCATCAAAAGAGCCCCCCAGGTGCTCCTGCTCTTCACATGGCTGTTTTCCCAATCTAATTCTTACATGGGGGCATCAGCTAGGCAACCTCAATAGCACACCTGCTCCCTACACCTGTATGGGAAGATGGGGAAGTAAGTCTGGCTTCCACCTTAGGAAGTGCAAGTCCAAAATATGGGGATCACTCTGAACATAGGAAGCTCTTCAAATAACATGGGGTGGTCATAAAAGCATGGCAGAAGTCCCTTGCACTTGAATGTGTTACCATGTGCCACAGGAGCATGGTAACCAACTTTACTTGTTCAATTTGCTTAGCATCTTGGAGATTTCTGTTTCTGTCAATCTTGTGAACAAAATAGCCTGAGAAAACATCCCACTACAAGACATCTAGACATTCTAGATAAAATAGAAAGGCATCACTGATTTTGACACAAAAAAATAGTGAAATATGTACCAAAATGAAGCTGAAACTGGAAAACTTGGTGATGAGCTGACACTGACACTGTAGCTACCCTTTGGAGATTTGTTGATTTTGAGATTCACTGAGCTTAATGGTAAGAACTGAAGCTAAAGCATTGGCCCCTCCCCCATGGTGCAAGGTGGAACAGAGACCCCCATATGATGTTGACCAAAGAGCCTCAGTGAAAAGGTATCCATAGTAAAGCTGATAAGAAGCAAAAGGAATCACTGAGGGGAGTTTTCAGCTGGTGCAGAAGCTGGGTAGGGAAAAAGGTTTCTCCTAAAGCTTTGGTTTTTGGACTTGATTCTGCATTACTTATGTCACCCAAGAAAACACAGCTGAGAAATTTAGTGAAGTGTCCCCAGGTGTGTACAGCATACATGGTAACAGGTAGCAATGAACATTAATTGTCCTTAGAAGTCATGGTCTCAATTTAGTTCTCTCCCCCAAAATACAGTTAGTTCAGTCAAGCACAAGACTGCATGGTGAAATCATAGAAGATGTAAGAAAACAAGCCACCACAAGCAAGAGCCACTGAAAATAAACAGTCAAATTAGATGACCTAGGATTTCAGATACTCAAACGCACTAAGAGAAATAGAGAAAAAGAAAACATGAGAGAGGAAAAGGTGTCATAGAAAAAGAATGAGTCACACAATAGATTATACACAGCAGAAGAGAGAATGTGTGAACTAAAAGAAGTTACTCAGAAGGGGAAAAAAAAGCAAGAGAGAAAGGTGAGACATATAGGGAAGTTAAGAGATATAAGAAATCAAATGAGGTCTAACATAGAATTAAGTAGAATTCCAAAATAACAGAATAGAAGGATTCAGGGATATTAGGGTTTATGAGGAAGGCCAATAAATGACACTCCATTCTCCCATTGTGTTTGGAACCAATTAAGAAATACACATTGGATTCAAACAGCTGCAGATAAAAACACTAGATTTACTAATGATAGAATTGATGAGTTAATAATGCATTAATAATAGCCTTCTTAATACTGCATTTCAGAATCAAGCAAACCCACCCCATCATAGGTAGTACTGGATGGTTAAAGCCCTTTCTCCCGTCCTCCATATTTTCTGCCCTGAAAACTGTAGCACAAAGGAACAGAAAGGACGTTTATTCCCAGCACTCGGCTCCCAAAGAGAATTGCAAAATAAACTTAGCTGAGCAAGCTCAGAGACATAGCCCAGCCTCAGCCATTGGATAAGTCATCTTTCCACAAAGGGGAAGAGAAAGAGAGAAGACAGAAGCCAGGAGTGTTACTTTCATATAATCTCCTACATTAAAATCTCTCAATACTGATGAATCCTTAGCTCAGGGAAACACAATAAATACTGAGCAAGATGAATAAAAAAATAATCTACACTTAGACACACTGGGGTGAGACGGCAGAACACCAAAGACAAAGGGAATTTAAAAGCAATTAGAGGATAAAGACAGGAGACTTACTAAGACCTGTTGGAAAACATCACAGCAAGAAGTAAACCAGAGACAGTATAACAAGGTCTTCAGATTGCTGAGAGAAAATAGTAACTAGAATCAGAAAGGTACTCAGCTAAATTACTTTTTAAGAGCAAGGGTAGAATAAAGATCTTTTCAGACCCTTGCTTACCCCCACCCACACCCCCCAATAGAAAAAACCAACGAGCTCCTTACTGTTGAAATTAGAGAAATTTCTCAAACGTATTTATTTTTTGGGGGGAAAAACCCTATACCAGATGCGAAGTCAGAGATGCAAGATGATTGGTCGGAGCACAGGAGCCTCTTGGTTCACAGTTCACCCCGTGAAGGCTCCATGGCTTCTCTGGTGAATTTGTTGTCTGGACTTTGGGGTGAGGTCCCTGACTCATCATCAGCCCAGCTTCTCTTTAGAGTCTAAACAAGCGCTGCCACCTTTTCAGGGGTGCGAGCCCATGATGTTAGGGGGAGAAAAAGGGAAACAAGGCAAGGAAGAATGTGAAGACCTGTGAGTCAATGCAGCACCAAGATGGCCAACTCTCCACAAGGAGCCACTGGAAAACAGATTGCTCAGGTGATATGCACTCTGGAGATCCTGCAGGAAAATATGCCTCGGTGCTTTGTACCAAGCGAGGGACATTTTTATCTGCTTGGCTTTTGTCATCTCCTGCTTCCCACTGGCAAGGTTTACCCTGGGCAGAAGTCACTCCCCTGCGCTTTTGGGTGACAGTCCTTGGCTGCTCAGAAAGCCATAGCCCGTGCTTCATGTATCATTTCATTCAAGTCCCAGACATGGAAATGTGGCGCTGCCAATACAGCTTGGTGAATGAGATGTAAGAATCGTGCTGGTCTTAGCCTAGTCTCCAGACAGGATGAGAAATGTTGGCAGAGTACCAGCACAATGGTGATGGACGCCTTTGGAAATAAGGAGGCAATCAAGAGCATTGCAGAAGGCATAAAAGGCTTGGTTCCCACAAACTCCTAAAACAGTCTTTCTCTCCAAGAAGTTAACTGACTTGCGTGGAGATTAAATCTGTATCTTTGGCCTTATTAGAGCTATGCTTTAACCAATGAACTCGCTAAACCAGATTCAAATATGTTTTTAACTGAAAATTAAAGGAAAATCCAACACTGTATCAGTCAGGATAGGCTCCACTATGCTGGGATAACAAGCATCCCCGAATCTTGGGGTAAAACAGCCAAGGTTTATTTCTCATTCATGCAATGCCCCTTGAGGTCCCGGGTGACTCTTCAGGGCAATCGTCCTTCGTGAGATGCCTCAGGGATCCAGGCTGACAGAGGCTCCGCCATACTTTACACCACCATCTAAGCTTGTGACCTCCTGGTGAGTGTGGCGGGAGAAAGGCGGCATGGGGGATCATGCACCTGCTCTTCAAAGCTCCCTCCCACAAGTGATTCACATCACGTTGGCTGACGGCACTGATCCAAGTTAGGCACATTGCTCTGCCTAACTTCATGGAAATGGGAACGTATAATCTTCCATATGTTTAAAGGGGAGGAGACTCCTAGGAAGTACACAAGTGATATCTAACCACAAACATTTTTGAAAACTAGGATTTATGTTGAGAGGATTAATCACTAAAATATCATCTCCCTCATTCTTCTTATTCTCTCTCATATTCTTATTCTGGACACCTAATTGTATTCAGTTTAAGTATAAAATTTTAGGAAGATTTAAATGTAGCCTCTTTAATAATCCCATCATTTCTAGAACTATCCTAACCAGGAGTTCTATATTTGATTTTTCTTAAGGAAAGTTTTGATAGTCAGTAGAATTGAAGTCGGCTTAGAAAAAATAGATTCAGAACTGAAAATGACTTCGGAATTCCACACGCACGAAAATGTGTTTCTGGGAGGATTGACAGGACTCTCTATCAAAATAAGTTTGATGTTAATGTCCGTCAATACTCCTTCTGGCACTTCTGCAGTATCATCATTCTGTTCTTTTCCACTGTTTTATCCATAATGTGGACTCATCGTCTCTCCCTGTCCCCGTTAACTGCATCTTGGCGGTTCCCTTGCCTCCCCAGTCCCCAGACAAGCCATGTCCCATGCAGAGGCTATACTCAGTTATGATTTTAAATATTACTCATTGTCTCTAGGCTTTCTCGTTTTTTTCCTACGGGTGCTTTGCCTCTCTATCAATACTGAAAGCTCCCGCGGATTAGACCCGTTTCAGATATTGTTGCGTTTTCTCCCATCCTTGTTTCCTGCCTTTTCCAGCACCTGGCCCAGAACACTGTGTGTTCTCAGTGCGCTCAATGCACACGCGCTGAATTGAATTCTCTAAACCACACTCATTATTCATTCAGCTCAAGTCCCTGCGTCGATGGAGAATGATGGATTTCCAGACACCAGGACTGAGGGGCAATTCAAAGCTCTTGAGAGCCTGTGGGTTTGCAGTCACAGCACCTTCCCCTGGCCCACTGGTACGCGGAGCCACTGGGTGGCCGTCCAGGATTTCTAGGCAGCTGCCCTGCGCTCTGTGCCTCCCCTAAGAATTAGTCCTGGTGGCAGCCATGAAAATAGACCCACTTTCCCCCCTATGTTCTGTCTACAAAAGGGCCAAAGAATGTCAAATGAATGGCTTATCGAAGTCCACCGCATCCTGTTTCTCCGACTTCTTGGAGGAAGTAAACCCTAAGATTTCTGAGAACACGCTTAGCAATTTCCCCACTAAGCACTCCTTTTCAGATGTTCGCCAGGGTGACAATGTCTCCATTCTTGTAAGTCGGAGCCTCTGCGAGACGGGTGTGATGTTTAAACACTGTCCTAGTTTGTTTCTGGCGAAGCGGACAGGAGAAATGCCGTGGGTCTCACCTTTTTGCTTGTCCTTATGTGGTGTAAGCATGCAGGTACAAACAAGAAAGATTTGTCACACAACAGAAGACACTTCCGATCGCTGGGATCGATTTTATCACTCTATCAAATAAATTGGCAAACCAGCAGTGCCATACATCCTGAGAGCAGAAAGGAACAGGACAGCAGCATGAGTCACAGCGTAACAAATGCCGCCCCTGAGAGGTGCTCTGTGAATCATTGCGTGCCGCAGCGCCACGCAGAAACTTCTCGAAGGATCCCAGAACCGTCCCAGGGCTGGGTCATTCCACACGAATGGTCTCCCCTGATTAAGGTCTGTTCTTAAAACCGTGGACTTCTCAGCATGGTTTGTAGCGCTGTGAGCACCACATTTTAGTTTTCCATCGTGAAGTTTGAGACAGGAGATTTGTACAAATAATTCAAATGAGACAAGAGACTACTCTGGGAGAAGCTGACAAAGTGGCCGCATTCGCAATTTCTCTGCAACATAACATGGTTGTACAGGCCTGCATATCTTACAATGGTTTAAATAAATTCAATAAAAGCGCCGTGGTGGCATACAGAAGCTGCAAAGAGTGCCGAGGTGAAACTGAAACATGTGTGACATCAGTATGAAGAAATGAGACCCGCTGTTTTGAAGCAGAGACAAGAACTGAGTTATATAAAACTCTGTAAAAGGTCATAGATTAAAATACCCTAATATCAAAAGTTATCACACAAAATGTATTTTCTTACTAATGGTGGAGAAATAGTATCTGAGGAATCCATTTATTCTGCTCTCTGCATAGAATAATAACCAATTAAAGACTAACAGCACTTGGTAGAGATTGTTAATGATTCAACTTGGAAACAGTCATGAGACACTACTATTCCCTTTTCAGGCCCTTCTAGAACAGTTAATTACAGAGCATTGTTAGATTTAACTAAGCCATTGTTAAATAAGCCTATGTTTTATGACTTTTTTATTCTGTGCAATTGGGATTTTTCTCAATGTTATGCCTTTAAAACAAAACAGAATTAATTGGCTAACACGAGATTCAAATTGGCATCCATAACCTCTGATTTAAGTTAATGCATTGGTGATTGTGGGGGCAGGGGAAAAGGGGGAGGTGGAAGAGGGTAGGGGAGTATAAATGACAATGGGGAAAAATAAAGAAGAAAAGCAAAATAAACTTAAGATAAGAATTTAAATAACTTAAAAAAAAATAAAGTTAATGTGTTCATCAAAACAGCCTCATGTTTGACTGATTGATTTAATAGTAAATATCTATAATGATAAAAGCATAATATGCTAATTAGACCAGATAGCCAAAGGCCTTCCAGATGGCCTTCCGAAGCCAGGGCTGTGAGAGCCAAGCCTCTTGCATGAATCTGTGCATCAGGCTTCTAGTATGGTATAAATTCGAAGTTAAAAAAACTTAAACTGATAAGTTATTAGAGATTTTAAACCAAGAACTTAAATTTGATATTTTAAAAATATTTATTTCAAATAAAAACGCTATTAAAACTGTGGAATAAACTTTAGTTATAAAGTCTTGGGGGTTCCAGAACCCTAACCATATTATACTAGTAATGGGGTACGTTAGGTAGAAATAAAAATCATTAAATATTAGGTTGATATGCACAATTCTAAAATTGCGTGATAAAATTACACTCATGATTCACATAACATTTTACATTTGCTAGGACACTTCACATTCATTATCTCATGTCAATCCTGTGACACAGAAACTAGCCTCCTCAGTGGGCAATGTGCCACAGGACCACGGATTTGTGCTGAGCTTCTTCAGAGCTGATGGTCAGAGATCTGTGGACTTGGGGAGGCAAGGCAGGGACAAAATGGGGGGGACGATGGTTCCTGAGTCAGTGGGCTCTCTGACTTTTGAACAGAATCGTTTCTTGAGGGCTGCAATGTGGGCGTGGCAAGGAAAAAAGTGAAACTAAGGGTGTGGTTCTTCATCCTTTAGCCCTGGAAGGAAGTCTGTGAATGAAAGCGAACCAGAGACTCACAGAGAGAGGCCGCCGGAGTTGCCCACTGGGGATCCCACTCAACGCTGGTTACACTGAAGTGGTTTCTCTTGGTAAAGGGACCCATCAAAAGGTTTTACCTAGAGCAGGGGATGCTGCGTGACTCCTTGCTGATAGGCACACAAGAAGAATAGAGCAGGAATTTCTAGCAGCTAAGACAAACTGTGAAAGAAATATTTAAAAACACCTTGATGTGGAATAGAAGAAATGGCTAAAGTCTACATGGGAGAAAAACTCAGTAGGCGAAAAATCACAAAATTTTAAACAACATTTCTGAGAACATGTTTTTTGTGTATAAGAGCCTTCAAAGTTTCCATCAGCCCCACGGAAAAAGTAAATCAAGCAGTCTCAGTTTCTCTCCCAATGTCACAGGATCATTAAAGTAGTGGCCTGTGCGAGTTCTGAACTTGGACTGATGACTAACTGCAGGTCTAGGCGGGTCTTTCCAGTTCCCTCAGCACTTTTCGGGTACATGGTAAGAATACTGGTAAGGACTTTTAATACCTGTGCATAAACAAGTTAACATCGCAGCCTAAGAGTGCTATCCTTGCTAAGGCCAATGGGAATCTGAATGACAAACAGCCCCCTAGACTGAGATAAATGGAAAGAGTGGCTCACTGCGCTAACCTGTTGGTGGTAAACAGTGTGGCTTGTGCTGAACACCTGCCTTCCTCCTGGGAATCTGAAACTTTGCTGTGTGCTAGGCAGAGAGCGTCTACATGACCACGTCCCATAAAATCCCTGAACATGGAGCCTGAAAGCAACTTTCCTGCTAGATCACATTTCACTTGTGTTGTCAAAGTCCTCGCTGGGGGAAGTAAATGTGCTTTTTTTGTGTGTGACTCCACAGGAGAGGACTCTCAGAAGCTTGTGTCTGGTTGCCACGGGCCAGAGATGCCCTGTAGAGGTGGCTGCCGCTGCAGAGCATGTGGGTGGGCGGAATGGCCATCCAGGGAGGAGAGTTTCCTGAGGGCGTTGCAGGAGCTGCCGCGGAAGACAGAACAGACAGAGCACAGACTAGAGGTGGCCAGAGCTGGTCTGTGAGGGTCACCGCTGTGAGCACCACCAGGCCTCCCACATCAATCCACTGGTTCCCTCGCTGGATAAAATGGTAGGAGAAACAGAACCAGCGGGGAAGCAAGCACTCCCCTGCTGCTTTGCAGATATATGGCTTTCACTACTTTGAGTGTCACTCTAGTACCTTCTATTGACAAAGCCTATTATCAAGCCAGTCAGCAAAGCAGAAATGCTATCCCGGTCCAGCTCCAGGATTTTAAATCAGGACAAAGAAGTTGGATTTAGGAATGAGAGGCAATAAACTGGTAATAGGCACACTCATCCTTCAGGGGCCAGGTTATCTCTGAGTTTAGAGCCTCTTGGTCAATTTCTAGAGCACAAATCTTCCTTTTGTTTGTCGGGGAGGGGAAGTCACCTGTGCTCTGACTGCTGCTTATCTATAATAATCTATAATAATAAAAGTGTAATATGCTAATTAGACCGCACGTCCTTTGGGACAACCTTCTGGATGAAGCCAGGGCTGCAAGGGAAGCCCAGGTTCCGAGTGCCAGAGGGAAGCCAGTGTTGGAAGCTGGGGGAAGGAAGGCTTACTCTTGCACAGATTTCATGCACCGGGTCTCTAGTATAGAATATGCATGAAGGCTCCACTTTCATGTGCTCCTCATCCCTAAGTTCAGAGGTTTTTCTAAGCCTCTATGAGGCTGATGTGAGCAAGCTGGCTTCCCATTCTCACTTCCTCCATTGCACATGGGCATTTCTGCTTGCTCCAGACATCATGAACTACTTGTCTACCCACTGTATGACTCCCAAGATTTTATTGACATCTCTCTTCTAGTGCTATTTTTTCCCCTCTGGATTTTCTTGATTCTTGCAGATTTATGGCTTTTACAAACATCTACTTATTGTCCTTTTATTGGAATTGCAGGTGTTTACCCACCTATCTTTTAGGGAAAGTTTAAATATTTACTTATAAATGAAAGAAAACGAGTTCCATTAAGCAGGGATTAATGAAAACTAATTTTTAGTTTGGAAGGTACTGAATTTACATCCATGCATATGTACTTTTTCACACATTACTCTAGGACTATCAAAAATTTGGTCCCAGAAACACAAGCATGGACATCAGCTTGTGGTATTTGTTGAAAATGCATTCTTGAACACCCTAGAATTTATGGATCAGACTCAGAGGGTTGAGCCAACTAGTCTGCATTTTAAACACATTTCTCAGATGATTAACAACTCTAAAGTTTGAGAATGACTGTTCTGTTTTGTATTATGTATATATAAATGATAGAGTATTTGACTTGGCATTTTGGTGGAAAGTTGCATTTTATTAGGGAAAAGACCATAAAAATGACTCATATGAGTCATGTCTTGCTTGCTTGCTTTCTAGCCAGAGCTGGTTAAGCCTAGCTGATTGGCCTACACAACCATAAATGAAAATACCCTCGTTCACCTGCTGTTTACTACCTGTAATTGGAGAAGCATCTAAGAACCAGGGGTCCCTATAGACCAGCTCTACAGATTCAGTCACAGGGAAGCAACAACAAATGTCACTGACGCCATTCAATTGTTGGATAAAAATGAATGTGTGTCCCAAGGCCTTGATGAGCTCACTAATTATGCAAAGTGAAACTCTACATTAGTCTTTTGTTCCACCCCTGATCTCTAGCTGACTGTAAAGTGGGAAGTCAACCTTTAGCGATTCCGGGAATGCCTGAGCAGGTACCAACCGCGAGCAACCAGCAACCGCCACCCTTCCTCCTCCAGACCCTCTGGGCACACCGGCAGGTTTTGCAGCCAAGATTACTTCCTTTTCTTTTAAAATAATAAATGAATGTCCTTCCTGCTTATGAAAGTAACATTCTAATACAAGAGTAATATGCAAATTAACTGTTACTCCGTCACAAAGATGGTGGCGCCCATAGCCACAAGATGGCAGCGCCCAGTCCTCTCAGTCCTGCCAGAGCCCCCCAGTCCCAAGGGGGTGGCCACTGAGAGTGGGCAGTGTGAGAGGCCTGGCAGAATGCTTGCTTTATCGCCCCAGTGATGAGGAAGTGTTCCGTGCCCAGTCACAAATGGGCCTCTGGCCAGGCCAGGGCACAGATGGGCCTCTCGGCCGCGGAGAGCCTCTGGGAAGCAGGTGCGGAGCGGCCAGGCCCCGCAGAGAGCTACTGGCACAAGGATTCGTGCACCGGGCTACTAGTATGCTAATGAAAGGGAAATCAGAACACTGAGGAAAACTGAGAAGAAAAAATACCATAACTGCAGAGATAACCAATGTTAATATGCTTGCATATTTCTTTCAAGCCTATTTCTGACTCAGGCATTTTGCCTGCTTCAGATAAGGCCTTTGAGCTGGTTGTGTACCCTGCGTTTCCTCACTTAACATTGTAAACATAGCTCCACATAATTAAAGTTCCTTGCAAACACTTTTAAAGCGTGGATGACTTTAATGGTGGCCACTCTCCAAATGCTGGATGTTTACGTGGTTTCCAACTTCTTGCTGTTCTGAGTAACATGATATGAGGCTTTGTGTATCAATTTTGGCCCACTTTTCTCACCGATTCCTAAGGATATAATCCTGGAAATTATAGATATATTAAAGCCCTTGATAGCTGTCAACCTATTTCCTCCAAAATTCTCAATACCCTTCCATCAGCAAGAAATGAGAATGCTCCTCTCACTACAGCTTTAACAGGTGTGGCTGTTAGAAATATTTTTATTTTATTTATTTACTTAGACATATTTTTATTGATTTCAGAGAGGAAGGGAGAGATAAAAACATCAATGATGAGGGAGAATCACTGACTACCTGCCTCCTGCACGCACCCTCCTGGGGATGGAGCTTGCCATCTGGACATGTGCCTTGACTGGGAATCAACCATTACCTCCTAGTTCATAGGTCAATGCTCAACCACTGAGCCATGCGGGCTATGCATTATTATAAATATTTTTAATCGAAATAATATATGCATATTGTTTGAAACAAATATTATCAAAAGACATAATAAAAACACTAGTCTGCTGACCCATTGTGTGCTATCCTCCTGTCTGCAGCCCAGAGGCAACGCACTCTTAACTTTTTAAAAAATATATATTTTATTGATTTTTTACAGAGAGGAAGGAAGAGGAATAGAGAGTTAGAAACATCAATGGGAGAGAAACATCTATCAGCTGCCTCCTGCACACCCATCCCTGGGGATGTGCTGGCAACCAAGGTACATGCCCTCGACCAGAATCGAACCTAGGACTCTTCAGTCCATAGGCTGACGCTCTATCCACTGGGCCAAACCCGTTAGGGCCACTCTTAACTTTTTTTAGCTACTATTTTAGATGATTACTGCTAATAACATATTTATTCTATGATTTCAAATTTTTAGATCTTATCTATTTACTTACTTCCATAGCAGGGTAGGAGTTAGCTCATTTATAGCAACTCCCTCCATTCCCACTTTTTATTCCCATATTCTCTCAATAAACTTATATGGCTGTGCTTAGTTTAGCCAATAGTAAATCAACAACTAATTATTAAGTACTATAATAATATCTCACTGTGATTGTCATGAATACATTTATTCATAATTATTATGATTAACATAGTGATAAATTATTATAACTGCATAAGTACTATTCAACACAGACCCACACTGTGTATTAATATTACATCTACGTTTTTGTCCCGTTGTGTTTCGGCTGGCGTTTCTAATTGTCCTTTTCTTTTTGCATTGTCTCCTTTTGTCACCTTTCACATTAAAAAAAATTTTCCCTAGCTGCTTTGGCTTAGTGAATAGAGCATCAGCCTGTGGACTGAAGGGTCCTAGGTTCAATTCCGGTCAAGGGCACATACCCAGGTTTCGGGCTCGATACCCAGTAGGGGGGTGTGCAGAAGGGTTCCTCGAGCCCACTCCATCCAAAACCATCTCCAAGAGTTCTGCTGAGATTCCTCACCCTCAAGTGCTCTGGCCTCACTAGCCCTCACCCCCAGGGTTCTCAGTGATTCCAGCAGGGAACATCTGGCAATATCTGCTGACAATCTGGTTGCCACAACCTAGGAGGTGGGTTGCAGGTGGAATCTAGTGGGTAGAGACCAGAGATGCTACCTGCAATGCCAGTACCCAGGACAGCATCCACAGCAAAGAATGACTGTCATTTTAATGGCATCTCAAGAGGGAAAGGACATCAATTTATATTCATTCAAATCAACATCTTCACATCGCTCGATCTCTTAGAGATTGTTTCTCATCCATAAAATGAGGCTATACTTGGGATTACTTTAGGAATATTGGATTAGGAATATTAAATGAGATGATGTGTGAACAGGGTCCAAAGCATAAAAAGCCTTTAAAACTACCGTAGTCAGAAGTTATAATGTTTTAAAAATTGTTGAGAGTTTGACAGATTTACAAATGGTATAAATTGGTATCTCATTTACATTTTTGTTTCTTTGTCCTGGGGAGGCTGACATATTTTCATAAGCTAATTTTGCAATTGGCATTTATTCTGCTGTGACTGGTTTTTCCCAAATCTTTTATGAAAATATATTATAATTCAAGTGCTATGGCCCCACCAACTTGTGACTGTAAAATTAAGTCCCACTCATTTTTTTAAACTTATTTTTATTATTGACACTATTACAGATATCTCCCATTTACACCTCCCCATCTCCTCCCACCTCCTGCCATTCACCACTCTGTTATCTGTGATCCGTGACCAGAGGACATGCATATATGTTCTTTGGCTAATCTCTTCATCTTCTTTTATCCAGTTCCTCCTACCCCCGGCCCCTCTGACATCCCTCATTTACTTTAATACCAAAATTATCAATCTGAATCATTACATCCCAAATTAATAAGAAATTCACTCTTTTCTGGGGTTGCTCTTCCTAATTACTGAGTACCTGTCCTCATCACTTGCTGCCCCCTGCTGGGAGAGTACGGACTTGTAATGACCCCAATGAGTGGGGCTGCACTGTGTGGTTGTCAGTAGCTGTCCCCTCTGCACACCCTTCTGAGGGCCCCACCTGCTGGTCTCCATGCCTCCCATGCCCCCGTCCTCCCCCGGTAGTGGTCACTGGTGGGCCAGATAACATGATGAAACCCTGCAGGTCTGCAAAGGTGGAGCCCAGCTGGGCATCTCCATCGACCTCTCCTAGGACCCTCTTGTTTTACTCAGCTGGCCAACACTCCCCCCAGGTGGAGATGGGTCATACATAAGATGAAGACCTTAGTATTCTAGTCAATGAAGCGTGTACCACAATGAAACTGCCAAAAGTCCAAGTGACTTAGTCCCTTGGTGATATAGGCATAGCCGGTGGTTTTACATATAACATTCTTTGAACACTCACTATGTAGCAGATATGATGCTCCACACTTCACATGAGTCATTGCATACTTATTCCTCACAATAACTTAGGAATCAGGCACTTTGTTATTATATACAGGCACTTCCCATTACTAACTGGCCAAAAGACATAGAACCGTTAAATCCTCAATGCCTACATTCTGCGTGGCTACCGTATTTCTTTCTGTAATTTGGACATCCTGTGGTCATTCCCTCGGGATTGAAAGGACCAGGTCTTCTTCATCTTTGTAACCTGAGATTTTGTACATCTACTGGGCACGTTAATCTTTATCCGGTGAGTGGGCACAAAAACAAGTGAACCAGCAGAGCAGAGGGAGCTGCCCACAGAAGTCCACCGGACTCTCTCTCCTTGGTCCTGTCCCACTCACTGTTCCCATCAGTGGCTGCGTTTGGTGAACACCCAATAAATGGTACTATGAGGATATGATTATAAGCTGCACATGACAGAATGTGAGAGTTTATTCATACCACAGCTCACTAACTCTAAAATGCACATTTTAACATGTCTATAATCAGACGCACCACACGATCGACTGCACGTTGTAATTTCACTGACAGTATTTCTTTCTCTTCGTGGTGATTTTGGTTTTGTTTGGTAATTTTTTTTTAATGGTGCATCTTACAATTAAAAGAGTCTTGTATTGCCGGGACCAGTTTGACTCAGTGGATGGAGCGTTGGTCTGCGGACTGAAAGGTCCCAGGTTCGATTCCGGTCAAGGGCATGTACATTGGTTGCGGGCACATCCCCAGTAGGGGGTGTGCAAGAGGCAGCTGGTCGATGTTTCTCTCTCTTCGACATTTCTAGTTCTCTATCCCTTTCCTTTCCTCTCTGTGGAAAACCAATAAAATATATTTTTAAAAGTAAAATAAAATAAAATAAAAGAGTCTTGTATTTGAAGAAATACGGTATTGGTTGATGTAATCCAAAGCAGACTATCAACAGGATGGAACAAACGGGAGTGGCTCTAACAAGATGGAATCTTGTAGTGATAAACAATATAGTCCTGCACTTAAGTTCGAAAAATCAATTGCACAAGTAAAAGATGAAGATCACTTGGCTTAACTGCAGTCCCCGTCACAGCGGCAGGAATAGGTTTGAGAGGATGGCTAAAGAAGAGTCAATAGCCAGGTCTCTGCTAAGAGAGCTGATGCAATTACAGGCCGCGTTCGCAGAAATAGGGCGTCCCAAACAGGCAGCGATCTCTCATCATTTTCTCTGGCCAGACTGAGTTTGAAATATTTTACTGCTGTAGTTTATTGCTGTGTTTTAAGAGGCGCATTAACAAACCGGAGTGTATGCTTTTACTGAAATGGTGCTTTGGAACGAAGACCGAGCTCTGCGTTGAGAGATGACTTTATAAGAAACAGCTTGGGTACGTGTGCTGTTGCATTAATCATAAGAAAAGTATTGGGTGCAGTCTTCTCTGGGAGGACTCAGACATTTTTCTCTCCTTTCCAGATTTGCTTTCTTCTGGACGCTTCGCTGTATAACTGCCCGTGTCTCCCTTTTTGGCCTCGGGGTGCCAGAAAGGTCAAAAGGCACTTGTAGCTAGGGCCCGCCACGAGGTGAGTTCAGAGAATGTCTGGCATCATGCTGTGTACTCCGTTTTCCTTGGGCTACGGCTTCCTGCATTTCTTTTCCCTTCACTAACATTTCCTCCATTGCTTTTATAAACCTGCCATATCATGTATGCTCTGTGCGCGCCTTCGTGTCTCTTTTGGAATAAAATGGGGCTGTGAATGAAAACGTAAACGCAAAAATAACTATGTGAGAAAGGGATGCATATTCAGAGGAGAGCTACTGGGAAGACCGTGATGAGAAAATCGTTCCCGGGTGCCAGCAGAGAAGAAACCGGAACTGTTTGGAAAGCAGAAGACTTATTGAGAAATCAGAGCAATCCTAAAGATGGTTACGGGCCTATCATGCTGAAAAGGGATTGAGTTTGTTCGGTATGACTTGAAGGGAGTGGCATCAGTGGAGGCGAAAGGGAGACGGATTCTCCTTTTCTCAATATAAAAGAGAAACCTGCTGGAAACTCGGGCTGCCCCAAATGAGCGTGGCTGCCTTGTGGGGTGATGTGCAGGGTCCCTGCCTGTGGAAACGCTGGCGCTCGGGCTGCATGGCCACCTGTCCGGGATGTGGAGGGCAGGAAGTCCATCTGCAGTGAGTCAGCGCTTTGTGACATGGAAGCCGAGGTGAGGAAGAGGAAGCCACCTGCCAGGGACAGGGCTCCCCTGAGAGCCTGCACTTGTGGGATGGGATTCCGGGAGGGAAGGGCCTGTAGGGAGAGAGGCCACCTCCCAGAGAGGCTGTCTGCCGGCCCCGTGGGGACCTTCTTCCGAGCACACTGAAAACTGCACAGAGGGAAACCCAGAACAAGAATAGTAATGCCAAGCAGCCTCTCCACCGCCAGCTCCTCCCGCTGGGTGGCCAGGGCCGGGTGGCACCGGGATGTGGCCCTCTGCATTCCCCAGGGAGCTTTTCGGCTCCCTCTCCCCAGTTCAAATCCCATCCTTCCCTCTGATTGGCCGACAATTACCTCATTGTTCCCGCACTTGTTGGAAAACCACATCTGCCCTCTGGGCCCCTCCCTCCTTTCCCCATCCCTCTTGCTCCCAATGACAGAGAGCCTTTCCCTGGCTGTGCGTCCCTGGCCTCAAGTTCACAGCTCCCCACTGTCCTCAACCTGCGGTCCCGGTCCCGGGGCTCCCAGCGGGCTCTGTCCTCACTTCATTAGCCATGCAGATTTATGCGGCTCTCCTCCCAGCCCCGCACCGGCTTCCCTGCTATGCTAATAGTCAATTTCCCCTTCTCTCCACTCTGCTTCTAACGGATTTTGTTCCAAACGACCTCAGACCCTCTCTCCCAGCTCGGAGGGGGCAGTTGCATTGGGGTAACACAGGACAGTCCTCGGCCTGGGGGACAGGAAAGCCCCCCACCCAACCAGGGGCCAGCTGCTGAGGTGCTGAGCTGAGAGTAGGAGGGGGAAGAACAGGCAGGGGCTAAAAACAGGCCCGGCCACCTGCGAAGGTTCCAGAGACTAAGCCCCTCTTCCGCCCTTCTCCATTCCTGCCATCACTCCCCAGCAGCTGAGCTGCAGCTCACACAGCCTGGGTGGCTCCTTTCCCGGCAGGGCCACCGGGGACGTTCATCTCCCTTTCCTTTTGACAGACACAAAGCGTGGGGGGAGGGGGAGCCCACGGTGGGATGTGGCCTCCCTCCGTCCACCTCCAAGGGCGGCCTGGGCCCGGCCAGCAGGACCTACAGCTTCGGGATAATTTATAGCCCGAGACCTCAGAAGGCTGGAACCGGGCCGAGGCCATAAACTTTGTGTTCAGAGTGTCGTGTGATGGTTTACGGTGAAGGGCAGACTCCACTTCCTGGCCCCGGGCCTGGCCCTTCATTACGGAGCAACCCGGTCCGCTGCGTTCTCGTAAGATTCACAGGCGTGTGGTGCAGAACCACAAATGCTAAGCAGAAAGCAGACGTGGTTCCCATGGCCTGGGTCCTCGCACACCCGGCTCTCCCACACCCAGGTCCTTACACACCTAAGCTCATGCACACCCAGGTGTCCGCACACCCAGGCCCTCCCACATCAGGGTTCTTGCATGCTAGGCTGTCAGACACAGACACTGGGCAGACTCACAGAGTAGGCACCTGAAGCCGTATCAGGGAAAGGATGTGGGGCCACTCCTAACCCCCATTTTACCTACCGGGGAAATGGCGTGCAAATGAATTTCAAAAGCAGCCTTGTGGGGAAAAGACCAACAATTAGAGGGGAGGGGGGGGGAGGAGCGGTATTTGTGGTGGTGGACAGACTAATTGTATGCCAGGGTAATGAAAATGTAAGTGCTTTGCCAGCATTCGTCTAAATAAAATGTCACATTTCTATTTAAAAACAAGTTAGTAGACCCATCCTCACTCCTTTTGATCACAGAAAACTTGCTTTTCCTCCCACCTGCCCCTCATGTGTTCTTGAGGACCCTGAGGATTCCTTCCCTGCTCTGCCTCCAGCCATGCTGTTCCCACTGAAGGAACCACAACCACCCCCGGGGACTGCTTTCACCAGCCCCTATCCCTCACGCTGGGCTCGGACCTGTCCCTCAATTCCCCACCGGGACAGGCAAGGGCAGACTGTCACACTCAATAAGATCCTTACCTAAAACTGAGGCTAAAGGCATCATTGCCCATCCCAAAACTAACAACACCCAATGGATGTAAAAATTGCCAAATCAAAGAAAGGACACAGGGCATACGATTCAATTTAATTAAAGTTTAAAAACAAGTAAAACTAAGAAAATAGTCTTTAGGGACACAGGTGTTAAAACTATAAAGACGGGCAATGGAACTATGATCACAAAATGATGGTGGTTCTGTCAGGGGGTGAGTGGGGGGGGGAGCTATGACGGGAAGACACACAGGTCACTTGGCCTTTTTAAAAATATATATTTTATTGACTTTTTTACAGAGAGTTAGAGAGAGGGATAGAGAGTTAGAAACATCCATCAGCTGCCTCATGCACGCCCCCTACTGGGTATGTGCCCACAACCAAGATACATGCCCTTGACTGGAATCGAACCTGGGACCTTTCAGTCCTCAGGCTGATGCTCTATCCACTGAGCCAAACTGGTTTCAGCTCTTAATCTTGAAATCAGTGTCCTATTCTGACTGGTGATTGATGACACATATGTTTGTTTTATAATTATTTTTTAAACTGAATAAATCTATTCTTGGACCAGGCTCTGAGGAACACTACCATAGAGCTCCTAAATGGATCCATCAGATGCTAAAAATTCGACACCAGTACTTTCCCCGTGTCTGCTTCCCTCATTCCTGAGGAGTGGGATGTAAATGATTCCCAGGCAACCCGGTCTCCAGCTCAGGGTGAAGGCGGGCTGGCCTGGCCCTCCCACCTCCTACCTCTCCCCCAGGAACTGCTGAGCACAGCACGCATTCATGCCTCCACAGGACAAGTCATCATATGCAAACAGTGCATGCAGTCCAGATCCACTTTAGGAAAGAAACGTTTTCCTCCCAGAAAACACAATTAGTAGAGATGAGATGTCTCCCGTGGAAAGGGAGAAATATTTTTCATTATTATGCAATGTAGTTTAGCTCCTGAGAGCCGGGCTCTCAAACCTGTCCTTCTAGAAAAGGGTCCTCGCTCTACATTTGCATAACCAAAGGTTCTTCGGGGTGTTGTTTTCCCCCAGAACAATGAAGCAGTCTGCTGCAAAATTAAACCAAGGCAGAAAACTGCTTCCAACCTTCCAGAGAAACCAGAGTAGGCTGTTACTTCTGTATAGAAGCCTCTGTTTTCTCCTTTCTTCTTCCCCTTCCTTTTCTTCCTTTAAATCAGCAGAGTCTTCTTTCATTTCCATGTGTGGGTAGGTACTCTTGCTCTGTCAGAAAATTCTTTCTTGATTGAAATATTTCTCACCCAGAGCTTTCATCCAGTTGGCTCTGTTTCTGCCCATTGGGGCCAGGGTATAAATCTAATATCTTTTCGACATGACAGCCTTTCAAACAGATTAAGACAGTTACATCATCCCTTAATTTTTCTTGCTCTTGGTCCCTGGGTCATCTCCCATATGGCAGTTCTGAACCCCTTCTTTTCTTGGTTGATGTGTTTTTAGGCTCTACATTGTCTCTTCCAGGACATAAAGAGGGGAACCCAGACCAGAAGGCAGGTTCCAGTCATAAAGAAGAAGAAATTCTTTTCCCTACACCGATTTCACAGGCCTGGGCAGAGGCTCTGCAAAGTCCATGAGAGAAACAGCCCCGGCCAGTGTGGCTCAGTTGCTTGAGCGTCATCCTTTGCACCGAAAGGTCACCAGTTCAACTCCTGGTCAGGGCACATGCCCAGGTTGTGGGTTTGACCCCTGGTTGGGGTTTGTGCAGGAGACAACTGATTGATGTGTCTCTTTCTCTCCCCCTTTCCCTTCCTCTCTGTCTAAAATTAATAAAAACAGACAAACCACGTTTAAGAGAAAAACAAACAACAGTTTGTTAACGTGTGCTTTGTGCCTGCTCATGGGAGTGCTCATGAGTAATTGAGAGGAGTGGTGAGAACTCAGCCTCTTAACATCAGAACAATGACGTTTTAGAGAAGTGACAAGACAAAGGAAAAGAACGTTGAGTGTCTCATGTGGCAAACTGTGGGAAGGCAAATGTATAGAAAACTAATGGTGCCTAAGGGCTAATGTTAGCAAAGTTATTTGGATTCCTTGGGTGCTGGTCTCTGGGTTGATAGGTCCGGAGCTGTCTCTATGACCAACTTCTGACTTTCCTGGTAGAGAGGGGAGGAGGGGCCCCTTTATAGATTCATGTCCTGCTTTTAGGCAAACAGGAGGGGGAGAGAGCTTTTCTTATAATTGCTTCTCCTCAAGTGCTTCAGGTCCAAAGAATCCTTGCGCCAAACTGGCATATTCTGCTGCCCTTCAAGGTGCCGCATGACCAGTCTAGATGGCAGTAGGACTGTCAACCCCCACGCACTAGACATCACACGCCTATTAATGCCACACTTTTAAGGATGTTAATGTGCGTGCCATCAGAAGTAATTTTTGACGGATGCCAACTTAGCAAGGTACTGGAGGAGAAAAAGAGTAGGAGATTGGTTTGTCTTTGCAAAAGCAGCCGCTATTACAGCAACGTTCCTTAGTGATGCCGCGTTATCATGCAGCACAATACCAGCTGATGTCAGAACCTGAAGGGCTGCCAAACAAATAAGAGATTTGTCAGATTGCATTTGCCACGCATTGAATTTGACGACAGCAGTTACCTCCGGATAAGTGGGCCTCAGTCTTCACCGTGTAGCGAGCGCTCTTTGTAGAAGCAACAGATAAACTCTGAAAGCTCGGTGATTTCACACAATGAAAGTATATTTCTTGTCTCTTTATATCTAATGGGAGGGATCCTGTATGGGTGGCTCTCTCCCCATCAGAGATTCCGGGGGCCAGCCTCCTTCTCTGCCGTTGTCAACAGACTGTTCCTGAGACTGCCCTGCGGAGGGGAGGCTGGGAGAAGGGGAGCGGATTTCATTCCGGCCATCGAGAGGAAGAAAGAGCATGGACCACCGTGTGGGCCAGGTGTGTGGGAGCAAAGAGCATCACTTTTGCCTACAACCTACTGGCTAGAACTCAGTCACAGGGCCAGCCTAACCACAGGGAGGCTGGTAGATATGGCTAGATACGTACCTATAAAGAATTTGCTTCTCGTCTCTTAGCAACCCAATGTGGGGGGTACCTTTATGGATGACAAATAACATATTTTTTGTTTGTTTTTTGTTTTTGTTCTTTGTTAATCCTCACCAGAGGATTTTTTTTCCCCATTGGTTTTTAGAGGGAGTGGAAGGGAGAGAGTCTGAGAGAAACATCAATGTGAGAGAGACACATCAATTATTGTCTTCCATATACCCTCTAACCAATGCCGGAGATTGAGCCTGCAACCCAAGTATGTGCCCTTGACCCGAATCAAACCTGGGACCCTTCAGTCCACAAACCAACGCTCTATCCGCTAAGCCAAACCGGCCAGGGCTCACAAGAAATTTCAATCGTTGTACTGTTGATATTTGGCTTTGTTAACTAATGAGTTTGCCGGTCGCTGCTCTATGCCACAGGTCTCTCTGCTATGAAGATTTTGTGTCCATAAGCTTTGAGATAGTTTCTCACCTTATCTCTCATAAACATTAAAGGACACATAGACTCTGAATGCACTGCATCTGTTTAAAATATATGCTGGCAATCACAAAGATTGAGCACTTCAAGTACGTTAAAATTCATGAGTTCATAATGATTTCAAACAACGGTGACAACAATGGAAATCATTATGGCAATCTTCAGAGGCTCCCAGGGTACTAACTCATTCAGAAAACAAAAACAAATGGAAGAGACAAACATTCATCCTGCCTTTCCTGTAGGAACTGTTTTCATGGCATGTGAGACACCAGCGTATTGCCTCTCAGCTCCCGTCCACATGCCTTTGTTCTGCGCTGTGATACTGGGACTGGGTCCTGAAAACATTTCTCCTGCTGCCCCCTGGAGCAGTGTGCACAGAGGATGCTGGAAGGACACTGCAGGAGGAAGGAGTTTCTTCCTGTGGTACACCGTGCTCAAGAGTGTGGAGGACACGCAGTGAGTTTTAGCTGCACCCCCACCCTCCACATACAGCTTTCTATCGAGCTTTGTCAGCACCCCTCTTTCCTGCTTGCCAGCCCCAGCCTTCAGCACTCCAGGGAATGGGGGTCCCCACTGTCCAACGGGCACAGCCATAGTCTCTCTACCCTTGGGGGTGGGGAGACTCTCTCATAGTTTGTCACGCCCTTGGCTGCTCTGACTCGGCTCCAGAGGTAAGGCTATTCTCTGTATCTGCTACTCTTATATTCTTTTTAAAAAATATATATTTTATTGATATTTTACAGAGAGGAAGGGAGAGAGATAGAGAGCTAGAAACGTCGATGAGAGAGAAACATCAACCAGCTGCCTCTTGCACACCCCCCACCGGGGAATGTGCCCGCAACCAAGGTACATGCCCTTGACCGCAATCGAACCCGGGACCCTTCAGTCCGCAGACCGACGCTCTACCACTGAGCCAAACCAGTTTCGGCTACTCTTATATTCTTTAGACTTTCTTAACCCACATTGGTTAACCCCATATTACTGTTTAATTTCTTAGATTAAAATTTTTCTGTTCAAGTCATTGTATGGTTTCGGTCTCTTGTTTGGACCCTGACTCACATTCAAAGAGTTGACAAAAGAACATTCTCTAGACAAGAAAGGTCTATACATCTAATGAATGTGCAAGGAATGATACAATTGGAATATTTTATAGTGAAAAAAACTCGATCTAGGAAATGATCCTCCATGGATGCTACACTCATTTGGTGAAAGGCTGATGGGGATCCGAATACTGGATGGTCAGGCTGATTACAGCTGGATCCCGAGGAGGATTTATGGGAGCTAACACAGGGTAAGCCTCAGCACCCCTCACTCACATGGTCCTCTCCCAAAACCTAGAACCTCGTTTTGTAATTTTTGTTTCTTTCTTCTAAAGAAAGCTCATCAAACTGAAAACCTCATTGTCCACAAACCTGGATCACCATTGTGAACCCAATGGTCAATCTTAAGGTCACAAACACAGAAACAACCAACACGATGCACCTCCCGATGTGATGGATTAGGAAATAGCACCATCCATGATGTGCCTCTGCCAGAAGTGTAACCTCACACTGATCAGACAGAACTCATAATTTATACAAACACTTGGGATAGACGAATATGTTGAAGACACCATCAGAATACAATAGCCCAGTCCAAAATATGGGAGATTTTCTCTGATAAATTACCCAGTTTTTTCAACAAATGGGTGGGGGGAGGAAGATGAGACAAGGAAGGAGTGTTATAGATTTTTAAAGACTTTTGGAGAAATATCACCAAAAGCAATGTGTACCTTTTTTGGATCCTGAGTCAGGTCAAATAACCACTTATGAGACCATCCAAAGTTCTATGCTGACTGGATCTTCAACGGAATTAAGGAATTACTATTAATTTCTTTTAGATGTGGTAATGGTATTATGGACATATATTTTTAAAAGAGTCCTTGTCTTTTAGAGATACGTGTTTAAGTATTTTTGAATGAAGTGGCATAAAGTCTGGGATTGTTTTTAAAAATAATCTAACAAAAGGTCAGATAGTAGTGCAATTGATCTTATATTGATAAAGGATGAAGTAAGGTGATGGGTACATGGAAGGTCATTACAAATATATTAGTTATGTCTGAACACACTTTCCAGTCTGTTTGAAAATGTCCTCATAAAAAGCTTAATAAAATAAAATGTAAAGCTACCACAGATGGCATATTATCTGCACATTAATAATAACCAAATTAATAGTGGAGACTGCCATTTACAGAGTACTTTTCATACATAATTTAATGTCATCCTCACCTCAGGCCTACAAGACAGGCTTTATTGTATTCCTTCCACTGGAACACGGCTTCACAGTGGTTAATTCAGGGGCTCAGACGCCTGGGGCTTGGAGGAGGCAGGAAGGGATTGAGTCTGAGTCCTGATGTCTACCCCACACCACACACCTGGCGAGGTAGAGGGGAAGCCGCATGGCCTGGGTGACATCACTTCTCAGCCTTGGGAAGATGGGAAATCCGAGTCTGATGATTTCTAGAAAAAGGCTTTGTATATTGGCAAGTGCCCTATAAATTCAGATAACCTTATATTGACTAATTTTCTCTACAAAAATGGAAGAAAGCGGAGAGTTATAGGGGCTGATCTGGTGATGCAAAGTGTGTCCTTGGCAGCCTCTCTAAGCTATTTCTGTAGACGGCACATCCCCAATCCATCCCTTACATCGATTTAACTGATTAGTGAGGTCCATGCATGACATTCGTGCATGGGCAGGGTCCCTAGGCCTGGCTGGTGATCAGGGCTGATCTGTGGGGTGACCGGAGGGGCAATCGGTGGCAGTGCCAGCTGTCATCCCCTAACCCTTACTACCCGCTCCCGGCCAGCCCCACCCCCACTGCCGCCACTGGTCACCTCTCTCTATGGGTGACTGGCGGGGTGATCGGGGGTGGGAGGACCCTGTTGGCACCTATCTTGGCCCACCTGGGGCCTGTGGGTTGGAGACAGCTCCTGCATTGAGCACCTGCCCCCTGGTGGTCAGTGGGCATCATAGCAACTGGTCGTTCCACCGGCCATTCCACCATCCAGCCGATTTGCAAATTAGGCTTTTATTATACAGGATAATGGTTTGGATGTTTTCCTTGTGGCTCGTTTGAATGCTTGCCATTGTCCCTAGGATACTGTCTATGTCACCTGTGGGAAAAGAGATTCCATAACAGCTGTTGATAACTGAATGTTTTCTGGCTTGTTTTGGGGCTGTTAAAATGAGTATGAAACTGCACGGTATTTTCTGCTTTTGTCCAGAATTCTCTGCTAAGAGCAGATAACTGCATTTGATCTTAGCCAAATGGGCCAGAAGCGACTGACCGGAATTCTCTATCAGATTATTTACTTGGGAGTCATCAGAACCCAGGAAGTTCCATCAAGCAACCCTGGGACACCAGTGAGACCTTCCCGTTTCCCAGTGGGGAGAACAATCGAGTGGTACAATTAAAACGGCTGATATTCAATGACAAACACAAAAAACAAACTTCTCTGGGGTAGACACATGAAACAGCCATGTCAAATGGGAGTTTCCAAACAGCCGCTTTAAACATCTTGTGCTGAAACACACATTCAGCGATGGCAATGCCGTTCAGCAGGTGAATTACTTAAATACGAACAAGGGTACGTATATATAACGATTTCACCACAGATAAGCTAATTTATCCATAAATTATTTCTTTTGCAGTAATAGTTTTAGCCATAAATAATTTGGCAAGTCCTGTTACCTCGCCGGGTCTCCATTTTCTTAGCCATGAGTTAGGAAGAACAATAACACTTACCTCACGGGTTACAATTAAAGGAGATCGGAGGTATAAAGGTACCCTATGCCTTGCTCGGGGCCTGGCACAGAGCAGGTGCTAAATGTCAGCGTCTCTTTGCACGCAGGTACTTATTAAAGTGTGCGTCCCAGGCTATAATTGCTCGGGAAAAGAGAGGTTTGTGGACACGGCGGCACCAGCGCGTGGTTGCTGGGCACCAGATACTGAAAACAGGGGCCTGGCCACGTGACAAAACAGTGTAGGCTGTCACTTTCAGAATCTCGATTTTTCTCAACTTTTCTAAAAGTTTGAAAATTGTTACAATGAAGTGTTGGGAGATGAAGTTAAAAATAAACCCTGGGGACCCCTCCCAGCTGTCATGGCCATGAGTGGCCTCAGCAGAGTAAACAGAAGTGAACTGTCCAGGCCTGTGAGCCCACGCGCCGGACGCCAGGGAGGGAGAGGCGCAGGCGCAGGCAGGGGTGCACGGGGGGAGGCCGAGGCGGCAGCTCTCTCCTGCCGGGTGGGCATGCTGCTGGCACTGCGGCTACAGAGGGTCTGGCTCGTGCAGCCAGGACAGTGTGCATCCCTGGGAACATCTGGGCGGGACTTCTCCCACCAGACGAGCCGTGATCGTTTTCAGCTCTGCTTCTAGCCAGCCGAGTTCAAGATGGGAAATTTCAGTCCCGGGGTTGCAACAGGAACTTCTGGAGCTTGGGAAAGGTACGACCTCACAACTCAAGAGCTGAATGAAATGCTAAAATTTCACAACTGCTGCAAAAATCAGCATCAAATGCCCCGAAAATAACACGTGTGGGTGACTCATTGGACTTGGATGCCTTGTTTGGGTTGCATGGATCACACAGGACATCGGCTAGGAGACTGTGGTGCAATATTTATGCCAAACGCCATGGAGGGTTGCTATCTACAGTTCGCAGTTCTCTGAGTCACACACGGTTCCCTTAAAAATGAGTAAATAAGAATACATGTGTATACCTTAACTCTGGACAAAGGTTTAAGTGTTATTGAAGCCAATACACATCTGGTGAGCACCTACTATCTGCCATGTGACTATTATGAAGTACAGAAAATACCTCTTTTCTAGAATACGTGAATTATGTAACTCGAGGGATATGTCACAGTGAAACCTTTTGTAAGCACAATCTCTTCATCTGTTCTCCTCTGCGAGAGTCACTGTAGGCTTTATAATCGTGCAAGAATCAAATCCGAGCAGAATGGAGATGCTCTATTCAGTTACTTAGAAGGCACCGTTATTTTTTTTCAAACTGTGTTTAAATGTTAAATGCCAGTGATTTAGAAGGCTATAAACTGAACAATAAAGTTCACCTCCACCCAGCACTCCCAGTCTCACTCCTCAGAAGGAAAAAAGATGTTTGCATCCACTTCTAGAAAACTTTACACACATGCAAGTATACATGTGGCCCAAATGTTGGCTGTCCGCCTCGTCTGCATGGCTGACTCTCTCTTGGGCCCATGCCACGCTTGACACAAGACTCAGCCTTTTGACCAGCATTTACCAGAAATCTAATCATACCAAACACATTCGGATGTTTACAAAGTATTATTGGAGATTGGTGGGGCTGGGGAGGAGGTTCGCGGTGTCCGGCACCTCTGTCTTATACACAAAACTATGTTCAAGACTATGGAACAGACTATGTGTCTCTCCCGTGGTCTTACCAGCCCACACACGGCATTCTCCTCTTTGGCCCCCCGTTCCCTGCACCCAGCCAACACACAGCACTGCATTGCAAGTACTTGTTTACCTGCCTGTTTCGGCGACAAGGTCTGGTCCTTATCCATCTTTATGTCCTCTCTGTGCGGAACACAGAAAGTGCTTTAAACATGTGTGGGAAGTCCTAGCCGGTTTGGCTCAGTGGATAGAGTGTCAGCCTGAGGACCAAAGGGTCCCCGGTTTGATTCCGGTCTAGGGGATGTGCCTCGGTTGCAGGCGGGCCTTGACCTGGGCTCATGCAGGAGGCAACCAATTGATGTGTTTCTCTCACATCTATATTTTTCTCTGTCTTTCCCTCTTTCTTCCACTCTTTCTAAAAAAAAAAAAAAATCAATGGAAAAATATCCTCCGGTGAGGTTTAAAAAAAAAAAGTGTGTGTGAAATTGACATGTCCCATTGGCTAAGAAGCACCCAGCACCCCCCCCCCCCCTCTTCTGGAGCTGGAGTTACGGTAAGGCAGCATCCCTGCCCCTGCCCTGAGGCGCGGAGTTAGCCAAGTCACACAAACCCTCTGAAGCCTCCCGCTTAGACCTGTGCAGTCTCCCGACCAATTAACAGAGGCCAAGGACATCACATGAAGAAGGCAGAAGGCATCAAGACGCCAGCCGGTGTTAGGACTGGTAGCCGGAGCCCGGGGAGGAATAGCCACGTCAGGAAGCGGAATGACGCGGGAAGGAACGCAGGCACTGGGTCAGGTCAACTTAAAGTCACTGGGTTATCTTGTGGACGCGAATGAACCCTGAAATAGCATCGACTTACATCACAAGGAAGGGCCGGGGGTACTTACAGTCCACGTTCACCAGGTCCACCACCAGAGCAGGCTCCTGCTCTCTCAGCCCCGGGAACCACACTGATGGGGGGTCCCCACAAAGCAGACTCTGAAAAGAAATGGACATGCAGGGGGTGTAAGGCAGTGCTCTTATCAACAACCGTGAGAGAGATCAGGAGGAACAGGATCCTGCAGAGGGCAGAGAGGAGCTACAGGCAGGCCCGGCAACAACCTTGGCCCAGCCCCCGGGTCTCTGCAGCCTAGGTGCCCCTTCAGAGTGGCCCCAAGTTGGGCAAGACAGCCGGATCCTTCCACCTCTGTGTCAGTCACGTGGGCCATGCCAGGGGGCTCTGGGCAGCAGAGGCACTGACCGCTGAAGGCCTCTGGGGAGGACAGCCCCCAGCCCCCAGGGCAACAAGCCCTTCACGGGAGAGGACATGAACAGCGCGTGGCAGAGCCCGCCAAGCAGAGGACTAGAGTCCTGCCCGCTCGGAACACATGCCAAGGTATCTCAACTTGGATTCACTCCAGAGGGCAACCCTCAGCCCAGGTGTGAGCGCAGGCGGCTCCCTGGGGAACATGGAAGTGAGACGGGGAACCCAGAATGCTCTTGGGAACAGGACACTGCTGGGGCTCTGCCAGACAGAACGGAACAGGCCGACGATCGTCCCACCCGGGGGCACCAAAGGGGTGGTACTTATCCCCCAAGTCCTGTCTGTCCCTCGAGGCCACTCCTAGAGGCAGTCACCCCCTGGCAGTTTCAACCTGCCCAGGCCCCTTGGGCACAGAATCGCAGGTAACTGCAGGAAGGAGCCACGGGAGCGGTGAGCACCAGGGGAATGCCCCACCAGGGAGGAGAGAGCCCGCGCAGCCTCTCGGGAGTGTTACGTGGCTCAGCCCAGACGTGACACGCTCACACCCAGGAGCAGAGAGCGTTGCATGGTCCGGCCTTGAAGGGGCTGGGCCAGGAGTCTGCCTGGCCACCAGGGAGGGAAGCAGAAGTGGACACAGCTAAGCCCTAGAAGGTCCACACCACCACCTCGCCACCTACCGGCTGTGTGTGATTGAGCAGCTGCTTTCCTTTCTGAGCCTCAATCTACTCATCTATGAAGTGGGGAGGATAACACCTATGTCACAGGGTGTAAGAAATGAAACTAATGCACACGACGAATCCACGTGATAGGTTCAAATTATTACACTTTATAACACTTTGTCACCAATATCCTTTTTATGTATCAAATATAGCATCAGCATAATAAAGGACACTTGCTTGACATTATGTACTGTGAAATCCTAAGACTCTTTCAAATATGTAAACGTCTTTTATACATTGTATATTTCTGAATAGCTTACCACAGTTTCTAGGCAATTCATATTATTACTTGGGAACTCCTGACAATCAGTGTCATTAATCATAAGCTAACAATGGATTTGGAATGTGAGTCACCCAGACAAATCATCAGTTCAAGGGTCTTCTGCCGGGAGAGGAGAGCTGACCTACGCCTGTTGACTCACCATGTAAACACAAGTCACGGCAATTTACTAACAGCAAGATCGATTTCCTGCTGAGTCCTCCCAGCCCCGCTCCCATCGGGAGCCAGACCCAGGGGGGGAGGTCCGATGTGCTCACACGGAACCTGACTCCCTTCCCGCTGACTTCTGAACGAGTAGACACCTGCTTGCTTGCCGCAATGTCATCAAAGTGAGACGCCGAAATTCCTCACCTGCCATAAGCTAGACAGAGCTTTTGAGATGCAAGCCATATACGTTCTCAGAGGAGAGGACCGAAGCGGAAGGGAAAGTCACTTTCACAGATTCATCCCCCCGCCTCCCCCCCCCCACGTCCATACACATGCTAAGCACACAGAGCTTTTGCAATCTGCTATGAAAACAGAATTTTAAAATAAACCCTTGTCGTCTCCTCTCTCAGATCAGAATTGAGAGGAAAATGGATTTCTGCAAGGTGAATTTGTTCTCCCAAATTAGCTTCATAGACACACACATACACACACACACACACACACTCACACACACACACACACACACACACACACGTCCACAAAAGGCAGCCTTCATTAATGGGCCAAATATAGAAGGAACAAGCTCATCCTCAGCAGGAGGGAGACATTCGATAAATATGAGGACGGGCTGGAAGCTGCATAAAAATAAAACCCACAGAAGCCAGCAGATGGCACTTAATCATAATTTTTCCTATAATTTCTATTAATTGTTAAATATTATTCATTCTGTCCTCCCAGGAAGATGAATGCCACGGAAAGGTGGCCTAGTAAGTAATGTTTCCCCTTTGAGATATTAAACAGGCTTGCTACATAAAAGTTCCCCACCTACAAAACTAGCCCGAGACCCATTTTTCTCTGGCGCCTGTTTGTCATAGCATGGCATGCATATGCATGCCCATATATCTGCGTGCTCCCAAGCGCGCAGCGCATTTGATAAATGTATGAAGTAACTAGCTAACACCTCCAGTTATCTCCAGAAGCAAATCCAAATCAAGGAGCTGTTGTTCCTGAGACAGTCACATAAAACCATTTAAAAACCACACATTGTCTGCCACAAACAGAAAACGTAGGAAGACCTCAGGGAGGCCACTTTGGCAATTTCCTTCAAGGCTTCTATTACAAGCATCAACAAGGCCAGCGACCCCTTCTAGGCTGTTCCGTCTCATCTGCCTATTCACCGCCCTCCCCCCACGCCTCCCTCCACCACGATGTCCTTCTTCCTTCTCACACTTCCATGATGCTTCCCCCCATGCCTGCTGCCTAATTCCCTTCCTTTTTCTGCATCTGCCAGGGTGTTTTGTTTTGTTTTGTTTTGCTTTTCCTCTTTTTATCTCTCCTCCTCTCCCATATGCACTAGAGTAGGTTTCCTGAGTCTTAGAGGGACAGATGCTGAACCAGCCAGGGCTCTTGGTTTCTGACACCAGCAATTGACTCTGTTAAGCAGGAGGAGAAAAAAAAAAAAACATTGGAAAGCCATCAAGCAGTTCACAGACTCGACAGGAAGCCCGGAGAATCTGGCTCGGCCGACAGACAAGCGCCAAAGGAGACTGGCACTGGAGAGGACAGCCAAGGTCACACCCGCTCGGCTGGGACGGTGCCACCGGCACCACGGCCACTTGACTGTGCGGAAGCGAGCTCTCGTTCCGAGGGTTTGTTTCGTTCCCTCCAGATCCCCGGCCCAGACACATGACCTGCCCTCCAAGAGCACAGCCGCAGCTCTCGCTCAGATGGAGAGGAGGGGGGAGGCGTGCAGAGCTAGAGCCAGCCTATCGAGGAAGCAGATCTCCAGAAACACTTGAGACTAGGAAATCCCAAGTGTCACAGACACCACTCACTCTAAACCCACCTTCTTCCTGGCGCACAGTGTACTTCTGAGTGGGAATAACTGGGGGGAAAAGGAAAGCCATTGGGCAGTGTACAAATCAATTCTGCCAGCTCTGGAGAGACCAAGTAACACATGAAGTGCAGCTGATGCTGTAGCTCTGACAACCAAGTGGGTTGTTTCCTCCGGTCCGTGGTCCTAGACAAAGCCGGCAGTCGCAGTGGCCGCAGTGGCTAATGCGAACGCCCTTTCTTTGTTTGCAGGTTCCATTTAGCCCATTGAAATCCCGGCCCCTGAACAGTGTTCCTCTGACCTCCTACCTCTTAACCCTTCATGGAACCAGAGCTGCTACTTTCTAGGGATGAGCTCTGTAACGTGACGCCTGGCTCGGTGCAGGGGCCGCCGCTGGCCTCATCCTGCCAGCTGGTCCCAATTACGCGCTGGTTTGGGTAATCTGAGAGCGCGGAGGGTATCTGGGCAGGAGGACTGTTTTCTGAGCCCTGAACCTCCCTTAGGATCCCTCGCCCAAGTAGAACTAAGGGAACCTTTAGTATTCCGAATGATGAGGTGATTTTTTTTCTGGTTTTCAAAGAGAAAGAAAAAAGGTGGGGGGTAAATAAACCATATAAATAGGATCACTTGGTGGCGTGCCTGCTAGGCGCTGCCAAGGCAGGGTGAGAAATGGAGGCAGCTGTCTGTGTCATTCGGGCAGCGCTCCAGCTCTGCCTACATATATCTTGGGCGATTGCCTCAATTTTCCTGTGCGTTAACAGAGCCGGTCTGTGTTGCTGCAAGTTTTCTTTGTGATGATAGGTGACACCCCGGCCAGACTTTGGGGGGAGCTCCAGCCTGGTGTTAAAGGGCCACACACGTACCTGAGTCCAAGGGAATGTGTTTCACAGCTTAGTGTTTATTAAGCATCCGTTATACCACGGCGCTGAGAATGCTAACGTCTGCCTGGGTAAGGCTCACTATGTAGGGAGACGGATCGCATCCAGCCAGTGGCGTCCCGAGGTGGCGGAGGGGAGGGGAGTCCGCCATTGGCTGGGAAGAGCGTTGGGTCACTGGCCTTGTTTAGAATTGCCACGGTGCACAGTGATAATACAAATCAGGTGGCTTTCAGTTGGTTTTATAATTATTTTTAAACCCTCTACAGAGTAAGACGCTCTTATTGCCTGCACCTGGGCCGACGTTCCCACTGGCCCCTGGCCATACTCCTCTGCTCCCCGCCACGCCCAGTTCAGGCCATCGTGGGCCCTGAGCAGGTGCAGAAGGAGGTTAGAGAGGAGGATGTAAGTGTCGCCGGGAGACAAGTGCGCGTAGCTGAGTGGGCCTGAGTTCCACTGGTTAGAGTGATCTTTGGGGGCCTGTCCTCTCACCCCCACACTCTGTTTTTATTTTCAATATATTTTATTGATATTTTACAGAGAGGAAGGGAGAGAGATAGAGAGCTAGAAATGTTGATGAGAGAGAAACACCGACCAGCTGCCTCTTGCACACCCCCTACCGGGATGTGCCCGCAACCAATGTACATGCCCTTAACCGGAATCGAACCCAGGACCTTTCAGTCCGCAGACCGACGCTCTACCACTGAGCCAAACCGGTTTTGGCCACCCCCACCCTTTGAATCACATTATTGGCATTTATAAGCCAGCTCCTTTTCGTCGCTATCAGAAGTATCCAGTCATATTTATGGGTTAGACCAGTGGTTGGCAAATGAGTTTGCCGACCACTGGACTAGACTAAATGTTACCGTGTAGTTGGAAGCTGTGCGGATTAGGCAATTGTGGCATATTATGTGCACAGAGGTAAAGGGTAGTATATGACAGTGGTCGGCAAACTCATTAGTCAACAGAGCAGCAAACCATGGCTCGCGAGCCATTAGATCATCCTGCTTTCAGGTTCTTTGTACAATAAAAACCTAGGTTTCTTCACCACTTATTTCACCTTTCCAGCACCGTCACAGCATGCCAAATGCGTGAAAGAGACGTTCACAGCAAATTGGCACAGCAGCCCGGCCGGTATGGCTCAGTGGTTGAGCCACCCACCAGGTCCAAGACATTATTTATTATCTCTGTTCTACGTGGTCACAAAAGCCCATTTCTGTCTCAGCTAAGTGACCCTGTTAAGTCATCAGCCAAACGGCATCATTCTTCAGCTCAGAGTCTCCTAGTGGCTCCCATCTCATCCAGAATGGATGCCTCAGTCCTTCCTCTGCCGGCCGGGGACCTGCTGGGCGGCACCCCTGTCCTCTTTGACATCCTCCCGAGCTGTGTCCCTCTCATTCCCTCTGTCCCAGCTACACCTGGCTCTCCCAGACACGCTCCCACCTCAGGGCCACGGACGGAGTCACTGGGTTCCCCCAGGACACCTTTCCCCGGGAGCCACACGGCTAACTCCCCACGGTGCTGAGTTCTTCACTCGGAAAGGATCCTCTCAGTGCGCCTTCCCTGCCGGCCTAACCCAACCTTCCCATCCTCCACACTTCACACCCCCTCTCCTACTGATTTTCTGTGGCTTCTGTTCCTATGCATGTGTGTGTGTGTGTGTGTGTGTGTGTGTGTGTGTGTGTTTTCAACGGATAGAATCATCCATTAGCCTGTGAGTTCACGAGGGCACAGACTGTTGTTTTGTTCGCTTTTCAGATTCTAAAACAGTGCTTTGTGGGCGGAAGGAAAGCAGGAGGGGAGATGGGGTGGTGGGAGAAAAGGACGTGGAAACTTGAAAAAGAAGAAAATGAGAAAGGCAGGGAGAGAGGAGAAAAGGAAGAAGAAAGGGAGGAATGAATGGAACGTAGCTTCCATCCTGAGTATGCTAGTGGCAGGGTGGCCCTTGAATAAAACCACCCTTCCCTTGCCTGACTCTCCTTTCCACCTCCCTCGGGTTGCACAGTGATCTGGCTTAAGCAGAAGGTTCATCCAACAATGCATATCCGACCCGGACTACCCTTGGCAGAATCTGTTGCACTTTATCCCCCAAGTTCAAATTTGAGCCAAGGCATACATCCAAGGGGAAAACAACACAGCACTTTATCTTGATGTAGCTCTTTCCCCTTGCTCATTTCAAAGCAGGTTTATAAACAAGCACTATCTTTGTACCAGAGAGGAAACAGAAGGGAACTACTAGTAATATTTAGGTGACCAAAGGCCACATCATTGAGTGAATGCTATACTGAGTTGTAACAGGTGATTAAGTGGCGCTGTAGAGTCACAGGCAGGCGTCAACGGCCCCAAATTAACAGCATATAATTTGGAAGAAATAGAATATAAAAACGTCCACATAAAAAAGCGAAGTCCACGGGCATATAAGGAGTGAGAAACTAAAAATAGATTCATAGCCAACTAGATAGAAGAACATTTAAACAGCTGTTAGGAGATGAAGAATGGATTTCCTTTTAAGAGTCTGGACGAGTTTTCTCCTTTTCCAGAGCCGCAGGTATTCTGTGCCAGGTGGGCAATGTTTCCTAACCCAACCTGGCAGGCAGTTGTCCAACAGGGGGACTTTGCAGACCAGCTTTCTGGCTAAAACCCAGAGAAGTACATGACTTTGGGCTTCTGAGACCCCAGGGCTTCGATACAAAGGGATAGGTATCTGTGTTTCCCCGAGATACTGACGATGCTATACGTTGTGGTGCAACAGAATGTGACTTCCCACAGCGTGGGATTCTCCTGGCACTTGGGAATCACAGGACGAAGAAGCATCATATTTACTTCAACCCCTGTCCTCTCTGAACTACTTGCAGCCTCCCTTAGGTGCTCATTTTAGGAAAATTGGGATAACTCAAGAAAGTAACTTCTCATGTGTCCCTTAGGATTACGTTTGGCAGTAGGAGATTGAATTCTCCTTTCCCCTCTCCCCCGCCAGGAAAAAAACAGTAACAAAAACAGTGGCTTAAACAACAGAGATGTTTACTTCTCTTCCATATAAACATGGACAAATAGTTTACAGATTGTCAAATGCTCCACAGAATCAGGGACTCAGATTCCTTTACCTTAATTTTTTTGCCTTGTATAATCTTCAGTCCCTAAATCCTCTCTTAGTCCAAAATGGCTGCTTTAGCTCCAGCCCTCACAGTGTCATTCCATTCAGGTGAAAGAGGAAAGAGACAAAGAGAAGGGAGCACCTCCTTCCCTTTAAGAACACTTGCTGGAAGTTGCTCACACTATTACTTACAGTATACCCAATTGATCAGACCTTAATCACATGACCTTCTCTTACTAAAAAGGGGCCAAGAAGACTGGGAAGTGGAGTCTTTCCAGCACCATATGCCCAACTAAAGAGCATGGGTACCAACACTATGGGAAAGAGGGAAAACAAATGTTTTGAGACAATTAAGGAATCTCTGCCATAATGTATCCCTTTGACCTCTCAGAAATAAATGTGTACCCTTCTTCCTCCAAAAAGGACATACTCCTTCCCCAAAGGAAGAAACCCCAAAATCTTATCAAGGGACTGCCTCCAGTTCAAAATCAGGATCTCTGGGTGACGTGTCATCTTCCTGTTTGAGTCCAGATTGAGTCCATGATCTTGCAAACCACAACTAAAAGATTAATGATCTACCCCCATACCAAGCTACACATACAGCGATGGAGTAGGAACAGGAAAACCACAGTTAAAACTATCATTCAGAAAATGGGAAACCCCTAGGAGTCACAGTCCACAGCAATGGTCAAATCCTGCTGAGCAGGCAAGCCAATCAGAGAAAGACAAGTATCACATGCTATCACTCATATGTGGAATCTAATGAACCAAATAAACTGATCAAAAATAGGCCCAGAGTCATAGAAGCATGAACAGACTGTTGAATCTCAGAGGGAAGGCAGGGGAAGGTGGATGGGAAAGAGATCAACCAGTGAACTTGTATGCATATATGCAAAACCCATGGACACAGACAATGGGGTGGTGAGGGCCTGGAGGGGGGAGGAAAGTATGTAATGCTTTCAACAATAAACATTTAAAAAATAAACCCTGCTGAGCAGAAATAGAGGAGACTGTCCTCCAGGAGTTCTTCTGTGTCCATTACCCTGCACGGCCGGCCGTAGCTGAGGCAGGAAGTGGCCAGGATGCCCTCTGGGTGGTGCACAGCTTTCACAGCCTGTTTCCTGCTGATGCATATTTGGTAGCACAAAGGTTGCTTGAGACATTGAAGAGTCTCAGGCTTTTGCAATGCAATTCTTTGGCAATGAAATTCCCCAGAAACTCCGTGAGCATCTCTCCCAGCTCCATCACCAGGAACAAGAAACGAAGATCTTATCTAAAAAATAATTTTTTAACTTGAAGACTTGGGTGTTTCACTTATAGACCTTTGTCCTCTGCCTTCCAGAACGTCCAGTGCAGTATTTGTCCTTTGTCCTCTAAGTTAAAGGCAGTTAGTTGAGGTCATCTAAAACAATAAGTTCTGGTAGGAAAATAGCATCTTTAATTGGATAACAGCTAAGTTGGCATCATTGTTCAGCAGAGAGCTTTTAATGGCACTTCCCCCAATGAAACACACTGCAGCTTTAGAGCCACTGCCCAGAAATGTACCTCTTGAGGGGTGTAGAGGTCAGAACATTTATCTTTTTCACACTTCAGCTCCGAAACCACTGCTCTGCTAGTCAATTTAGACGGCAGGCCTGAGGCAGAAAGCAGACCCCTTACCACTTTTCCCAACATCTTAAAAGTTGAGTAGACTTAGCTCTTGTTTCCTATTCTTCCCGTTGCTCAAGGATTTTAGGTTTCTGTAATGACACTTCCCCACCTCCAACTCCAATCCTGGTACTACTTTATGTTTTGGCTAAGGTAGCAGAATTGCTACCAAAAATAGACTTAAGAATGGAATCACGCACAAACAAAAGAAATGTATTTCCCTTTGCCCAGGCTGTCCAGGACAGGGATTCCAGAGGCCCTGGGCCCAGACCACCGGGGCAATGTCTTCATAAACAAAGCGGCCATCCTAGTGAAGGGGGCTCCGGTCCTAGACTCCTGCCTGTGAAGGAGTGTTGATGGAGCCTCCCTGCAATCCACACAGCAGGAAAATTAATTCTGCTAGGTGCCCAAAGCTCCGAATGTCCAACGGATAGAGTTTTGGGGGGTGGCAATAGGGCATCTCTAATACAGAAGTTCATTCTGCAATTAACAGATTGGCTTCCCTCAACAACACCTCCCCCCTCCCAATCTGAGCCCACAGGCCCAGGGAACTACTGTGAACGTTGCACAAACCTGAATTCAAATACCCTCTACCCCCATTATTTACTACCTATGTGACTTTGGGCAAATTGCTTAATCTTTCTGAACCTCAGAGTTTGCTTAACTGCGGACTGCAGATTATGAAACAAAACTACCTATATGGTGCAGGCATAATTTTATTTATATATATTTGCTATATAGTGAATTTATTATTGATAGACCAGATATGCAGTATAAATATTTTAAAATTATATATCATGTTTGTATATAGTTTTAGTAAGTATTTAATAAATGGTAGTTCTGCTTCTCTGAGGCGTATGCACAGTTAGGCTGTTAGAACTTGGATTTGAATTTTGGATGGATCTGGGTTGGATCCTCACTCCCCACACTGCTAGTTTTGGACCCTGGGCAAACTCTCTCCTTATCTGGGTTTCCTTTCTAGTTAAATGGGGATCATAACACCCGTCTCAGAGAACTTGGATTTGAATTTTGGATGGATCTGAATTGGATCCTCACTCCCCACACTGCTAGTTTTGGACTCTGGGCAAATTCTCTCCTTATCTGGGTTTCCTTTCTAGTTAAATGGGGATCATAACACCTGTCTCAGAGTGTGGTATGAGGATTACACACAAAAGAGCAATTAGCACATAGCATGGCAATCAGTACATACCAGTCATTCAATATGAGGTTATTGTTTTTAAAATATATATATTGCTTCTTGATTAAGGAGATTAAACTAAGTTTGGAAAATACAAAAAAAAGTTAGGCAGGAGGAAATAAAAGCGGACTGAACCGCCGTTACCCGGGATGACACTGTCAGTATTGTATGTCAGCGACTTCATGACCGTCTTCCTTTGTCCATCAGGCCATTATTGGTAAAGCTGTGGACTACAGGGGACCCTTTGATTCCATACACAGGCAGATCCCCCCCACCCTCTGTGTTATGAAAGGGAAGCCAGAAGTCTCTACCAGTCTCAAAATAGAAACAGAAGAGCCCACTTAACCATGCCCAGTTTCAAGGGAAGGGAAGGTGGCTGTCCCTAAATTAGCCTAGATGTGCTGCCACCTTGGGAAGGCCCGAGCCCCAGGGGACAGGGGGCACTGGGACGATCCAGGGCTGGGTGAGCCTAATTCACAGTCTCGCCTCCGGCTAGCTCTTCCAGAACGTCCAGTGCTCATTCCAGTCAATGGAGCATTCTAGTCACAGAGGGGCTGTGAGAGTCGGCAAAGGGCACGAGGCAAGAAATGCAGACAGAAACACTTAGAACTTGCAACGTGGCACAGGACAGGAATAGAACTGCCGTCTCCGGGTTCACGTCTTCTGACATACCGGGCCGAACTGGAACAGAGATCAAAAACTCAAAACTGGGCAGCTAGCTACCATCGGGACTTATTTCTTCCCCAGCGGGCTGTGCAGAACTGGCACCCAGGGACTATTTTAAAAAAAAAATCATAATCTGTGATAACCTGATAACAGAATAACAGACCACTTTGTCATTTTTAATTTATGTACCTCCCCTTCCTATTACCGCCACCTAGACGTTTTGCATTGGTCTTTAAAATGTAAATTCACCTGCAGCTATTCATCCTGCCTATTCTAATGCCTGTCAAACTGAGATGAAAGAAAGCTACACCGAGGCAAGTCTGAGAGCCGCGTCTCAATCAGTAAAATCTTCCGTGGAACCCTGCACTACTCGAGCAAGACAGATCTGAGCGCTTGATAACGGTTAGAAAATGTGACCTACTTTAAAACCCAGCAGTGTGTGTGTGATGAAATGAAAGTGAATTGTTTTGCTGAAATCTGACACTAAAAATAGGGCACCGGATCCTTCCCCTGCCGGAGGAGGAGAAGAGAAAAAAAAAAAGGCATTAAAATGAGTGTGTGTCTGTATGTCTGGGAATATGTCTCCATGGCAACCATTGTCCCACCTCTCCTATCAACAGCATTACCCCTCTCTGCAGAAAGAGGTCATCTGAACGCCGTTCCCAGCACCCCTCCCAATCCCTTACTCCATGAAATCTAATTAAAGAGTGGAATGAATTTCAGGGATGGTTCTGGAGGCTGGGAGGGGTCCAAGGTGGGGGGACGGGGGTGTGGAGGGAGGATCGCCGCCTGGGGGGTGAGGGGGACAGCTGGGAGACCGGACCTTCCACAACGGAGCGGCCCCGCGCAACTCCGCTCTCGTGTTTGAAAAGAGCCACAGCCCCCCGCGCTGAGGGGCTGCCAGGGAGCGATAAACCGGCCGGCAACGCTGTTATTACTTTAATGGATGCAGGACCGGCGGAGCACTTTATTTCCACAGGGCTTTTTATGTGGCTTCTTCGTCCCTTTACCCAACACCCCGTGTCCCTCAGACACCCCTCCCCTTCACGAAGGAACCTTGTCCCCGTTTCTAATCCCACCGCGGGGTAGGGGGGAGGCAAGCGTTATTTAAGATAACAGGTCTGTCTCCACAAAGAGGTGTGCGAGACAAGCACACTGGCGAACAACCCCACCCCCAGCCTCCGACACCCTCTTCTGTACAGATCAGACGCTGGAGGGGACAGGGGGATGGGGGCAGGGGCTGAGGAAGACACTGGGGAGGCTGAAGCTGACTTGGGAGAAAGAGCCTCGGGGTTTTTTTTTAGCATCTGCTGGAACCTCCCCTCCGCTCTGCAGCCGCCGCGCCCCCTCCTTCCTGCTCCCCGCTCAGTGTCCAGTCAGCAGCGGCCTCTGGCACTCGCTCTCCCTCCACGCTGGCCACCCCTGCCCCTGGCTGCCTGGGCATCTGCTCCGTCCTCCTGCATCCAAATGTGCTCGCCAGGCTGGTGTCAGTCGGGCGGCTTTGAGCTGCTCAGGGCCCAGCGGGAGCAGAGCTGTCTTCACAGGAGGCCACGGTCGGGTCTGGGCTCGCCCGCTGGCAGGAGGAGCCGGGTGGCAGGGTGGCAGGGTGGCAGGGGGGAGGGGGGCCTCCTGGGAGAGAGGGGAGAGTCCGCCACACACAGTCCTCAGCCTGTGCCCTGCCCCAGCAGGCAGTGTGCAGAGCGGCCCGCTGTCTGCCACTCAGACCTGTCTCCGTCCTTCGGGGCTGAGTGTGAGTGGCCTGCTCACACGGGAAAGGTGTAAACCCGGCTTCACCAGGACAGGGTGGCAGGGCAAAGGGTAGACTGGCAAGAGGCAGGCAATGTGTCACTGGGCATCCAGAGATGGCACCAGCGGTGGCACCTGCGGTGGCCATCACCCCCCCTGCCAGCCCTGCGGCTGCAGTCGCACCCGCTTCCCTGTACAGGGAGGGACAGCCAACCTCTCCCCACGGGCAGTGGGTCTCCACCTAGGGTGGCAGGGAGGACCCCTTGGTGGGCAAATACCGCCAGTACAGGTCTCTTGGAGAAACTCAGGGAAGATCTACACGCATGAGTCACGCTCCAGCCACAGAGAGCCCTGTGACCAGCTCCTTGCCCAGGCTGACGTGGCTCAGAGCGCATGGCTGACCCATCACATCGTCACGGGAGCTAACAGGGACGGAGCGCTCACTCTGGGGCAGGAATTTTTCCAAGCCCTGCACATATCCTAACTCACTTAGACTGACAATGGCCGTGAAACAGGCATCCTTCCTATCTGCATTGGGCGGGTGAGACAAGAATATGCCCAAGGTCCTATAGCTAGGAAGCGGCAAAGTCAGGAGTAGAGGTCAGAGGTCTCAGGGTGGGGCCTGTACATTCACTGCACCCCACCACTCCAGTCTCCATCTGCTCACCTTCCTTTGTTCATGCTTAGGCTTTTTTAACACCAATATCATTCTATAAACCATATCACTAAAAGCGTATTTAAATGAGGGGGGAAAGTCACTGCTAACCCCTCCCCCCACCAAAAGCAACCGATTTAACCAAGGCCTGCTTCTTCAGAGTGTGCACTCACACACACACTCCCCTAAGGAACATATGATTCTGTATTCTGGCGTTTTTTCTGTGCAACATTACACTGAGTGGCCAGATTATGATGACCTCTGAACGCATAATAATATGGCCACTCACTGTAGACTGACCACAGAGTTGGGATTTTATTTTATTTATTTTAAAAATATATATATATATTTTATTGATTTTTCACAGAGGAAGGGAGAGGGATAGAAAGCCAGAAACATCAATGAGAGAGAAACATCGATCAGCCACTTCCTGCACACCCCGCACCGGGGACGTGCCCGCAACCAAGGTACATGCCCTTGACCAGAATCGAACCCGGGACCCTTCAGCCCACAGGCCAACGCCCCATCCACTGAGTCAAACCGGTTTCGGCAGAGTTGGGATTTTAAAATAAGGTTTTTCCATGTATAAGAACTGCGTTGTGGGTAGTTAGAAAGAAGCAGGGGACTTACTAGCCAGAGGCTGGGGGCCACTATCTCCTGGTCCCTTGACATATCAAGATTGGCAAGCTTTCCCTTATACGTAAGTACACTGAGTGGCAGATTATTATGCGTTCAGAGATCATCATAATCTGGCCACTCAGCGTATGTTATAAAGGTAGTCCCACAGGGTTATTTTATTTATCTTAATTGCCGTATAGCTTTCCTTGAAGTTGAGGTACCTTCGTTGACTTAGCCAGTCCCCCGTTTTGGACAGTTCGATTGTTTGCAGCTTGTCATCATTTCAAAAGGAAAAAGAAAACCATCTTTGTTTCCGGTTTTTTCTTCCACTGAGTATTGTGTCCAGTACAAGTGGAGGTGTTTTGATGACCTTTGCCCTACATCAAGCTCTGCTCCCAGGTTAGAAGTGTGGGAGCTGGGAGAGGTTCATTACTGAAGGGCGTGGGAGGGATGAGAGGGCCGGTGGAACTCACTGGAAATACTTCCGCGGACTGAGGGGCGGACTTGCAGAAGCGGCGCTGTTAACGTGGTAGCAGAGAGCCCACTGGTCACAGCTCCTTTACCCACAGGGCACAGCGTGTGACTCAAGTTCTCCACCTCTCAGGAGCTGCCTCTGCTCACTTGCCAAGGGCAGGACGACACATGCGAATGTGCAAGAGACATGAATTATTTCTTCCCGAACCTCTGCGAGTACACATTCCTAGTCTCCGACAGAGACTTGTAAAACTCTGATTCACCACCAACTGCATCCCCAGCTCCATCTGGGCTCAGCCCCCTGGACTAACGGGGGAAATCTCAGAATCTGGCGTGTGCTTAGATCAGACGATTCTGCTGAAACCCTAGTGAAAATGAGCCATCTCCCCCAGATCTTAAAAGCTCAATGCTGGACTCGGCCAGTGTGGCTCAGTGATTGAGTGTGGACCTATGAAGGAGGTCACGGTTCGATTCCCAGTCAGGGCACGTGTCAGGATCTCAGGCTCAGTCCCCAGTGGGAGGCATTCAGGAGGCAGCCCATCAAGGATTCTCTCTTACCATTGACATTGCCATCCCCTTTCCCTCTCTCTTCCTCTCTCTGAGGTCAATAACAACATACTTAAAAAGGGGGGAGGACCCTCAATGCTGGGCATTAAATCAATCCAGAGAGCAAAAGGGGACTCCGTAGTGAGGTCAATATAAGGAGGCATCCCTCTCAGGGGCTGGCCTGCCCTTGCCCGGCTCAGACTGCTGCCCCCTAAGCGTGGTGTCCTGGGCACCTCACACGCCTCCCCCTAGGCCTGGTTCTGCCCGAAAGTCATGGCAATGCTCTGGCTTCATCATTGCTGCCCTTCTCAAGCCCACCCCCCCATTAGACTGAATAACCAGCTAAATCTGGGCTCCCCACTTTGGCATGTAAAAAAAAGGCCACATGCACCAACAGGCGGCAGATACGAAAGAGGTAGACTGACAGCCTCTCCGTGACCGGTTTGAGGGCGTACTCACCCACTCCCACCAGCTGCCACCCAGGCGTACTGACAAACAGGAGGGCCAGGCGACCCAAACCCGGACGTCAGGAGGGACTGGCACTTGTGTTTTTAAGAATTCACATTCAACAGCTGTGCGTATTCACACCGCTGAAGGCGAATCACACAGAATTATCAGACATTCTCCTATGCCGGGCAGCAGTCCTGGCCCATGGGGGGACGCGTGAGGTTCCAGCACCAGAGAAAGGGAGCTATCAAGATGCTGGTGATGAGAGAAATGGTAGCACGTGGTCACAGAGGAAGACAGACTGGTCGCTTCCAGGCTGGATCCAGAAAAGGCTCTGACAGAATGAGGCATGATTTCCCTTTATTTGAAATGTTGCGTGTTTGTAGCTCTCAGAGCAATTTCTCCCGCGTATGGAACAATGCACCAGGGATTCCTGCACAGCTGGGAGAGGAGAGATGTGAGAGTCGAGAAGGGAGCCAGGTGAGTTCACGCTTGAATAATAGATTCTCTTGGTAACAAAAGCACAGAGAGGGTTAGGGCCGGCCCAGGTCAAGAGGTAACTAGTGCCTCTTCCCTGGGTCTTCACCAGCTTGGTTTTCTCGTGTGCCACCTTGACCTCCTGGTTCCCAGGAGCAAGGCCCTTCAGAGCTTCCCCATTGTCTGAGCCAGCGGCCTCCAACCTGGGATGTGTGTGCACTGATGTTCTGGGGTCCAGAAAAAAATAGTAGAATCCTCTTTCATCATCATTTGGCCTCTGCCTTAATTCTACTCTTGAAAAGGTATTATAATGTATATCCTACAGTAATACTGCATTGATGATTATTTCAAGAACAGCGCTCAACAAACATACTAAAGGATTGCATGGTCAAAAATGACTGGACGCCAGTGCGTGGTCTAAGTAAGAAGATAAAATCTTTTAGCCTATAATTTACCTATTCAACCCCTTTCTCTCACTGTTTCACTTTTCAGACCATCTACTGCCATAAAATGCAACCGGTCATCCAGAGGTTCCTGGGCTGCTTGCTTCTTTGACACTTTCTTGCTTCTGTATCTTGGCTCACGGAATACCAGCAAATGAGATTGCGTTTCCCAGTTACATGGAGACTCCAACCACTTTCGCAGCAGAAATCTCAGTCTGTTCCAGGACACCCCTTCCTAATGAAGCTCTCCAAGGGTAACTGCCACGTTTGTATTTCCCTCTGAAACACAGCCTGCTAGTCTGCTGAGAAGAGATGGTGACTCAGATGTCATAAAATCTCGGGACAAACACTGTAATTACTGCCTCCCCCACGCACCACTTCTCCCTCCACTGGGTAGACTAGAGGCCACCCACGTGATGGGAATGACTACTAGCTGTATACCAGCCACCCAGCTTGGGGATAAGACTTTGGCGTTATGAAGTAAAAGCGACTCCTGGAGGTTCAATATGGGGGACCCAGAAAACACTTTCTCCCTCTGTAATTCATTCAGTCCAGGGTCTCCCAAAGCACAATTGCTGGGGCGGGGATGCTGCGTGTATTGTTTTAGCAACACGTGCACTGCACACTGGTGTCCAGCAGACAGTGGATCGAGCCTTCAATCTACTACGCTCCCCTCTCCACAGATCGCATTTTCCACACACAGCAGCCAGAACATCTATCATGCTCTTCTGATAATGCGACATTGACGCTCCTCCAGTTCAGTGGAGAGGTCGAAGTCCCCTTTTAAGCTTGGGTACATCCTGGTGACTGCTTCCATCAACCGAGTATGGCCGAAGCAACGGTGTGTGATTTCTGGGGCTTAGGTCATAAAAATGCCACTCACTTCTACAAAAATCTCCCTAAATCCTTCTCTATTACCTGTGGCACCTACCACACCAGATGAGCTGTCTAACTGTGGGCGAGCTGCCTAAGGTCTTGGGACCTCAATATCCTCATCCATAGAACAGGGATCATATGAATGCCTACTTCGTGAGGATTCAACAGGTAATCTGTGTTAAGTGTTTAGTGTAATGCCAGGCACATAGTAAGCACTCATGGTTAGCAATGATTATCAACACCTGGATAGGGTGGGTGGCCAGTTTACTTCAGTTCACTGATTAATCAAATCTCGCCATACACAGTCTGAAGAGATGAAGGTCCAGTTCTTATCTGAGGCATACAGGGCTCTCCGTGACCTGGCTCTGTCAGTGTCTGCAGCCCTCTTTGCACCGGCTGCCTTGGGCACAGCAGCACATCACACACACACACACACACACACATATACACACACACACACCTCTCACATCACTGTGCTCCCTGCCCAGTCCTCTCGGTATTTCCCCCCCCCCCTCCCCATACCCCATATAGCCTCTGGCATTTCCTTTTTCCTGAAGGATCCCTTTCAACTTCTCATTCCCCTTTCAACTAATTTTTAAGGATACTTCGGTCCTCAGTATCCAGGGCACCCCGAGGGAAGCCTTTCCTGACCTCAAGATTAAATAAAGCCCCCCTCCGCGCTCACTGTATCAGGCAGTAACTCATCCTATGGCAACTGCCTGCTGGTCTCTCTGTCTGCCCCACCCCCCAAAAGCTCCTGGAAAGTGGGGTCTACGTGCTGTTTCCCATTGCATTCCCTGTGGCCAGGAGGGTCTAACCAATAAGAGGTACTTAATAAACACCTGTTGAACAAATGGCTGCAAATGAATAGCAACTCTAAAAACATTAAAACATTAAAGAAAGGCTACACAGTGTTTGGCACCACCAGTTCAGGAAAACAGAGAGCTGTGTGATGCATTTTGAAAAGATTTCCATCACAACAGTTTTCAAATAAAATCTTGGCACTTCATGGAGTAACCTTCAGTTATCTGGAAATACAATTTGCTCGCGATGCTTTAACAGAAGATGGTCGCTAAATGAAAATGTTATTCTCTAGGTGTGTTTGTATTTGGCTGGCTTCTCAAGCAGATAAGCTCTTGGGAGGAGGGGGAGGGAGGAGGGAGAGGGAGGAGGAAGAGGCCACGTAACTTGCACAGTGCCAGGGCTGGAGCCTTGAAAAACTATTTGCACAATGAATATTTGATGGCAGACTGCAGAGGTTTCCACGGGGCCTTGATGACTGCCTGGAGGCTGACCTAAAAACCGAACTGCGTGTGACGCTGGGGCGAGGCCCAGAGCAGCGGTCACTGGCCAGGAACAGGGGATAATACCTCCGCTGCTCCGAGGACCTGGCCCCGCTGCCCGTGCGGAACGGCTTTCCAGGAACCCCGGCTGTCCGTGCCAAGACTGCGTTTTCTGGTTTCACTACTCAGGCTTTCGTAAGGGACAAGGAAATATCTGCTATAGTTTTTGTGCAAATGTGATGAGCGCAGCGTTCTGCGTCAAATTCCTTCCCAAGGAAAGCATACCCCGCTTAAGCTGGGGAAGCACCCAAAATGTCCCCTGGGACGGGATCCACCGGGGGGGAGGCTGGTTTCGAACGGAATGGAGGCCGCTTTAATTTCCCACGGAAGGATTCTGAGCACCCGAGGCTCCACCTTGGTGTGTGTGTGTGGCCAGAACCCGTTGGAGGGCTGCGTGTCACAACCTGCGCCTCCCTGTAGGTTGCCTGTCTGTTGTCAAAAAAACACAAGACTACGACATAATGGCGATAATCTTCGGGATGCTGAGTGAGTCTCCTCCCTGCCTGAGAAAGCCCTCTTCTGGACAGGACAAGGCATGCTGGTTGGGGAGGCCTCGGGTTACGTTTTTCTGACCCCACCCAGGATAATATGGAGAGAGGTGTGTCCACTCACAGGCTATGCCACTGTTTCTAAATAAATCTTCCCCCCACAAAAGGAATCCCCTACACTCAGTCCTGTCCAATGAAATCTAGAACAGGTGGTTCAAACACACAATGTTAAGCACAACGCGAAGAAACGTGGGGGTCCAAAGAACCTGAGCAGCTGGGTGGCACACCTCCAGGGGGTGCCACCCACATACAGCTATTCTGCCAACAGCCTGGAGTTGCCTGAATCACATCGTTTCTTGGATCTCTGGGTGCAAACGTACAACCTCCAGGTGCCTCTCATCTTCATCTACAGCGTCTTCTTCTCCTAGGCTGTGACCTCAGCAGTTGACATGTCTTCTGGTTAATTGTAGTGCTTTCTCTTGTTGATATATAATAAATCACTTAATATCACTTGACATGCAATACTCTGGTGAAGGAGTGAGTAGTTATTGCCCTGTTTTACAAATGAGGTCACTGACTTGCCAACAATCATCCAAAGTAGCCTCATTTCTTTCCTAGATCCCGTCAAGAAAATCCATAGATAAAAATCCTCTCTCTCCATCTCCTTCTCCTCCTCTCTCCCTCCCTCCCACCTTCTCCAATTCTTCCTTCCTTTCTTCCTTCTTTCCTTCCTTCCTTCCTTCCTTCCTTCCTTCCTTCCTTCCTTCCTCTTGCTCCCATCCACTCAGTCCTTTGCTCCCCGTGCTTCTACAGGTCTATATGTACCTTGATTAATATTCATAACATTATAATGTCATCACTGCCTATATATTCCTCTCCTCTTTTAGACTCTGATCTTCCGATTCACTCCTATTCCTGGACCCTGATACCATGAATGCCATTTTGTGTGTCAGATGGAGAATGGGTCGGGGGTGTGGAGGTGGGGGTTGGGGTGGGGGAGGAGAACCTTGCTACAAAGTGTTATCTGAGGACCAGCACACCAGCGTCACCTGACCGCTTGTTGACCATGCAGACTCAGGCTCCACCCAAATCTATTTAACCTTATTCTGCATTTTGATCGGCTCCCTGAGGATCTGTATGCACATTCCAAGTGGAAAAGCCCTAAGCTAGAGGCTAATACATGCAGATGGTGAGCATGTGTTTTTGTGTGGGTGTCCACATACTTTTTATGGGTCTGACTACCCCCAAAGGAGGCCCTAATTGGTAGCTTCTGGAAGCATCCCCTCTGATCACTCAGTCTGGCTCTGATCACTCCTCCGAAATCGAAGCTGAACTGGGCTTGTGTAAGAAGCAGAGGAAAATGAGCCTGTGGATGGGGCTCCATTCAGAGCAATGGAGCAGTTGCCACTTCCTCAGATCAAATCTTGTTGCCACAGCAGAACCGGCCTGGCAAGATCCCTAGCACAGTAAAGGTTCATGCATTCCAGCCGACTGACTACTTCACTCGAGAACGACATATCAGTTAGTTCATCTGTTTGTTGGTGAGGACCAGGCTTGGGGCATTGGATGAAAATTACCGATAGGAAAAATCCTGAAAGTTTTCTAGGATTACAACTGGGAGACCAACCCACTGAGCTACTCTGTAATCAGGCTTCGCCAGGCAATTCCGAGGGCTTTCCCAAAGCTTGCTCACAAAAGTCTGGCAAACCTGTTCATGGCTATTAAAATCGACCAGACTGTTTTCAAAGAAAATTCTGGTCTTCCTTTTGATGTTGATTCCACTTGAGCAGCTTTTAACTCGATGTCTATTAATGGATGGAATCAAGACCTTTTATTTTCATTAAAAAGACCAGGATGGAATGGGAGACCATAGCCACACTAGATTTGGACAATTTGGCAAATCAGCTTGCTCACACCTGAAAGAATAAACACTAAAATTCTTAATATTTTTACTCTGGCAAGTGAAGATCCATAGATGAAACCAAAACACCCGAATTTCTGCTGTTATGGCAATGAGCCAGGACATTGGAAAAGAGATTTTCACAAACTTAAGTCCTCAGGCATCTTCAGCCTTCTAGCCAACCCTTCCAGTGCCTCCTGAGCCCCAGGGATGGCTACAGGGCTCTTCCTCATCCTCTTCATCTGCTTGGATAGACCATCTTCAGGTTGAATCGCTCTGTCCTTAACCCCTCTGTCTACAGCAGCCCAGTGACTAAATCACTTCAGACAGTGGGGGTCTCCAATAAACCCAGCAGGCTCCTGTCTCTGAACCCACTCCCTTTTTGTTTAGGCCCTTTGAGAGAGACTAACCCTTTTCTCTCTGCCCTCCCTCTGCCCTTACTTACTGACTAGGCTGAGACCTCTTAGAGAAGAATCATCCCAGAATTTCTTTCTCCCAAAGGGCGAAATAATTCTAAAATTTATCAGTAACCATTGAAATAGTTAACTGGATGAAATTAAACCACCTTTCGATGTCTTATTTGCTCCACAGCCGAACCTGGGAGCACTAATCACTCATTCCTATTGGGCAAAATCTTCAATTGATGTGGGCAAAATCCACAGCGCACCTTCTATCAAGATTCGAAGATCCTTTAAAACCGATTCCCAGAATCAGTCAATTACCTCATAAGCAAAGAAGCCATTCAAGGTGTAAAGTCCGTAAGAGGAGATTATAAGTCTCAGGGGTTTTCCTGTCCCTTGCACTAGTCCTTGCAACACTCCCTTTTTACCTGCAAGGAAACCCATGGGCATAGGCCAGGGTAAGGTTTGCCCGGGACGTCCCAGCAATCATTCACATTGTTACCCTTGGCACCCTGTTGCTCCTAACCCAGGCGTGGGCAAACTACAGGCCCGCAGGCCGGATGGCTGTTCTAAACTATTGAAATAAAAAAGAAATTAAAAAAAGACCGTACCCTTTTATGTAATGATGTTTACTTTGAATTTATATTAGTTCACACACTCCATCCATGCTTTTGTCCCAGCCCTCCGGTCCAGTTTAAGAGCCCATTGTGGCCCTCGAGTCAAAAAGTTTGCCCACCCCTGTGACCTAACCCTTACATAAGACTGACAACCATCCCAACTGAACGTGAACTCTCTACTGTAACTGATGTATGCAGTGCAAATTCTCTAGCATTCCAGCAGACGAGGCTCATCAATACAGTTATGCCTTCACTTGGGAAGGAAAACAACTCACCTAGACAGTAATGCCTCAGGGTTTACCGAAAACCCTTCTTACTTTACACAATTCCCCAGGATGATCTGGATGACATGAAGTTCCCTAGGGGGTCTACTTTGTTGCAGTAATGTGTAGAAGACTCGCTTCTTTGCTGTTCCTCCCAAGTCTCCTCGTAGGACGACAGCATCCCCTTGCTAAAGCCTTTAGCCTTTAGGGGGACATAAAGTCACCAAGGAAAAACTACAGTTTGCCCCAACCCAAAGTCAGTATTTTGGGCAACTGATAACAGACAGGATTTATAGTGTCCTAAGTTTCCTCAAACCCCAAACTAGGTATCACCTGTGAGGTTTTCTGGGGCTAATTGGTTACTAACAAAATTGGATTTCAAATCTCTCTCATATGGGCAAATCTCTGTATGTTTTACTAAAGAACAACAACCCTGACCCAATTTTATGGGATGAACCAGACAACATTGCCTTAAAGGAGAGTTTAATTAAACCCACCTGTCCTTGGGTATTTCCATTATCAGCTTCTCTTATTATTATTATGTGTGTGTGTGTGTGTGTGTGTGTGTGTGTGTGTGTGTGTGTATGAAAAGGAGGGGAATTACCTTTGGGTATTGAACCAGAAACTTGGGGCCCACCATCAATCCCTAGAGAGTTATAGCCATCAATAGGACTGTGGTATGGGGCTATCCCCCTTGCCTTAGAGCAGCCGTGGGCTGTTCTATCCATCCCTCGGAACCGAAAGAGGGGAGGGTTCTCTTGCTCTCCCCTCCACTCCTTCACCAGCAGCCCAAGATGAGAGTGCCAGCATGGTCAGGTTGCTTTTGTTCCGGCCCTCCGGTCCAGTTTAAGAACCCATTGTAGCCCTCAAGTCAAAAAGTTTGCCCATCCTTGCCTTAGAGCCATTACTGCCTCACCCTTTTGGTTAAGGCCACCGAGGAAATCGCTGTGGATCTTCTTTAACCATCTTTGTACCCCATGCAGTAGGAGCCTCCTGAACTCGCATCACACCGAACATTTTTTGGTCGGCTGCCTCACGTCTATGAAATCCTTTTGTGACTGCTCCTCATGTAACTCTTTCCCGTTGAAATAACCTTAACCCTGTCAGTCTTCCCTCCGTTACTGACAACGCCCTTTATGCCTGTTAAACACTGACGGGTCACCTCCTGACCCCTCCTGATGATCTGCCAGAAACTCCTTTGAGTAACAACACTTCTCAGGGTTTGCTGATGGTTCTTATTTAAAGGGTGACAATGGGAAATATTGTGCTGAATATGCAAAGTCAACACCCTTTGATGTAATTGAAGTGGCACCTTGCCTTTGGGCCTGCACCCTAGCCAAGGGCTGAACTGCTACCATTTAGACTGACAGGAGATTAGCTCTTGGAGTAGCTCACGATTTCAGAAGGCGGTGGGAGCAACTGTGGCTTCTCTTACCTCCAGCGTAAATAAAAGTTTAAATGGCCAGTATGTTCAGGGATTACTGGATGCTATGCTTTTACCAGCCGCTTTCACTTCCTGGAGGCCAAGGGAGACCACCTTCCCAAAACTCTGCAAGGAATGCTGCCCAACAATTGGCCTCAGAAAAGGAAAAAAAAAAAGTTAGCAATCCAACAACTGTTGGTTTGATAAAAAGAGAAAGCTCTGGTTCTAGCCAAATAGCAACCCAGTCCTCCCAAAGACCCTAAAGGCGTCTCTGCTAACTACTGTACATGATTAAACCATTGGCCCATGGACCAAATGATAGCCTTCATGAATCAATATTGGTGGGGAGATGTTCACAAGGCTGCCAAAAGCGCCTGCCTCCCTTGTCCCCCTTGTTCAAAGTGCGACCCAGGGAAGCCTGCTCACACTGCACCCAGACACTAAACTGCCCAGTGGGCCCGTTGAGTGTGGCAACTGGTTTTCATACAGTTTGCCCCATCCCATGGATAGAAACGTGTTTTAGTCATGCCTGGATGTGTTCTCAGCTGGACGGAAGCTTTCCCTTGAAGACAGGCTACTGCCTCTTCTATGACTAAAGTCTTCTTGGAAAAGATTATTCCTACCTGGAGGACCCCTCGCAAACTCAAAGTGATTGGGGAAACCATTTTGCCTGTCTGGTGCTTATGTGTAAGTCCATTGCATTTACCACCGTTAATCCCCAGGCTCAGTCAGATGTACTAATGGCATTATTAAGACTCACTGGAAAATAGTGTAGAAACCCAACAAATACCTCGGCCAAAAGCATTAACATGAGTCCCTCTAAATCTCAGATCCACCCCATTTGGAACTCACAAACTCTCACCATTTGAGATAGCACCCAATGTACACGGCCCTCTTATTACTCGAATGTGACCACAATTGGTTTCCAATCTGTACACCTTTTGCTTCCATGTGTGACACAACACCCAGAAAAAGTCCTTCCTGGCTTCGAGGGATAAAAGGTCACTGAATCTGGAAAAACCTGACTCTTGATCAGCGATGCTTTTACAGAAAGATCTTGATCAAAAGGGGGAAATGTGAGAATTAATAAGCAGAACCCTCATTTAAAACAATTGAGAGGCTAGAAGGGAAAATGCTCGTGCACATGTCACTCAACACACACTACTGACCCCAATAGGAAGAGACATTCTTTGTATCTGGATAGGAAGTGATACTACTTAGAAACAGCCCAGCCAATGGGGGCCTCCCACAACTCAGCCAATGAGAAGTCACTGTACTTCAAACTCTTTCTTCCAATGGACTCTTGGTTTACAACAGCCCCTCCCAAGTTCATAAGAGAGCTTTCCTCTCTGTGTCTAGGACTTGTGAGTGTTTTTGGCATTAGTTGACATGTCCCAAATTGCAATTTTTTTTTTGTTCTTCCTGAATACATCTATTTTGCCTGAGAAATATCTTGCTATTTGCCCAAGGTCAACACATTTTGTTTAATTTTAAATTTCAAAACTTTAAGTAGCAAAGGAGATAAGCAATTTAAACATCCAGGCTCCAGTTTCTGGGAAAGGGGGAGTGGCCTTCAAATCTGGGGACTTATAAACTTGGTTCTCCTTGCTAGACCTCCTACGCTGACGGTGCAGCTGCAAGGCGGGCTAGAAGTCATATCATTTCACCCAGGCTGGATGGACCAATTGCCAGGGAGACTGCCAGGCCTCTGCATTTCTTGACCCACCAGCCCAGGTCTTTCAGGAGGTCTCTCTGCCCACCTCGAAGCTTCAGAGAAGAGAGATGGCTCCAGTCGGTGCAGCCTGGCTTCCTCCTGCAGGAGAGTCCGGGGAAGATGGAGCCAGCAAAGCTCCTTCTGCCAAAAGCAGGATGGTTTCCACACGGGGTGACTCTGGCAGTAACATTTTCCAGGAAGCTGGTCTAACTCCGAGAAAGCCAAACCTTGGGGAGCACAGGCTGCCCAAGAGCAGAGCACTCTGGGGGCGTGGCTAAGGCTGAGGCCAGGGAGGTGCTGGTCCAGCAGCTGGAGGCTATTAAAATGTGGCACAGGCTCCCTTCTTTGTTCTCAGACCAATTTAAAGTGCTACTAGCCCCTCGGGCCTGGAGTTAAATCCCAGGAACGGGGACTCAGAGGAATCCTGATTCTCAAACACAGGATGTCATTTTTATAAAGTTATTTATTGAAGTAACAGACTTCTTAAAACCCGTCCACAATTCCACCCGCCCCACCCCGAGCACATTCACTGTCTTCATTTTGCCATGTTCTCCTCCATAGCTAATACAATTTGCATTGCTCTTTTTACTCCATCAGTCATGCCTGGATGTCTCTTGTCTCCTCCCCACTTCTGAAGGCAGTTCTACCCAAACTATTGTCATTTCAGTTTTCTGGGATTAGTAGAAGGGTTTCCTTCATTCTTTGTGTCTCTTGGTTCACCCTGCCCCCACCACAACACACACACACACACACACACACACACACACACACACACACACACACACTGCCTCCTGTAAGGTTCTCCCTCCTCCCAACTGATGGGCGGAGTTACCACATGACTGGCACCTGTCACAAAGACATCTCCAAGATAGTGAACCATCAATCAGCACGTGCCAAAGTGTCCTAGAGCCCACCCCTTCCTCTTCTGCCCTGGGTCCAACCCTCTTCTGTTCCGGCCCTTAAAAAGACCCCCAGGCCAGCCACATGCTGCTGCTCCTCCATGTCCAGGAGGCAGCCCCGCTGGGTCCCCTGCCCCCTCCCCACTCCTTCAATCCTGGTTTCTCTACCTCCGTAATGAGTCCCGCTCATTACTGGGGAATAAACTTTGCTTTAAAATTCCTTGGTGGTCAGTTTCCTGCCCCCTTCAAACCTTACACCTCCCTCCGGGTGCCCTCCTTTCTGTTGATGTGTTTCACTAACTTACTCTAGGTTATCTATCGCCCAACTTTGATGGGAAAGACACTCATGAGGAACAGAAATGTGCTTTTACAGCCTCATGCCCGTTTTCATCTAGAATCTGCCTGTAGAGTCGCTCATTGAGAAGGATGTATTAAGGTATTGAGCTCCTGGAGCCCCGCCCTGTGGTCAGTTTCACCCCCTCTTCTTTCCCTACTACTGAGTTTTTGACCGATCTTCTCTATCTATCTACCATGTTTCCCTGAAAATAAAACATCCTCCGAAAATAAGACCTACTTCGTGGAAACATAATACATCCCCTGAAAATAAGACCTAGCGCAACTTTGGGAACAACAATTAATATAAGACACTGTCTTATTTTTTGGGGAAACAGGGTATCTATCTATCTATTTATCAATCCATCCATCCATCCATCCATCCATCTCTCTATCTCTATCTCTATCTCTATTTCCCTTTCTTTCCCTCCCTCCTTTCCTTCCTCTCCATCTCCCTTTCCCTTTCCACTGGTAATGGCCCTCAGAAATGTCACTTATAGTAAGGGACTAATGGAAGAGGTTCCTAAAGGATTTTTAGTGCATGTATACTACCACCTTAATGCATTCCTTATTTATTTATTTATTTATTTATTTATTTATTTTTACAACTCTCAAAGTCTGAGAGTATGACTCTGGCATTCCTAGCAGGGACAGGGTCAGATTTAGGGACTGTAACTCTTTCCTACGCCTCTAAACTAGCACCTTTCGGGTTCCTGCCATGCGGGACCGTGACATAGGACTTGGGAGCCTTTCCCAGCCAGCAACGTCTGTTTCCTCAGCCCGGTGGCTCTCGCGATACTCCGGCGGCTTGTTTCAACCGAGCTGCTCATCTGGATCTCTTGCTTCTGGGGACCTAATTCTCATTTCAAGGTACTTCCTTGCTTAGCTTTTCTGTTCAGGTTCCTTCTTATGGTTAGGCCAGTTGTCATGACTCAGCAGAAAATATGCCAACCTTTTGGTTGGTAATGGACTCAGATTAGAACTTAATCTCTATCCACTAAATTTGGGCTACTGTTCGGGTGTACTGGATCTGTTCTGAAAGGTACTTTTATTCCACTGATCAGTTTCCTCCTTTTTGTGAAAAAGTGTTCAGCACTTGAAAACCAATATTAGGAAGATGAAATAATAGTGTATCTTAAAAAAAAATCTTTATTGTTTAATGCATTACACATGCCCCCCTTTTGCCCCTTAACCTCTTCTGGCCCACCCCAATAGTGTATCTTGAGTCAGAGAGGAACCTGACAGTGCCACATATTAAACTTTATAAACTTCATGAAATGTGCTGCTCTCTCAGCCTTCAAGTTCTGCATCTGTAAGAGGGGTTAATCTAACTATCTCCTAGGTTTGTAAAGACAGTAAGTGAGATAAGATATATAAAACGCCTAGCACACTATCTAGGTTGCAGTGCGCTAACTCTTATTTTTAAAATTACTAACAATGACTGAATAATTACTACTTTATTGGTATCCTAAGTTGTATTAAATAGTATGAATTAATATACATTTGATGTCAAGTAAAAAACACCACCACCAAAACACCCACCCTAGCTGCCTTATAAATGAAAAAAATATTTTTTGACATAGCAGTTAGTCTCCAAGGTAGGGGACTCTAAGGTTGGTAAGTTCAGTGGAGCAACAGTGTCACCAAGGCAATTTTCATCTTTGCTCCTGACTATGCTTGTCACGCTGGCTTTGTCTGCAGGCAGCTCTCTTCATGACTGCAACTTGGCTTACACACAACCATCACCACAACCAAGTAAAATGGCATCCAAGAAAGAAGACACCGTGTGTGTGTGTGTGTGTGTGTGTGTGTGTATGTGTGTGTGTGTGTGGATTACGGTTGGTTGAGTATTTGGTTTTTCAGTGTGGGTTTTTTGGGTTGTTTTTTTTTTTTTTAAGATAAAAAGGGAATTTTCCATTTCTGGCCACGAAACTATAACTTATATAGGAATTGCTTTCCTGCCATAAAGAACTACGGAACTGAACAAAATATATGAAAAAAGTTCCACCTGTTTTCCACCATGAACACAGGCAGTGAAGAGGGAGGGGGAGGGAGGCAAGCTCTACACCGCCTGGCTTTCTTCCGGGAGGCATTGCTGGATCACAGAGCGGGAGGAGAACCACAGCAAAGCGGGGGTGCTCTCTGAGTTTGGAAGACAGATATCAGAGTTTGGGGATGTGGGGTTGGGGGCAAGGGCGATGCGTAGGTACTGGAGAGATGAAAGCTTTACAAAGAACCTCCAGTGATCTGCTTAAGGGGAACCTTTGAGTCTTTGGTTAAACATTAAGCTGCACAAACTCAGAGTAAAACTGCACAAGGCAGGGCCATAAAGCAGCCTCTGATGCCCACAGTTCCCAGTGCTGGCACAGGAGGGACAGCTGTGGCACTGGAGCCAGCGAGGTGGAGCCTTCTCTGGATACCTGGGCACTTAGCAGAGGCTCCAGGGAGTCGTGCCTTAGCACAGTGGTCAGCAAACTTTGGCTCTCGAGCCACATGCGGCTCTTTGGCCCCTTGAGTGTTCTCACGCCGCTTCTTCAAAATAGACTCGCCCAGGCTGAAAACCGACTTCTGAGCATGGGCCACGAAGTTTCAATAGCACGTGGTATTTTGTGGAAGAGCCACACTCAAGGGGTCAAAGAGCAGCTGCATGTGGCTCTCGAGCCGCGGTTTGCCAACCACTACCCTAGTAGTGAGGCTAAACTAACTCTAGAGTGAAGGCTAACACCTTAACAAATATTTCTTTTAAATCCTCAATTGTATCAAGCGGTTTTTATTTTTCATGTAAGTATGTCTCATGCAATATTTAGACATGCTTGTACTAAAAAAAAATGGCTCATGGTTTGAGTTCAAGATTAACTGGGTGTTCTATGTTTTTATTTGCTAAACAGGGTGGCTCTAGATAAAGGTACCATGGCTGTGGAAGATGTGAATGTGAAGGGAAGCCGAGTGGAGGCTATACAGGAACTCGGTGCTACCTTTTTGGCTTTTCCGTGAATCTAAAATTACTTCAAGATAAGCTTAAAAATGTAGTTTATAAAAGATTTTTAATGATACAAGAAAATGTTTTTTTTTGGGGGGGGGTTGTGAGCAGTGGGGGGTGTGCAAAAGAGGCAGCTGATCGATGATTCTCCCTCATCGATGTTTCTAACTCTCTATCCCTCTCTCTTCTTCTCTGTAAAAAATCAATAACATTTAAAATAAATAAATAAATAAATAAATAAAATTTGAAGACATAGCAATAAAGGCTATCCAAACTGAAGCACAAAGAGACAAAAAGTTTTTCAAATAACCTATGGGATCATATCAAGTGATTAACATAAATCGACAAAAAGGGGAATTGGGGCAAACTATATGTATATTTGAAGAAATAGTGGCCCAATTTTTTTTGGAAATTCAATAAAAATTAAGAAACGACAAATCTTAAAAGTTTAATAAAACCCAGACTAGACACACACACAAAAATCACAAAACACATCATAATAAAACTAAGAGCCCATGCCAAAACCAGTTTGGCTCAGTGGATAGAGCGTTGGCCTGCGGACTGAAAGGTTCCAGGTTCGATTCCGGTCAAGGGCATGTATCTTGGTTGTGGGCACATCCCCAGTAGGGGGTGTGCAGGAGGCAGCTGATCGATGGTTCTCTCTCATCGATGTTTCTAACTCTCCCTCTCTCTTTCTCTGTAAAAAATCCATAAAATATATATATTTTTTTAAAAAACAAAAAACTAAGAGCCCAGAGCGTGATTTGAAATCGTGTGGCGCCACCCACCCTCGAGTCACAGGTGCGGCCCTGCCCCCCTCCCGTGGCCCCACAGCAGCCACGGCCACTGCTGGTCAGGCCCCGCCTCCCTCTCTGGCCCTGGAAGCAGCCACAGCCGCTGCAGATCAGGCCCTCCCCCAGCCCAGGCGCATGGAGGCTCTTGCCACCCTGCCCCCGCCCCTGGGCACAAAATCTCCTCCTGTCCAATCAACCGGTTATAGCGTACGGGTTAATTAGCATGTTTTTCACACACACACACACACACACACACACACACACACACGATTGCTGAAACCAGTGATAAAGTTGAAATCTGAAAGGTAGAGAAAGAGATGCATTTTATACAATAGAACAAAGAAGAGAGTAATGACTGACTTCTTGTCAAAAAACACTGCAAGTCAGAAGACAATGAAATGACATCTTTAAAGTACTGAAAGAAAAAGAAACGTTACAACCTAGAATTCTATCCCAGGGGAAATAGTATCCTTCAAAAATAAAGACAAAACATATTTTTTTAGGCAAACAAAAGCAGAAGCATTCTATGAGAAATGTTAAGTAAGCTTTTTTTAGTGGAAGGAAAGTAATACCAGATGGAAATTGGGAACCACACATGAAAATGAAAAGCTCTGAAAATGTAAGCATATGGATTAATACGAGATATTTTTTTTTCTTATTTTAGAATTTCTTTAAGGGATAATTGCTTAATGAAAATGTAAAAATGTATTCTGAGATTTATAGCATATATAGAAGAAAATTAATGAAAATAATAGTACAAAGAAAGAGAAGGGGAATAGAAGTAGAGTGTTGTTAGGCTCTGATACTTACACGAGGTAACCATGACAAGTTAGAGACACAGATTGTAAACATAAGAACATTAAAAAGAATAACAAACAGGTATATCTGAAAGGTAAAATGGAAAACTAAAAAAAACACACAAAACAATCCAAATAAAAGTAGAAAAAGAAAACAGATGAGACAAACAAAACAAATAGGATCATAAACAAACTCATTTATAGTAAAATTGCATTCAATCTAAATGTTTTAAGCATTTTAATTATTAGGCAGAGACTGTCAGAATAGATAAGAAAGCTAAACCCAGCTACATACTACACAGGTTTGAATTGCATGGATTCACCTATGAGAAGATTTTTTTCAATAAACACAGTAAATGTGTTTTAAGTTCCTTACAATTTTCTTAACATTTTCTTTTCTCTATTGTAAGAACATAGTATCCTATATAATAAAAGCCTAATATGCAAATTGTCCCCTTGGGTGGCCTTTTTTATTTTTTATTTTTTTTATTAAATATATTTTATTGATTTTTTACAGAGATGAAGGGAGAGGGATAGAAAGTCAGAAACAGCAATGAGAAAGAAACATCGACCAACTGCCTTTTGCACACCCCCTACTGGAGATGTACCCACAACCAAAGTACATGCACTTGACCAGAATCGAACCCAGGACCTTTCAGTCCGAAGACCGACACCCTATCCACTGAGCCAAACCGGTTTCAGCTGGGTGGCTGTTTGATTGAGATTTTGACCGGGAGACTGGGAGTTTGGCCGCTCACTATGATGTGTGCTGACCACCAGGGGGCAGCGTGGAACATGGTGGGCGTTGGCAACGCAGCACTGGCAGCGGGCAGCAGTGACATGCTGTCGGCCCTGATGGGCCCTAATGAGAGCAGGATGACAGTGGGATGGCAGAGCAGGTGATAGGGCGGCACCAGGCCAAGGAGGGTATGAGTGGGGGTCTGATCACCTCTCCAATTGCCCCACAGATGGTGACTGAGGATGGGGGGCTGAGGAGGTGGGGCTGCCATCCAGCTCCCAGGTTTTAGCGGAGCTGGGTTGGGGCCCCAGCCCTAATAGATCCACCCTGCAGGCAGGATGGTGGAGCAGGAGAGGGGGTGGTGCCAGGCCAAGGTGGGGTGCCAGGCAGGGCTGCGGAGCTTCGAGGGTGGGGCTGTGAGGCTGGGATTGTGAGCTGGGGCTGTGAGGCTGGGGGCACGAGCTGAGGCCCAATTTCTACAGGCCACTCCGAGGGACTCCACCTGTGCACAAATTCGTGCACCAGGCCTCTAGTATATAATATACAACATAGGTGTTAACTGATTGTTTATATAATCAGCAAGGTTTCCAGTCAACAATAGGCTGTTATTAGTTAAGCTTTGGAGGAATCAAAAGTTAATTGTGGATTTTTTTTTAACTCTCACCTGAGGATATTTTTCCATTTATTTTTAGAATGAGTGGAAGGGAGGGAGGGAGACAGATAGGGAGGGAGAGGAAGGGAGAGAGAGGAGAGAGGGGTAGGTTTGACAGTGTCTTATAAATTTAAACATAAACCCAACATAAGATCCAATAATACATCTTTGAGCTATTTTCCCAAGAGAAATAAAAAAACATACATCCACACAAACACTTTCTTGCAAATGTTCATAGTGCCTTTATTCATAATAGACAAAAAATGGAGCCAACCTAAATGTGCATCACCTGGGGAATGGATAAATTGGTTTACATCTATATAATGGAATACCGATCAACAATGAAAAGGAACAAACTGCGGAGATATACAGCCGTGTGGATGAATCTCAAAGCACTGAACTGTGTGAGAGAAGACAAGCATATAAAACTATATCTGTGTGAATCGATTTATATGAAACTTTAGAAAAGGTCAAAGTGATAGTGGTAGAAAGTGCAGATCACGGTTGCCAGGGACTAGGTGTGGAGGGAGGGGATTGACTACAAAAGAGCATGGGAGCCCTAGCTGATTTGGCTCAGTATATAGTGTAGGCCTGTGGGCTCAAGGACCCAGGGTTTGATTCCGGTCAAGGGCACATGCCTGGGTTGTGAGTGGGAGACATGCAGGAGGCAGCCAATCAATGATTCCCTCTCCTCCTTGGTGTTTCTGTCTCTCTCTCTCTTCTTCTTCTCCCTTCCTCTCTGAAATCAATTAAACTGTATATATTTTTAAAAAAGAGCATGGGAAACTTTTTGGTGAAATGGAAATATTATTGCCCTAGCTGGCTTGGCTCAGTGGATAGAGCATCAGCCTGCAGACTGAAGGGTCTCGGGTTTGATTCTGGTTAAGGGCACATGCCTGGATTGCCGGTTTGATCCCCAGTGTGGGGTGTGCAGGAGGCAGCTGATCATTGATTCTCTCTGATGTTTCTGTTTCTCTCTCCCTCTCTCTTCCTATCTGAAATTAAAAAATATATATATTTTAAAAAAAGAAGTATTCTTTATCATGATTGTGGTGGTTATATGACTGTCACATTTGTAAAAACTAGCCCAGCCAGTGCGGCTCAGTGGTTGAGCATCGACACATGAACCAGGAGGTCACGGTTCGATTTCCCATCAGAGCATATGCCCAGGTTGTGAGCTTGATCCCCAGTGTAGGGCATGCAGGACTCTCAAATTATTGATGTTTCTCTCTCCCTCTCCTGTTCTCTCTAAAATCAATAAAAACATTTTTAAAATATTTATCAAAACTAATCTGTTACTTAACTTGGGTGAATTTTATATGTAAACAATACCTCAGGAAAGCTTAAAGACAATCACTTAAAAAAGGGGAAAAAACAGTAATCATAGGAAAGCTGTAATGGCTACATATATTTTTTTCTAACTATATTTTTATTGATTTCATAGAGGAAGGGAGGGGGGAGAAAGAGAGAAACATCAGTAGATGAGAGAGAATCAATGGCTGCCACCTGCATGCCCCACACCGGGGATGGAACCTGCAACTCAGGCCTGTGCCCTGGTCAGAAACTGAACCGTGACCTCCCGGTTCATAGGATGCCGCTCAACCACTGAGCCACGCCAGGCCGGCTGGAGCTGCTATATTAATATAGTACCAGTAAAAAGACCTTTCCAAGAACCTCTCCCAGACTTCCTATCACATCTCACTGGCCAGAATTCCTTCATGTGTTCACACTTAAACCACTCACGGACAGGGGAATGAAGCTTCTGAGGATTCTAGTGTACACCCTGCGAGAGCTCACCCTGCACAGCAGTCAGGCATCACTCATGGGAACCGAGGATGGAGCCAGCATCCACCCGACCGTGTCCCACGATCCCATTCTCCTTCCCCTCTCCCCCCACTCCTCGGCAAATGGCTCAACAGAAATGGGTGGATTCCTCAGCAAAGTGAGGTTCTATTGTGAGGACAGCTACAGCAGCTGGAAAAGTAAGGCCCCACATTTCAGCGAGTTAACCACCCTTAGAGCTCAGTTCTCCCTAGCACATTGGAGGCTGTCTCCCTCCATGGAGAGATTTAGGGACTGCTGCTCCTTCCTCGTCTTGTGGCTGCTCTGTCATCTCAGGCACCTGCTTCCAACCAGCAGGCAGGGGACGAGAGTCTGAAGAAGCCACACAACTGCTTTTTTTAACCTGATCCCCTTAAAATCATACATGGGATGCCTGCTTGCACTCACTGGCAAGACCTCGGCCTGGAGCCACATCTAGATGGAGAAGCCCTGGGAACACGGTCCCCACAGGAGAGCTGATCCCCAGCGACAATTCCACCCTGTGGGGTGGGACACGTTTTGATAGGCAGCTGGCTGCCTGCCACGGCGGAGGTGGGGACACTCACGGTTGAGTGACGAATGAACCACTTCTACCCCAGAAATTAGTTCTTTACCTTTGTCAAGTATTCCCCCAACAATGTGTTTGCCATCGATGTTACTCCTGTCCCCATTGTAAAAACATGGACATTAGACAGCATGTGCCAGGTCAGAGGGCTTTTTAAAAATATATATTTTATTGAATTTTTACAGAGAGGAAGGGAGAGGGATAGAGAGCTAGAAACATTGATGAAAGCCCTAACCGGTTTGGCTCAGTGGATAGAGTGTCGGCCTGCGGACTCAAGGGTCATGCTTTTGATTCCGGTCACAGGCATGTACCTTGGTTACCGGCACATCCCCTGTGGGGGTGTGCAGGAGGCGGCTGATTGATGTTTCTCTCTCATCTATGTTTCTAGCTCTCTATCCTTCTCTCTTCCTCTCTGCAAAAAAAATCAATAAAATATATATTAACAAACAAATAAAAAATCAACATCGGTGTGAGAGAAACATTGATCAGCTGCCTCCTGCACACTTCATACTGGGGATGTGCCCGTAATCCAGGTTCATGCCCTTGACCGGAATCGAACCCGGGACCTTTCAGTCTGCAGGCCGACACTCTATCCCCTGAGCCAAACCGGTTAGGGCTCAGAGAGCTTTTGTAAGTGACAGTGCCCGAATGCTCGTCTACCCTCAGTGACCTTAATACGGGTTCCTCAACCTTTATCCTAAGTTGCCTGAAGAAAAATGCCACTGTTTCTCTCTTCATCATTTGATTTCGGAGCTTCTGGAGCAGGTGAGAGTGAGAAGGAAAATGTCTGAGAACGGGCCACCCAGACGAGGAGCAGGTGACGGCCTTACATTCACCCCCCGTTCTCCTTCGTCGCGTATCACGGACCATGGAAACCCCACACCCGCCCTCTTTTCTAGAGTAATGTTGACCCACGTCTGGGCAAACAAGAACAGTTCAGAATGACTATGTCTGTTCAAATAAATCCTAACTTTCTCATTTTGTAGGAATGATTAATTCCAATGACTTAGGTGACACGCTCCCCCAAAATAGTTTCACTGGGTGTGTGTTTTTATTTTATTTTATTATTGTTACCATGCATTGAAGAGTGCCAAACTTTTCTTTTTCTTGGTTTCATCATAATCTTTGACCATCCCTGGCATTCCGTATAGCACACACGTGCCCAAGATTGCAGCGAGAGGATAGGAAGGGCTCAGAGCTCAAGGGGAGGATTTTTCCAAGTTTTTAAGATAATAGTACCATCCACACTTCGTTTTCTTATTAAACACAAAAACTCCACTCTCCCCAGAGCTGCCCCTGGCCGACGAACAGGCTGGAGAAGAGGATGCCAGGTAAATTCATTCTCATTCAGGAGCCTTGCCACATTGAAAACGTGTTTATAGAGGCCGAATTTCTTCTCCTAGAAGAGAGAGCCTCATTCAAGCCATTCGCCTCTTTAAGCAGAGCTCGGGAACTTTCCAAGTTAGTGTCTCAAAGCAATTTTCTGCTGGAAACCCAGCACAGAGGTGGTCAAACCCTCCACTGGAAGTGCTAATAACTCACGTTATAACTCAGTTGGCTCCCTGGCCTGCACTTTGCATACTTTGTGAAGTAATTTTAATATCCCCATAATCACTTTAATATAAAGTGTAATCTTGGACAGGTTACTCAGGCTTTCTGGGCCTCCAGCGCCTCATCTGTAAAATGAAGGGGTTGGACTAGGTAAGTGGTCTCAAATTCCTTTTTCCCCCCTAAATACAATTTTACTCGGCATTCCATAAGAGACAGGGAATGACACCCATGTACAGGCCTGTTTGTCAAGCGCCGGGCAGGATGCTGGGAATCAGAGTGGAGTGGACCACAGCCTCTACTATCGTTCTGGTGGGGATTTAGCCACATGAACGTGGACAGCCGTGTAACTATATGACGCATGCACTGAACGCAGAGCTAGAGGTGCGCCAGGGCATTTGGGGGGCACCAGCCTGAGGGCGTCTCAGAAGAGTGGCGAGGAGCTGTAGCAGACGCCCCCTCTTCCTGTGTTTCCAGGAAGCCCGGGTGGACAGTCCCACGCAGGCTGCTCGCGGCCCACCTCAAGTTCACCCACCTGCCTGCGTCCGGACCCTGGACTGGGACAGGTGTACCCCAGGCCGGCTGATCTCAACTGAGCAGCGGAATCAGAGCAAGTGCCTGAGGCTCCCCTCTGTCCTCTGGGGGACAGGACTGAGGCACCTTCTAGACCAGTGGTCGGCAAACTCATTGGTCAACAGAGCCAAATATCAACAGTACAACAATTGAAATATCCTTTGAGAGCCATATTTTTAAAACTTATACTTCTTCTGACGCCACTTCTTCAAAGTAGACTCGCCCAGGCCGTGGTATCTTGTGGAAGAGCCACACTCAAGGGGCCAAAGAGCTTCATGTGGCTCGTGAGTTTGCCGACCGAGTTCTGTACCTTGGGAATAATACATGCTTTATCAACTTGCTCCTGTTTCCTGACTGTTCCCTCTGCTCCCTCACCGCTGCTCTCTGAGATCATGTCCCAAATCCAAGTCAGTGTGTTGGGTATGCTTTCAAGACAACCTAACCCCGTGGTCCGAAGACTGTGGCTCGCGAGCCACATGTGGCTCTTAGGCCCCTTGAGTGTGGCTCTTCCACAAAATACCACAGCCTGGACGAGTCTATTTTGAAGAAGTGGCACTATAAGAAGTTTAAGTTTTAAAAATGTGGCTCTCTTGCCAAAACCGGTTTGGCTCATTGGATAGAGTGTCGGCCTGTGGACTGAAAGGTCCCAGGTTCCATTCCGGTCAAGGGCATGTACCTTGGTTGCGGGCACATCCCCAGTAGGGGGTGTGCAAGAGGCAGCTGATCGATGATTCTCTCTCATCGATGTTTCTAAATCTCTATCCCTCTCTCTTCCTCTCTGTAAAAAAATCGATAAAATATATATTTTTTAATGTGGCTCTCAAAAGAAATTTCAATCGTTGTCCTGTTGGTATTTGACTCTGTTGACTAATGAGTTTGCCGACCACTGACCTAACCCAAAGGAATGGCCACATGAAGAAGTGTGGAGGCATGTCAGAGGGAGGGGGGCAGCGGTGAACGCTCAAAAGTGAGAAAATGCAGAGACTAGGGAACCCTAGGCGGTTCAGCACCAGCCGGACCATCGCACATGAGCTGTCAACTACATAGCTTCCGGCATACATTATCACCCATCTGGCCAGGGTGCCCTCGGACCGTGGCCACCTTCCTCTGAGTGGTGTGCTCAGCGGAAGCCAGCTGCTCCTGGTACTATTATTTGCTAACTGGTGCAGACAGAGGAACGGGGCCCCGGGGTTGGGTGAGGAGAGGCCACTGCCTGCTGCTCTTGGAAACAATGTCCTTTCTCGGAAGCTCCGGTGACTGACAGGTCTCGGTGCCCTCTCTCACCGCACCGGGGCCTGGAGTTCAAGGGCAGCTGCCACCGCGCGATCACACGCCAGCCTTTCCCTGGCAGCGGAATTCATTGTGATTATTACCTCATGGTATTTAATCTGCAAATGAGGAGTTAGCATTGAAAATGTCTCTTGAAGGGCAGGGGATACGGACTAGAATTCTCTACAGTCGGGCGGATGGGAAACCGGCTCCTACATCGTACAACCGCGTGAACGTAATAAAGGGAATGGAGATGAAAAAGAGGAAAACGGGCGAAAGCGAAATGAATAGCACCGAGGTGAGGTTAGGAGAAGCCGGAGGTGACATCCCTGCTTTAAGTCCTCTTCCTTTGCTGGAGGGAGCGCCGCAGAGCTGACGGTGGCTCTCTAATCACCCTCATTTAAAAGAGAGATCCTGGCAGTCATAATATTCCCAGGGTCCACAGGTAAAGAGAAACCAGTCGCTCGGGGAAAGTGCAGCTAGCTGTTCATTTGCAGTGCGGAGACCAGAGTAACATTCCTCCGTGGGTCCTGAGCCCAGAGGCTGCTGCGGGACGTGACTGAGTGCACAGAGGGATTTATTTCTCAGGACATCCCTCCATAGAGACGGACGGCACCAGGACAGATAGCAAGCTCACGGACGGTCTATGAATTCGTAACTCAGGGGTAGCTCTCAGGGTATCTAGGAGAAGGTACGGACTGCATTCACTCCCGGGAATCTTCCACAAATACTGCTTCTCGTAGCTGAGCTTTGAGACATGTTGAGGAGCGGGACATGTGAACTCACCCCCTGGATGGTGCCGGTTCCACGCGGCTGGCTAACCCCACCAAGTGTTATGTCACAAAGCATGGATATGACCGTTTCAGCCCAGAAAAGAAGTGCCAAAGCCGGCATTACAAACCTGCTTCCGCCAAGAGGGAAGGAAAGCCATTCCGTCAAGTACAGCAGCGGCCCCCCCACCACCACCCCTGAGCCCCAGTATCCGCAGGGACTGGGCCCCAAGCTCCCCTCCCCTGCCGTGGGCGCCTGAAAACTCGGATGGTACCGACCCCTCTATATACTAAGTTTTTTCCTATACATACATACATACCTATGAGGCAGTTCCATTTACAAATCAGGCACAGTGACGCATTAACAACAATAACTAGTAAAAGGGAGGCTGAAACCGGTTTGGCTCAGTGGATAGGGCGTCGGCCTGAGACTGAAGGGTCCCGGGTTCGATTCCGGTCAAGGGCATGTACCTTGGTTGCGGGCACATCCCCAGTGGGGGGGTGTGCAAGAGGCAGCTGATGGATGATTCTCTCTCGTCGATGTTTCTGACTCTCTATCCCTCTCTCTTCCTCTCTGTAAAAAAAAAAAAAAATCAATAAAATATATATTTTTTAAAAGTAAAATAAATAAATAAATAAATAATAACTAGTAAAAGGGAACAACTATGACAATATACTGTGGGTCGAGCCTCTCAAAACGCATCACGGATCTGTACTCACCCTTCCTGTGATGCCGCGGGATGACACGGTGCTGACGCGATGACACGAGGCGGGTAAACGACGTGGGCATCGTGAGGGAGCCTTAGACCGCTCCCTGCGGAAGTTACTCCAGCCTCCCACGTCGCTCCCTCATCCGATAACCAAGATGGCTAGCACGTAACTAACGCAGCTAACGCAGCTAACGTACGTAAATAACGTAACTAACGCAGCTAACGCAACTAACGCAGCAACTAACTAAAGTACGTAAATAACGTAACTAACGTAAATAACGTAACTAACGTAACTAACGCAATGCAAGTCTTCAGTGTGAAGACACCCCGCGTCTCGCAGGATCGAGCGGATGTCGCGAGATATTCGTCCTTCCACTCTGAAGGGCGCACAAGGCACATCTTACGAATTGTTTCTTGTTTTAAAATATATTTTGACGGATCTCAGACGAGGGAGAAAGACATAGAAACATCAACGGTGAGGGAGAATCATGGACCGGCTGCCTGCTGCACGCCCCACACTGGGGATGGGGCTCACAACCCCGGGGCCTATGCCCTGACCAGGGATGGAACCCTGACCTCCTGGTTCATAGGTTGATATTCAATCACTGAGCCATGCCGGCCGGCCTATGGATTGGTTTCTTTCTGGAATTTTCCATTCATATTTTGATTGTGGGTGACTGAGCTCTTGGAATGTAAAAACCCTGGATAAGGGCAACTACGGTGCCCGTGAAATGCCACTCCCTGGCACCTTCCAAGTTTGACAAAGTTTCACAACGTACCCCTCCGCTAAATGACTTGCCGAGGTGGGTTGGGAGCTACGAAGTGGATAAAAAAGGAGAGATGTCTACCAAAAATGATGGCCCTGTTGTAGAGTAATTAATCTATGTCTCCGGTAGAGAGTAGGTAGAGAGCAGGGGTAATAATCCTAGATTTTCAGAATAATTCCCGGGCCATGCGAGCTCGCTCTGTCCGCTAATACTGCGAGCAACACATGCAGCCCAACCTGAGGGGGGTGGGGATTCAAGAAAAGGGAGGCGCAGCAGAGACAGAGTTAGCTGGACTTTAGATAAATCACACCATCTTGAGGTTAGAAAGGTGGCCCTTCAGGTCAGCTTGTCTAGGGCCCATCTAATGCAGAATTCCCCTGTGGCTGCTTATTCCTGTAGGCATTTAATCTCTAGCTGAATCCCCTGTAGACAAGAGATATCACCTTCAAAGAGTGATATCTTTGAGTGTCTCTGGTCTAGACAAACTAGGCCAACTCTGTCTCGTGGCAATTTTTACCCAGTGACTCAACACCCTGAAGCAAGTCCATTCATCCTTTGAAATGCAAAGATCCAAAATATTCCGAAGATAACTACTCAGCGTTCCCAGTTACCTTCTCCAACGCTTCCAGAAGCACCCATTTCCACACAAGGTGGAAATAATCAGAATATTCCTCTCTGAATAATCAGATAGACTTTAGCAATGAAAAATATGGGATGCCCAGGTGAAGTTGAGTTTCAGGTAAACAAAGAAGCCTCTGTTAGTCTAAGTATGCCCCATGTAATATATGGGACACACTTATGCTAACAAGAGATTCCTTGTTTATCTGGAATTCAAATGTAACGGGGCATCCTGTGTCTTAGCTAGCAATGCTCCTCTGGAGCATTTCAGTTGGTAAATGTTTTTATTTATTTTTATTTTTTTAAATATATATTTTATTGATTTTTACAGAGAGGAAAGGAGAGAGATAGAGTTAGAAACATCAATGAGAGAGACACATCAATCAGCTGCCTCCTGCACACCCCCTACCGGGGATGTGCCCGTAACCAAGGTACATGCCCTTGACCGGAATCGAACCTGGCACCTTCCAGTCCGCAGGCCAACGCTCTATCCACTGAGCCAAACCGGTTTCAGCAGTTAGTAAATGTTTTTAAAATGTAGTGCCTGGCCCGCCCGTGTGGCTAAGTTGGTTGAGTGTGGTCCCATGCACCAAGTGGTCGCTGATTCAATTCCCAGTCAGCGCACATGCCGGGACTGTGGGCGCCATTCCCAGTAGGGGATGTGCAGGAGGCCGCCAGTCCATGTTTCTATCTCTCTCCTCTCTAAAAAAAAAAAAATCAAAATAAAAAAATAAAGTAAAACATATTTAAAAGGTAGTGCCTAGGACTTAATATTCCAGTTGAACCCAGAAATAGAGTTCAAATGGGTGAAAGGAATGAAGGAGGACCCACCCATGCTTCTGTGTAAAGTGCCTTCCTGGAGGGCATGGAGCCCTCTCCCCCAGCTCAGTGTGAAGGCACAAGGTCAATCCAGGCGGGGCACCTCCGGGTACCACCAAGGTTGGCCACCCTGGTCGTTGGGAAAGTGTCTCTTCCGACATCGGGAAGCCCCCTCTAGCTATCTCTAACTTGCTACGGCAACTCTGCTTTTTCACAATTGGCTCTGCAGTCTCTATTCATTGCGGGCTATTTTGAGCCCGGTCTGATAGCGTGTTTGAAACTACTGTACACACAATGGCTTGCCCTCTCCTCCTCTCTACTTACCTCCCCGTTGAATTCCCTTCCCTCTTCCTGGCATCCATCCTTGGAATTCCTCTGCAGCATTCCAGCTCCTAGAATACATAAGCGCCTCTCCGGCAAGGGCCAGGTACACTGTTACTACCGTGATAGTAACACCTCACTTTGGCAGGGAGCTTTTATTGCCGTAGCCTTGTCCTGATCCCCTTGCTTCCTCTCTCCTCTCACGCTTCCGCGCCAGGGTCCCTGCAGGAGTGAACGCTGGAGGTTTAAAATATTCCCAGGGGCCACAGGTAAAGAGAAACCAGTGGCGCAAGTGGAACCAAGGAGAGCTGTGGTCATCATCTCGGAACACTCTCTCCCCTCCTTGCCCAGGTCAGCCTTTTTAAGGCCGGAGGTCACGGAGGGCGGCCCAAGCGGAACCTGTTGCAAACAAACGAGACCCCCTCGCTGTTTCGGAAGCTTGTCAAGCGAGCGTCCCACAGCTTCCCCCAAGGCCTCCCGAGCACGGAATGGCTCTCACTCAGCCGGAAAGGAAGGCTTCCTCTCCCCCCCCCCTCCCTTTCTAATTCTTAATTCCACTCTCGGATTCTGTGATTACAATTTAAAATGTCTGTATAGTGATCCCCTGTTTAACTTCGATAGGGGAAAATAGACTCCTGGAAACCAAACAAGAACTGTTTTAGCCGAAACCGGTTTGGCTCAGTGGATAGAGCGTCGGTCTGCGGACTCAAGGGTCCCGGGTTCGATTCCGGTCAAGGGCATGTGCCTTGGTTGCGGGCACATCCCCAGTGGGGGGTTTGCAAGAGGCAGCTGCTGGATGTTTCTCTCTCATCGATGTTTCTAACTCTCTATCCCTCTCTCTTCCTCTCTGTAAAAAACCAATAAAATATATATATTTTTTAAAAACGAACTGTTTTAATGAAAATAAGTGACGGAATGAAATATTGCTATGAAACATACTCCTTCCCCCCTCCCACCCCCTGCCACTCTGCTGCATAGGGTCAGGGTCATCTGGAGATTGTGGGGGGTAGTGAGGGTGTGTGATAAAGGTGGGAATGCAGTGTGTGTGTGTGGGGGGGGAGATTTCGGGGGTTGGGGGGTGGGGCGCGGAGCCTGGTGGAGTGGCACAGCTAACAATGCCAAGTCTGGGTGAATCCTAGCAGCAAATTCATTCAGGGGAACCTTTAACATGTCCATCCTCAACTTTAAATAATAAGGCGAATTTACCGATTTCAGCATAAAAACCCATTAGGAGTGTGGGGGTGAAGACCCTTACGAGCTTTTCAGTGGCAACGCCTACAGACACACGCGTGTAATCAAGAGACAATAAGGGCTGGCCGCTGTGACCGGAGCCCCTGAGGGTCCCCGTGATGTGGCTGAGGAAACCCACGGGATGGGTGTGTGTCAGAATTGCTGAGGCGTGAGCTTTCCTGCCCGTAGACTAAGCACACAGAGGACAATCGACTGGGGCAAACGCCTTCCCTGTATGGGAGGTCACTCCCTCTGGTATATGAGTATCTTTCACCATAAAAGCATCCCCAGATTCCAGAGGCATGAATGGACCAATTGTGCTGGTCTGCCTGCTGCAGGTGCTACGCTTCTTGACTGAGAGACCTGTTTTGTCCTTTGGTACCCGGGGCTGTCCAAGGGGGTGCTGGTTACGACCAACTGTCTGGAGTCATTCATTTATGCCCGTTTTCTGCTACAAAAATGGCCATCTTGGGCTGACTCTCATGACACAGGTGACTGCCCACCGCCGACAGGCTATCCACGTTAGTCCTCGTTCGGCTTGCCCTGCCCGAACAGTCCTCCTTTATTCCTCCTACTCCAACTATTAACCACGGTTATTTCCAGGGCTGTAAGATGCACCATTAAGTTAATAACACCTCGCAGTGGGGAAGGGGAGGGGAGAATCCCTATCATGTTAAATAGATAGCATCTATTGTCAGCTCATCCCTGCACCTCACAGTGTAAGACCTATGGTCCGCCGAAACCAGTTTGGCTCAGTGGTAGAGTGTCGGTCTGCGGACTGAAAGGTCCCGGGTTCGATTCCAGTCAAGGGCATGTACATTGGTTGCGGGCACATCCCCAGTAGGGGGTGTGCAAGAGGCGGCCGGTTGATGTTTCTCTCTCATCGACGTTTCTAGCTCTCTATCTCTCTCCCTTCCTCTCTGTAAAATATCAATAAAATATATATTTTTTTAAATAATAATAATTTAAAAATAAAGACCTATGGTCCTTCAGGACTCGTGTCAGTCATCTCCTCTGAGAAGCTCTTTGTTTGTTTGTTTGTTTGTTTGTTAATCCTCACCTGAGGATATTTTTTCTATTGATTTTTAGAGAGAGTAACATTGATGTGAGAGAGACACATCCATCAGTTGCCTTCTTGCATGTGTCCGGACCAGATCCGGGGATTGAACCTGCAACCCAGGTATTACATGCCAGGACCCGGAATCAAACCCGCAACCCTTCGGTGTGTGGGGCTGACACTCTAACCACCGAGCAACACTGGCCAGGGCGCTGAGAAGGTCTTTTGCCACCTTTCCTAGGACTGACCACTCTCTGGTATCACAATTGCACCTTGGGCATGCTGTCATACCGAGTATTCCCAGGGCCTCGTCCAGGGCTTGGCATGAATTCACCCTGTAGATATTGACTGAGGACCTACTGTGTGCCAGGCACACTCCCAGCCTTGCAGGTGTTTGTTAAACAAGAGTTTTTTTTAGCAAACGCTGACTCTGCAGTGACACGGGAGATACAGAATAAGGATGTGGCCGTCTACGTGGCCGTTCCATGATGAGGCAGGGATGGGAGCAGTAGGTATAGTTATGCTGCCTCAGTCAGCTCCGGCTGCTATAACAAATACCACTGACGGGGTGGCTCAGGCAAACACATTTCCTCATTCTCAGTTCAGCAGGCTGGGAAGTACAAGATCAAGGTGCCCAAAGCTCCTTGTTCCTGGGGAACAGAATTTTAATCTTCTCCCGCGCTGTGTCCCTTCATGGCGGCAGGGGAGAGATCATCTCTCTGACGTCTCCTCACGAGGACATTAGTCCCCTTCCTGCGGGCTCCGTCCTCGGGACCTAATTGTCGTCCCCCCTCCCCCACCCAAGGCAGGATAGGAAGAAGCTAGGAAAATTCCTTGGCCAGTGGAATGGGGAAACTGAGGCAGAGAGCTGAACACAGTGGCCGAGCAATTTACAGCCAGATACAGAAGGCCTGCAGGGCGGAAAGCCCCGGGTGCCAGCAACAGGCAGAACTGGCACCGGACTCGCTCCCAGGGTGGCCTTTCCTCCCCTGGCATTGCTCTGGTCATGCAGTTCAGACCCCCCCTCCCCGCCCCCCTCTTCCCCTCCCTGAAGATAACGTCTAGGCCTCATTTGTATTTCAGCTCCAGGCCCAGAAAAGCAGCAAAGCCAGGCAGGTGACGACAGGATCCTCTGCAATGACTCATCGGTGGAGGCCAAACCCTGTAAGGGCACACCTAGAAAAGCTGATGACTATTCTGTCGAGATGCTCCACTAAGACCTCCCGTTTCAACCACTCAGGAAACGGAGACCCCAATGAGTGTTCCCTTTCCTGGACGCATGCCTCTGTCTTTCCCTCCCTGCCTTCTTCCCCCACAGGCCTGCATCTTCTAAACCAGTGAGTGGTTCTCAACCTTCCTAATGCCTCGGCCCTTAAATACAGTTCCTCAGGTTGTGGTGACCCACAAGCATAAGATTATTATTTTTAAAAAATATATATTTTATTGATATTTTATAGAGAGGAAGGGAGAGAGATAGAGAGCCAGAAACGTCGATGAGAGAGAAACATCGACCAGCTGCCTCTTGCACACCCCCTACTGGGGATGTGCCCACAACCATGTACATGCTCTTGGCCGGAATCGAACCCGGGACCCTTCAGTTCGCAGACCGACGCTCTACCACTGAGCCAAACCGACCTCGGCCATAAGATTATTTTTGTTGCTACTTCATAAGTGTAATGTTGCTGCTGTTAATGAATCGTAATGTAAATATCTGTGTCTTGACCCACAGGTTGAGAACCCCTGCTGTAGAGCCTAAGACCATCGAAAACACAGATACTTATATTACGATTCATAACAGTAGCAAAATCACAGTTATGAAGTAGCAACAAAAATAATCTTATGGCCGGGGGTCACCACAACAGGAGGAACTGTATTAAAGGGTCGAGGCAGTAGGAAGGTTGAGAATCTAAACTCTAAGGGAGACTTGCAACCAGGGGAGCAAAGGGCAGCAGCAGCTCGTCCTGGGCTAAACCCCGGAATTTGCCTCCAAGGCCCCCTCATCTCTGCCTCTCCACTGGGCTGGCAGCAGCTCCTCCTTGGCTCACGTCTCTCCCACAGATTCTAGAGACTAAGCAGCCACGCCGGGCTCTCTCCTGTTGCTTCTTCTACCCCAAGCCCTTTGTCTCACTGCCCACAGCGTCAATAAACACCCTCTCAAAATCACCTGGACTCAGGATGCGACATCTTCCCTGCACGAAGCGAAGAACCCACACACAACAGGTCAGCCAGAGGCAGACCTGCGTGGGGCTCTGTCCCCTTTGCCGTAACATTCCCAGAGACATTCTAGAGCAGCCGTGGGCAAACTATAGCCCGAGGGCCAGATCCGGCCCGTTTGGCAGTTCTATCCGGCCAGCAGAGCCGAAAGAGCGGAAGGTTCTCTTGCTCTCCCCCTCCGCTCCTTCACCAGCAGCCCAAGATGAGAGTGCCAGCATGGTCAGGTTGCTTTTGTTCCGGCCTTCCGGTCCAGTTTAAGAAACCCATTGTGGCCCTGGAGTCAAAAGTTTGCCCACCCCTGTTCTAGAGGATTCTATGGGATGGAAAGTGGGAAGAGAAAGGCAGGACCAGTGAACAGCATGAAGAAAGGCTTGGTGGCAAGAATGAATTTTAAAAAATTACATTTATGTTAGAACACAGATAACACGTGATCTACCATTTTAACTGTTTTTTCAGGTGTACAGTCCGGTGGCTCTATGTACCCTCACATTGCTGTGAATTTTTAATTGTTGAATTTGTAAGGGTCTCTTTCACAAGGGTTCATACCTGGCTGATCGCACATCTGTTAGTGGAAATAACAATACCTCAGAGTAAAAGCAGTCTTCCTCTCCCCAACTTGAACAGTTCCCGCCCCCCCCCCCCAACATATGTGATTTATTTTGCATAAATTCAAGAGGCTGTGGTTTGGGGGGACAAGGGACACCAGGGCTGCTTCCAGTAAGTTCGAATCATCTTTGTGAAGTTTTAAACAATGGATACTAACCCCCCCCCCCATACTGGGCCTTTTGTATTCAAATCAAAGGCACAAAACCCTATTGTTGTGGGAAAAGAGTCTTTATTGGCAACCAGTGCCCTCTGCTTCAAGCACTAAATGTAGTAGTCTCCTGAGTACATTCCCTACAAGTACTGTAGCTATTAATCACGTGGGTGTTTTCTTTTTGTTTTGTTTTTTTTTGCAATAGGTGTGTTTGTGGCAAGTGTTCCAATCAGTGCTATGGGCACCCGGAGAGCGGAGAGGGTGAGCTAGGGAAGGTGAGGTCCACCCAACCACAGGGCAGGAGCAGAGGCCTGAGATCTGGGGCGAATCCCTGAACATATAAGGCCTGGGTGCCATGAAGTGGTCAGCTCCATGGCCTTTCAAGTCCTCCCTGAGTGATTTTTAGCAGGGGGGCCTATCTGCTCATCGGCGGGGTACTCAGCTTGGGCCGGGCAGTTAGCCGAAGGGACAGGAGACAAGCGTGGGTGACTCCACCACCGTGGCGGGGCGCGGGGCGTCCCGGAAAGGAGCTCCGGTGATGGGATTTCCAGACCAGACTCTGCACCAACTTTTAAAGGTCGGAGGAAAGTTTGCCGTGGGCGGGGGCCCGCGGGGAGGGCTGGGGGGGGGGGGGCTCCGCCGCCGCCTCCCCTTTAAGCCGGGGGGCGGCCCGCGCCCCCTCCGTTACCTGGCGCGGGGAGGGAGGGAGGGAGGGGCTTGGGAAAGTTTGTGTTTGTTGCTGGCCCAGCGCCCGATGGGAGGCGCGGGCGGGCGGGCGGGCGGGCGCTGCGGGTCTGGTTCTTCCCTTTTGCTTTCGGGAAGCGGCCGGGGCGGCCAGGCGCCCGGCTCCCGGAGCCCGCGGGCCGCAGCGGGGCGGAGGGAGGTGGGCGGGGGGCGCACGCACGCCCGCCCGGCGGGCGCGGGGAGCGGAGCAGGCGCGCGGCCCGGGCGGAGGAGCGCGGACTCTGGAGCCGCCGGAGCTGGAGGAGGAGGCGGCGGCGGAGGAGGAGGAGAGGCGGCGGGGAAGGCGGCGGCGGAGCGGCGCTCCCGCCCGGCGAGCATGGGGCGCGCGGCGCCCAGGCCGCTGCTGCTGCTGCTGCTGCTGGCGCTGCTGTGGCTGGGTGAGTGCGCGCGCGGGTGGCGAGGGGCGCGGCGGGGGGGACCCGCGGGCCCCGGCGCGGGGGGTGGGGGGCTCGTGGGGCGCGGCTGGGGCGCCCAGGGTGCCGGGGCCGCTCTCTCGGGAGACCCGACGGGGACACGCGATCGGCGGGGAACCGCGCCGGGGGGGGGGGTATAGGGGGGGTCCCCCGGAGCCGGGCGCGAATCCGCCCCGGCCACGCGCGCGGGGTGTCAGTCCCCGCTCTGCTAGGCCGAGCCTCGCCCCCCGCACGTGCGCGGGGAGTGGCCCGCGGGCCGGCGGCCCAGGCCCTCCCTACCTGTTGGCGGCGGGGAGCCCGGCTCACCTTGAACTCCCGGGGCCGGAAGGTGCCGGCGGGGTCCCTGGCTCTGGGATCCCCAGCTCGGGAGCAGCGGAAACAGGCGCCTTGGATCTGCCCCGCCATCTCCGAGACCTGCCCCCCCCTCCCCTCCGTGCTCCTCCCGGGCAAACCCTTTCTGGGGAAGCGGGAGATCCCACCAACTTCCTTCTAGGAAGGTCACAGGGTGGCCCCCGGCGCCGCCACGAGAGAGAATGGGTGTGCGCGCCCTTCTGCCCTGTGCGCTGCGGGCAGAGCGCCTGCCTCAGGCTTTCCTTTTATTTCTCCTGGAAGCTGCCTACCTCCATGTTCACACACAAAAGACCTGGGAGCTATGCCTTGGCCAACTTTTCCTACCTGTTACTACTTTTGCTCCCTTCCGCTGTCTCCTGCCTTCCACCCTCCCCGAAGCGAACCTTGGCACCTCTTGATCATTCGGCCTGGCACCCTCACCCCACCCAAGGGATTTTGGGAGGGTTTTCCTTTTATTCTCTGCACACGGACACACCATCTTCCCATAGGTGTGTACCTCTGGTTATCTGAAATGGTTACGTTGCCGTAACCATGTGGTTATCCGCCACCCGAGGTACGTCTGTGTGTAGTAAGGGCTCACCATGGTACCCAGGGCTGACCCTTCAGTGCCGGGATATTTTTGGATCCTTTGGGCCGGTGTCAACCAGAACAGAACCAGTCTTTCCTCGCAAGCCCCCTTGAGAAGGCAAGGCTGTCAGAACCTCGCAGAGCGCTGGCGTGTGGTGTCTGTCCCCACCAGGCCCCAGCTGTGCGCGGGATAAATGACTGATCCACTTATGGTCGCAGGGTCCCAGTGGAGGCACAGCCACTCCCGTCCTGCTGGCCTCAGGGCTCACACGCCCCACACCCGAGACTCCCACTCCTGGGGGGGCCAGCCTTTCTAGCTGCTGTGTTTTCTTCCTTCCCCTCCTAGGGGTCTTCTGGAACTCACTCCCCGAGGGAGCTGACCCAGCCCCTTTGCTTTGACTGCCACTTGGTTATATACCAGTGTCTCCTGCCCTGTGTACAGAAAGCTTCCAGATGGCCCCCTTATTTTGTGGCGTGTCTTCTATTTATTCTTTCCCTCTCCCTCCCTCTGGGACCCGTGTGAGGGGTACGTGTGTGGGTGCACTGCTGGTGGCCAATGGTTGCACAGACTGGAGTTGCGTGCACTGGATGGTCTGTGTGAGAATGACTCCCCCTAGAGTTGTACAGGTCACACCACAACCGGTATACCAGTGAAGGTATTGGGGTCTGGTAGAAGTTTGAAGGAAAAAAAAAATGCCCTTGAGTAACCCTGAAAAGAAGTCAGGCCAAAGAGAGGCTAAAAGTGGGGGACGCGCAGTGTGGGGGTGTCTTGGTTGTGTACCGGTGTCTCCTGCCCTGGTTGGGCATCTCCCGTTAACTACGCACAGGGGATGTGGTGTCACCAGCCAGTGGCTTTCTCTCCTAACATTTCCCCTAACTTGAACCTGAGAACTCTGCCCCCACGCTCTTCCCTCGGTTGGCTTCCGTCTGACCTCCGGGATGCCCTCCCTGTCGTACCACTCGAGCCAAAGGTCCCGATGCCTGCTGAAACTTGATACGTTGATGAGCAAGATCATCTTTCCTCTTGTATTGCAACCCGGGCCTACCCCTGCTGTCCCTTTCTTTGACCTCCGAGTTCTCACTGACCCTCAGCTCCGGGGCTCTGCCCACATCTCGGGCTCCAGCTCCGTCCTGACCGCCCTGGAGCCCAGGTCCTGATGCTGCTCCACACCGTTGGCGTGGCTGGCTTTTCCCTCCAGCTTCCCTTCCCAGGTCATCCTTTCCCTAAAGGATGGGTTTTGGGAGGGCCGCGCCTTTGCGTGTAGGTTCTTTCTGACTTTCTTACACCCATTTGCTTCCCTTTGTGTCATTCGGACACTTCACTCTAAGGAACCTGTTTGCTGTCCTTCACGGGGGTCTGTTTGTGGACCTTCTGGCTCTGTCACTTCCCTTGGCCTTGGGACGACCCTCCTGTTTCTCTCCTCTGGCCTGTGTTTTCCCTTTTCCTCCTAAAACTCCGCTTCCTCTGTGGAAGTGTCCCTAACGAACTTGCCATCCCATCAGCATCCACTCGGCTTCACGGAGCAAGTTTTCACTCGTGGTGCCTGTGTCTGACCCATCCTGTTTATCCCTTCAGTATAGCACTTCTCAAGTGTCCACGAGAGTCCACAGGTGTCCGGACAGATGCCGCACTGAGTGGCCCGTGGGGGTGGGTGGACAGGTAATAAAACAGCTAGCTATAGGACGGAATGAAATGCCTCCATAGAAACCAGGCGCTGGTCGGAAGCCAGGAAGAGGACGATTCCTCCTGCGTGAGCTTGGAGCTGAGCCTTGAGGACAATAAGAATTTGGAAAGAAAGGGTGGAAGCGCATTCCAGGCTCTGGGGAGAGGCACCCCGTGTGGCCGCGGGAAGGTGCGTGGCTCTTCAGAGAGGACGTGGGAGGAAGGTCCGTGTAACGAGGTGGGAGGAGGGGATATAATGGGAGAGCAAGCCGGAAAGCCGGGGTTGGGGTGGATGCTGGGGGCTGCCTGTGCTGCGCCGAGAAGTCTGGACCATGAGGGGTGGGTTTGTTGGCCCCGTGCATGCTGCCATCTTCCTCTTTATCGAGCTCACTGTACGCAGCTCTCTGTTCAGGGCCGCGATCCCCACTCCGATCATACCCCCAGTGGGAGGCGCCATGCTGGTCTTGTTCACTGTTGTGTCCCTGTTACTAATAGGTTGCCTGGCGCATAGTAGGTATTCCATATACCTTGGCTCCGGATACATGTGTATACCCCTTTGTCTGTGGGTCGTGGGTAGCCGTGGAAAGTTCACAGGACATGGCAGTCTGATTGAAGAGGTCAATCCCCTCTAGTTAGCAGCGTGGATTAGAGAAGGGAAGGTATGGAGGTTGTGGAGGGAGGCTGATATATTTTTAATTTGTGTCTTTTAAGAAAATATTTGTAAATCACTTTAGTTTTTAAATGACAAAAGCATTGCAGTCTACACTTTAGAACTCACCTAACGTAGAAGGGCATTAATTAGACAGGCCAGGCTGCTCGAAGCACAGAGCCTCAGATGATAGAAGTGCCTTTCTTAGCAGCCCGAGGGGATGTTTCAGATGAAAAGGTTGGGTGGGACCCCTCCTCCACACAGCCATTCTGGCCTCCAGGCTGATGGCAGCTCATGGTCTTCAACCCGTAGTTTCTTAAAAAAAAAAAATAAAAAAAATCAATGATTTCAGAGAGGAAGGGAGAGGGATAGAGAGAAACATCAAGGACGAGAGAGAATCATTGATTGGCTGCCTCCTGCATGCCTCCTCCTGGGGGGATCGAGCCTGCAACCCGGGCATGTGCCCTTGGCCGGAATCGAACCTGGGATCCTTTAGTCCACAGGCTGATGCTCTCTATTCACTGTGCCAAACCAGCTAGGGCAACCGGTAGTTTCTGAGGTCCCTTTGGTTGTCACCCCCCATCTTTCCAGCCCCTTAACGGGGAAAAGGGCCTGGAGGAGTCCATGGAGGCCTCACCGCCACACTTGGAAGTGGCACCCATCATTTCTGCGCACGTTCTGTTCCGTTCCGTTCCGTTCCGTTCCTCTGACGTCAGTAGCTGCAAGGGAAGCTGACACGTGCAGAGTCGCCTGGGAGTCGTGTGCCAGCTACTGTGGAAGACGAGAAGAACAGATTTGGGAGGACAGCGAGCAGTCTCTGTGTCAGTTATAAAGGATATAAGGTTAAAAAAAAAAAAAAAGGGTGCCCACTCTCCCACCGCCCAGGCATAGCACTCCTGTGTAAGGTACCCGTGTCTGTGTACGAATGTTCTGCTTGTTCTCCCTCTGATCTTCTGTACAAGGCTCTGCACTGATACAGGCACAGGGCGAAAACAGCAGCTACTGACCTAGTGCATGCAGACAAGCATCAGGCTCTTCCATGTATTTTTTTTAATATGTATATTTTATTGAGTTTTTACAGAGAGGAAGAGAAAGGGGTAGAGAGTTAGAAACATCAATGAGAGAGTCATCCATCAGCTGCCTCTTGCACAACTCCTCCTGGGGATGTGCCCGCAACCAAGGTACATGCCCTTGACCAGAATCGAACTTGGGACCTTTCAGTCTGCAGGCTGACACTCTATCCACTGAGCCAAACTGGTTTCGGCCCATGTATTTTCTTAATCCTATTTTCTTAATCCTCGCAGTGACACTTGGAGGACAAGGTACCGCTATTCTCCTCCGTGTTCCAGGTGAGGAAACTGGTGCCCAGAGGGGTGAAGGCACGTACCCGGAGTCCTCCCGGGTCTCCGTGCTGACTCTGCTGAGGAAAAGTGGGCTTATGGGCCCCATCACCTAATGCTTTGTCTTTCTTGAGGCCATTGTAGGTGGAAAGGGGTGATAGTGGTGTTTGAAAGCAAACGCGTGGTTCAAAATAACAGGGTCTGGGGTGAGCGCAGCCCAGACACACAATTCCTGCCACCCCGTGGCAGGTCCCCCCGCCTTCTCTGAGGAGGACGGGGGGACCGGAAGGCAGCATTCTGCAGGGAGCCTGGCAGGAGGAACCCCCGTGCATTCATCCCCGCCTAGCGGTCTTTGAAGTGCTGCGGCCTTCAGAGACTCCTTGGCACTCATTTTAGCCTTGTTAACAGAATTCCTGTATCTGCCAAGCTGATTAATGCCTGCCCCGGCTGTAATTATTCTTATTAGCCTGCTGAATAGGAGCTCTGGCTGGCAGGGCTCATTCCTTCACAGGGCCGTCGGTCCGGTCCGCGTGTGCATGTGCGTGTGCGTGTGCGCAGGGCTATCCTGTTCTTGTGATGGAGTGCTGAGCACATTTTAACCCCGGAGATCGAACGTAGGTTCTCCTATCGGCGCCTTGTCTGGCGGCTAACTGAGGTGTGCGCGTCTGTCAGTGTGTGACTGCATCTCACTTTATCAAGCGGCGTTGGGGCGGGGAGCTGTCAGGGCATTTTATAGCGCTGCCCGTTTAATTGCATTGGTTTCTTAGAGGCTGGATAGCAAGGCCCTTTGACGCTCCGCTCTGGGAAAATAACTTGAATTGGCAAAAAAATTCTCCATAATTTATCTTCTGGCAGAGGCCGAGGGCTGCATTTGGCACAGCCGGTGGTTTTTTTTTTTTTTTTTTTAAATAAATCTTTATTGTTCATATTATTATAAATGTTCCTCATCCCCCCCCCCCCCCCCCCGCATTGCTCCCCTACACCAAGTTTCCATTCAATTCTCTGCCCTTTCCCCATCCCCCATTGTCCTCATCCATAGGTGCAGTTTATGTTCAGTCTCTTCCCGCCCCGCTCCACTCCCCATTTCCCCAAGAATCATCAGTCCACTCCCCTTCCAACCTCTGATTCTATTATATTCACCAGTTAATATTGTTCATCATGATTTTTACTTCCCTTGGTTTTAAGATTCACTTGTTGATAGTTACGTGTTTGTTCATAATTTTTATCTTTATTTTCTTCCTCTTCCTAAAGAACCCCTTTTAGCAATTCATATAATTCTGGCTTGGCCGTGATGAATTCCTTTAGCTTAAATTTATTTGTGAAGCTCTTTATCTGGCCTTCGATTCTGAGTGATAGCTTTGCTGGGTAGAGTATTTTTGGCTGTAGGTTCTTGTTGTTCATCACCTTGAATATTTCTTGCCATTCCCGTCTGGCCTGCATGGTTTCTGTTGAGAAATCAGCTGACAGTCGTATGGGTGCCCCTTTATAGGTAACTACCTGCTTTTGTCTTGCTGCTTTTAATATTCTCTCTTTGTCTTTAGCTCTTGGAATTTTAATTATGATGTGTCTTGGTGTGGTTCTTTTTGGATTCCTTTTGTTTGGGGTTCTGTGTGCTTCCTGGACGTGTAAGTCTATTTCTTTCACCAGGTGGGGGAAGTTTTCTGTCACTATTTCTTTCAATATGTTTTCGGTATCTTGCTCTCTGTCATCTTCTGGGATGCCCATAATTCTGATGTTTGTTCGCTTGAAGTTGTCCCAGAGGTTTCTTACATTATCTTCAACTTTCTGGATTCTCTTGTCTTCTTGCTTCTGTGGAGGAGTGTCCTCTGGCTCTTTGTGTTCCAAATCTTGGACTTGATTCTTGCAATCTTCCAATCTGTTTTTAGGACTCTGTATAATATTATTTATTTCAGAGATTGTATTCTTTATTTCTAGTTGACCCTTCATTATTTCTTGTTGATCCCTTATCATATCCTCATAGGTCTCATTTATTTTATCGGCCTTTTCTAAGAGACTGTTGAACAACCTTATAAGCGTGGCTTTGAACTCTATATCCAGTCGCTTTTTGTCCTCCATTTCTTTCGTTTGTGATCTGTTTCCTCGTTTCGGCATTTTTGCTGCTTCCCTGAGTTGGTAGGTTGGGAGGATCAGCTGTGTCTATGCCAGGAGACAACCTTATTCCACTAGACTTGGAAACCTGCAAAAGCCTCTCTGAGTTCAGCTTGGAAGGGGCAGAGTTTCAGGGTGGAGCCTACAGCCTTGGCTTCCGGTTAGCCCCGCCCTCTGAGGTTCCTGAGTCTCAGTGTACCTCAGTGTCCTTTGGTACTCGCTGCAAGCACCTCTGAGAGAAAGGCACCCTAGAGCTTCGCCCGCTACCAGACAGTGTAGTCTCTCCCCCAACAAGCCCACAACTGGGGTTCAGAGCAGTTGGAAGTGGGGTTAAGAGCAGTCCGGAGCTTTTGTCTCCTTCCCGCTAGGGCGATCTCGCGGCCCAAACAACAGTCTGTCCTCTGTGCGCGCAATGTGCGCGACTCAGGGGCTCTGCTTTTCGCGTTCCCCTGAGCTTCTGTCTTACAGCCCAGATTCCCTCTGTATGAGGCTGGAGCCCAAGGGTCTTGCCCAGACTGGGGTTCAGTGCAGTCAGAACTGGGGCTCAGCACAGTCCTGAGCTTTTGAGTCCTTCCCGCTGGGGTAATTCAGCAACTCAGCGAACAGTCCCTCCTCTGCGCGCAATGTGCGCGACTCCGGGGCTCTGCCTTTCTCACCGCTCAGCTGAGCTTCCGCCTTACAGCCCAGATTCCCTCTGTATGAGCCTCGGACCCCCGGGGTCTCACCCAGAACTGGGGTTCAGTGCAGTCGGAGTTGGGGTTCAGCTCGGTCCGGAGCTTTTATCTCCTTCCCGCTAGGGAACGCCAGCCAGGCACTCCGCCGCCCCTCCTCTCTGGCTCCGTCCTCTCCCCGCGCGCACCGTGCCTCGGTACCTTAGGCTTTTACAGCTCCTCTGGTTTTCCTTCTGGTTTTCTCTTTCCTTCTAGTTGTAGAATTTCCAGTCAGTCAACTTTCCTGTAGTTCTGGATAGTGTCCACTCTATATTTTAGTTGTATTTTTTGAAATTGTTGAGTGCGGCTGCAGTTAGGCTTTTACCTCTGCCGCCATCTTGTTGTCGCGATCCTCTCGAGCATTCTGCGGTGGTTTTTTTTTAAAGATTTTGGAAGATTCCCCGCCCCCCCAACACACACACACACACACACACACACACACACCAACTGTAGTCTTTGAGAAGCAACGGGATTAGACCCAGTCCCTGCTGCCGCCGCCGCCCTGGGCCAGTGCACAGGCGAGAGAGAATGACACCGTGTACGCGTCTGCGTTCTTCGAATGCCGATTTCACTCGCCGTAGTGCTCCCTGAGTGTTGGTGTGAGATTGTGGAGTCGCCAATCGGCGTGATTCAAGTTTGCATCTGATGCGCTGGGGCCTTCATTGCGCCCTGCCTCGCACCTTTCTGAGCAGCCGGGGTGTGGAAGCGTTTACCTCACTCGGTACAGTTCAGGGGATGGAGAAGCACTCTGGCTGGTCCAGGAGGCGTCTGGCTTCAAACCACGCGTAAGGGCACGTTTCAGAATGGCCTTTGACTCCTAATAAAATAGAGGCAGGGTGCAGATAGACGGGTTACTTCTAGGCAGTATGCAGACAGACTGGTTACTTCGCCGGTGCTGCCGGTGACATCAAGCCAAGAACATTCTGATCGCAGCTCTTCCTCGTTTTTCGTTGGAACCGGATCGGGCCAGGACTTCCCGGCTTTTGTGCCGCGGTAAGGACCCGCAGGGGTTTCAGGTGGGTTGTACGTGTGTCCCACTACCGACGCCTTCATCCCCCAGAGCTGACAGGCCAGAGCTGCCCCTGAACCAGACACTGGGGTTACCCCAAGAGCCATACAGACGTGGTCACTTCCTGTGTGTGCTGTGCCCTGACGGAGGTCGGCAGTAACCTCTTTTACCTGGTGAATCACAGCCCCTCGCCCCAGCCCGGCCTTGAGACATGAGCTGTTTGAGGATGGATGTTGGGAAGCTCGGTGCCCTGGAGACTGGTCATGTATTCACTCAGTTAACACTGAGCGCGTTCACCGACCCTGGCCGGGCGTCGTCCCGAGCGCCGGGGCTTCTGCCGGGAACAGAGCCGACTCCGATCTGCCCTCCGAGATGGGGCAGGATGCACCCGACCTGTGGCTGGTGTTGTTGCCAGAGTGTGCAGGAGGACGGAGGTGAGGGTCAAGGTCAAGTTCTTGGGAATTGCCTGCTGGGGAACAGGAAGTGGAAGGAAGAGCTCAGGAAGGAGGGGCCCGAGGATGGCAGAAGAACCGGGAGAGCACTCGGCCGAGGCCACGCAGAGACGAGTGTGTGAGTAGACTTGTTAAAGGGGATTGGTCAAATGCTGCTGTGAAATCAGAGCGATCAAGGCAAAGAATAGCCTTGGATTTGGCGACAAAAGAGGAGGGACATGAGAGGTTGTAAGCAGATCCCCGGGGGCATTCGAACCATCGCTCAAGTGTGAGGTGCCCTGGTCTGGATGAGTGCTCAGCGACACACAGATTATTGGGTGGCCTGGGCTTCCTGGGCGAACTGTGAGGCCAAGGCCGTGGTCAGAGTCCGAGTGAGGGGAGTGTGGGTGGGCTCCGTGGGAATGTGGAGCCATTCACTTAGCCGTGAGGATGGGTCGGCATAGGTCTGTAGTGGAGGCAGCCAGCCTGGTTCCCTGACTTGGTCCCACCATGTCTGGCATCCTGGGATCACGTGGTGTGGTCTCTCCATGCCATGAGGGCGGAAGGATGAAGGGCGCAGGCGTCTGTAGGGAGTGGCCTCGTGGACACGGTTGGCCTAGGAGTCCGGGTGGGAGGCAGGGGAGTGAGGCTGGTGGGCTGATAAATGGCAGGCGGATTGAGGGGCCGGAGGGCATTGATGAGGGTGAAAAGGCGTACTCAGAGGCACAAGGGAGTGGGTGGGCCAGGAAGGCAGGCGGTGAGGACCAAAAGAAGCAACGTCTGCATCCAGGGCAGGGGTGGGCAAACTTTTTGACTCGAGGGCCACCATGGGTTCTTAGACTGGACCGGAGGGCCGGAACAAAAGCAACCTGACCATGCTGGCACTCTCATCTTGGGCTGCTGGTGAAGGAGCGGAGGGGAGAGCAAGAGAACCCTCTGCTCTTTCGCTCCGCAGTCTGGATAGAACAGCCGATCCGGCCCTCGGGCCGTAGTTTGCCCAGGGCTTATCCAGGGTCATGGGAGAGGAATCGGAGGAGGGTAGGCTGGGTAGGCAGGAGCCAAAATAAACATCCGGAATTTGCACCTCTCATGTCCTTTTGGCCAGTGTGTCTCTAATAAAACCTGACTGGGTTGGGTCTGAGCAGCTTAGGAGGCAGTGGCGTGACTTTTTAGAAGCATCCGTCCCAGCCCTAACCAGTGTGGCTCAGTGGATAGAGCATCGGTCTGCGAAATGAAAGGTCCCAGGTTCGATTCCGGTCAAGGACATGTACCTTGGTTGCGGGCACATCTCCCAGTCGGGGGTGTGCAGGAGGCAGCTGGTCGATGTTTCTCTCTCATCGATGTTTCTAACTTTCTATCCCTCTCCCCTTCCTCTCTGTAAAAAAATCAATAAAATATATTAAAAAAGAAAAAAGAAGCATCAGTCCCAGATATTTTAGGGGAAAGGTATGGCTAAGATGAGGTGGGGTTTGAGGACAGGCGTGCTGAGGAGGAACCAGCCTCCCTAAGAAATTCCTTCCTACCTTTTACACAGCTCTTAGGCTACACCAAACTTTCCATGTATTAACTCATTTAGTAGGTTTCAAAACCCCTCAGGGTCGGTACTGTGGCCCCATTTGACAGATGAGGAAACTGAGTCACAGAGAGGCGGAGGGATCTGCTCACGGTCACGCCCCGTTAGTGGCAGAGCTGCCGGGCGGGATTGAAACCCCGTGGGCGGGGTCCAGATCTGAGCTCCTCCTAACCGCTGCACCTCCTCATTAGCCCAGCTATTCAGAGTCAGACAAACCTAGAAAGGAACTGATACAATTAGCCGCAATGTGCGAACATTTGTTTCCTCGCATTCTGAAACAGGATGCTTGGATTCTGGCCCTGGCTCTTCCACTCAACTAGCGTTGTGACCTTGGACGCGTGGAAAAACAGCTCTTAGCCTCTGGAACGTCAGGGCGTGGACCAGCGGCCGAACCCCCGAAGGTCCCCTTCCGCCTCCGGAACTCTCCGAGTCCACGCCGACCCCTGCCGTGGGCCATATGGGCTGCTTGGTCCAGCCCTGGCTCCCGGCCCATCTCCCCCAGCCTCCCTCCTCCCTCCCGTCTGCAGCCTGTGCTCCTTATCTCTCACCTGCCTGGCACCTCTCTCGGAGGGCTCTGGGAATTGTTTGTCATTCTGTCACCATCAGCAGCTGCCTCCTCCCTCCAGCCCCGTCCCTGTGCCGGGGACGGCACCTCTCCCCTCCCCCACGGGTCTCTGAGCTCCGGAGGTCTCTGTCCCCTCCGCCAGGCCGGCTTCTGGGAAAGGTCAGAGAAACCAGAGAGCCAGCAAGGCGTTTCCAGGAGACAGGCTGTTGCTTGTTAACTGACTTTGGGGCAGGTTTCGTGGAGGGCGTCGGCCGCGAGGAAGCTGGGGTGGGTCCCCGAGGCCCAGCCCTCAGGAGCGGGGCTGGGTGTTGAGCCACACGTGGCCCTCGAGTCCACGGGAGAGCCTGGCAGGCGTTGATGCCCAATAAGCTCTCTTTTCATTGTTGTTAATCTTCATCCAAAGAAATTTTCCCCCATAGATTTTTAGAGAGAGTGGAAGGGGGGGGAGAGAGAGAGAAACATTGATGTTGAGAGAGACACATGGATTGGTTGCCTCCCGCATGCACCCTGGACTGGGACGGGATCGAGCCTGCAACCGGAGGTACATTGACTGGAATCAACTGTGGGCCCTTGAGCCTGCAGGTGGGTGCTCTGACCACTGAGAAACCCAGCCGGGTGGCTCTTCTTTCCCTAATACCCCCACCCCATGAGGGCGAGAAGACAGATAGTTTCAGGTGTGTCCAAGCGTCTCCTCAAGGGCAGGGGCGTTGAAACACAGACGCCTCCCACCCATGGTCTTCCTCGGCCAAGGAACGTGCTCCCCGTATTTGGGGACCTCCTTCCTTTTTATCTGAGTCGGAACGGGGAGAACCTCCGCTCCGCCGGGAACCCATGCTCGAAAACCCCGTCGCCAGCGTACCGGCTACTTTGAGGTGCAGCCAGATGCCCACCAGGGACGCTCTCTTCTCGTGGCTTCTTAGGAACCCCCTCTGAGAGACCGCCCGGCTGTGTTTTGTGTTTGGCGTGGCTCTCCTCCGCCTTTGGCCATTCTGGGGTTGCAGGGGTGGCCAGTGCTTTCCAAGTGCTCTTACCCCCCCCCCTCCAGGATGTCCTGGGCACCGAAGACCAGCTGCTCTGGTGTCTGTCCAGGGTGCTTATGCTGCAGAGAGGAAGGAGGTCAAAACAAAAACAGCTTTTGGCACAGCTATTCATTTTTCCATTTTCCGAAGCCTGGCACGTCCAGTGTTCTCTGATTTGTTAGAAGGCATTACAGCCCATCAATCTCTGACGGACAGGTCCACGCAAGCCAGAGCCAAGTGAGGACCCAGCGTAGCGCCTGGCGCAGGGTGGCCGCTGAGTCATGGCGCCCAAAGGCACACATGCTGTTACCCGAGGCTGCAGGCCGAGGCCTTCCTCCTCTGTCCTGGCGGTCTTCGTTTCTGGTACCTGAGCGGCGCTGAGGGAGCCTTGGCCACGTGCCCGGCGTGGTGGCAGGCGGCAAGGGAATTGGGAGATGCAGTCCAGCCGTACTGGACAGTAGAATGGGTGGCTGGTGCTTGTTTCACATCTGAGAGGATGCATTTTTAGGGAGCTGAGCCTGCGGGGCTGTCAGGATTATGGGGGTGAAACGGGAGGCCCGGGGCTGACCGGGAGGAAGGCCTTCCTGGAGCTGGCGGGACTGGGAAGTGGTTTGAGCCACTTCAGGTCCGGAAATGGCCCGTGGTCGGCGGGAGCCGATCGGCGTGTTTGGGTTGGTGTCCCGTTTGGGGGTTAGCTGAGAGAGAGCCCGGGGATGTATTGAACCCTGCGGAGGGAGGCTGGCGGAGGAGAGGGAGGCGAGCAGTCACCCCGTGAGGTGTCATCAGTGCCCGCAGAGCAGCTAAGAGCCCGCGTGCGCGGCTGGCGAGGCTGGCGCGGCCTGCCGGGGCCCACAGGAAGCTCGCCCGCTAAATGAAGGTGATGCATCAGGCCATAATCCTATTTCTGGTGGTTTCTTACAAGGGAAATGGCTCGTAAAACAATTACCGATGTTCCCCTTAGGTAGTTGATCAGAGCATTTCTTCCAAGGACTATCACCTGGCAAGAGGCTTGGGTACGTTTCAGAGGAAGAACGGGGGGTTTTTAGATGGCTTTTCCGTGGAAACAAGCTCTGTACAATCGTGCGGTCTGCTCATCAGGGTCCTACTTTAATAACAATTTATCCCACAAGCGGGCTTCATCGGAAACAACAGGATGAGTCCCGAAAGCTTTGTGTCTTTCCTGGCTCCTAAGTAACCGGGGAGTGTACCCCTGCTCCCGCACCTCAGGGTGGCATATTACTGCCCAGCTGTCCCCTCCGGGACTCAAGGTCTAAGGTAGTGGTCAGCAAACTCATTAGTCCACAGAGCCACATATCAACAGTACAGTGATTGAAATTTCTTTGGAGAGCCACATTTTTAAAAAACTTCTTCTAACGCCACTTCTTCAAAATAGACTCGCTCAGGCCGTGGTATTTGGTGGAGGAGCCGCACTCAAGGGTCCAAATCCTCGTGAGCCGCAGTTTGCCGACCACGGGCCGAGGGGAGTTGCCACGCAGCAGGATGGGCGCTTGGTCCTAAGAAAACAGCAGTGGTGGTGGCATGCTTGCTGTTCTGCCCAGCGTGGCCACTGAAGGCATTTGGACCTCACAACAAAGAGGTGTGGATCCCGGCTGGCGTGGCTCAGGGGTTGAGCATCGGCCTATGAACCAGGAGGTCACAGTTCGATTCCCAGTCAGGCCACATGCCCGGGGTTCGGGCTCCATCCCCAGGGTGGGATGTGCAGGAGGCAGCCTGTCCAAGATTCTCTTTCATTGTTTCTGTCTCTCTCTTTCCCTCGTCCTTCCTCTCTGAAATCAAAGCACATATATTTTAAAAACAAAACACAAGTGTGGAAACTGAGCACACCGTCAGTTTTTGATGACTCCTTGAAGTTTTCCCGAGTGCTCCTCATTCCGTGTCCTTGGAAACGACTGGATAATCTATGCCCGAGTTGACCCTCTTTTGTTTTTGATTTATCTTGGAATGGTTTCCATTGGGAACTGAAGTCAAACTTCACTTCCGGGAGATGGGGGGACCCGTTCTGAGCCGCGTGCTGCTGCCCGTGGCACGGACCAGCCTGTGCCAGTTCCTTAGCCGTGGGCTTACCGGGCCGCGTGCCTTCACCGCACAGCCGTGGACGTGTGATGCTCTGACTCTTAGGGTGAGTGCTGGTCCTCCTCGCCCTCACCCTGACCGCAGGACCAGTCGGTTTTTATCTCGATGCCTAGGAACTCAAGTCTTTGAATGAGATTCATTTCTAGGTTAATTTATCTCATATATACCTCTACGTCTGTAATATATACCATATGTGATGTATGAAGTCTGTATATAAAATCGTGGGCCTGGGTGAAACCAGTTTGGCTCGGTGGATAGAGCGCCAGCCTGTGGACTGAAGGTCGTCCCAGGTTCGATTCTGGTCAAGGGCATGTACATTGGTTGTGAGCACATCCCTGGTAGGGAGCGTGCAGGAGGCAGCTGGTCGATGTTTCTCTCTCATTGATGGTTCTAACTCTCTATCCCTCTTCATTCCTCTCTGTAAAAAAATCAATAAAATATATTATAAATAAATAAAATAAAATAAGATCATGGGCCTTAAGTCAAAAGGGGCAGGGGTTAGGATGCATCCTTACCCTCTCTGGAAGGTATGCTTACTGCCTTTTTATTTGTGTTTCCGAAAGGATTGCTGGTCACTTCCTTCCTAAGGCGGATATTTGTGGGGTCTGGCAGGAGAAAATGGAGTCCGCCATGAACACAGGGCTGAGACGGTCTCCGTTCTGTCTCCGTTCTTCCTCGGCTTCTTCTTGGCAGTTCCTGGGAAAGACAAACGAAGCATGGCTTCTCATTGTCTCTCCTCTCCCTCCACCCCTTCCTCGCTTTGTGCGGGTGGCACCACTCCCTTCTGGGCCTCGCTCAGTTGTCTGGGGAGGAGGAGCTGATGGGGACGAGGGGCAGAGGTCTTCAGGTCCAGCGTGCGCCCAGGGCCCTGTGTGGGCTCAGTACCTCTGGACCGCTGCCTCCCGCTGGTCCTCACTGTAGTAGCAGCAGCCGGCTCCGGCCACGTGGAGGGAAGGGGCAGTGATGCTGCGGCCGGCACATGGGCCTCTGCCTCGTTCCTTACCTCTGGTTATTCTCAGCGCCCTGCGTGGTGTTTTCCCAGAGCTCTGGGCCCACGAGGACAGCCCCTCGACGGCCCCTGTGGATGCCGGTCTAGATGTGGAGGTGTGACGTACACAGGAAAAGCCGTGGTATTGAAGGAGGGTTCAAGGATTGTTAGGGGAAAGTGCTGTTTAGACGGGGGTGCTCTTGCAGACGAGGTAGGACGACCCCCGTAATCCTCTCTACCTATTTGTGCCACTACCTGTGTCTCCTCTCTACCTGTCCAGCCATTCTTGGCTTTAGTGGCCTGTCTGGATTGCGACCCTTTTGTAAAGATCTAGCACCCAGCCCATTGGCTTCTCAAGCCCCGAAGAGGAGTGATAATAAAACGGAACGGGTGACATGAGGGGCTTGGAACACTGAGGTGGCATCACTTCAGGGTCCTGAGAACTGCCCTCTGGATGGATGTGTGTTCCTCTCGCCACATGCTCTTCACTTCCTGTGACGAGCGTAGCAAAGAGCCTCTTTGAAAATTCATTGACGAGGAGCCATTTCTGGTATGAATGAGGCTAACGACTCCAGTTGTAACCCACGTAGGTGCCGATCCCGGGATCAGTTCCAGGTTGCAGAGGCTCGTGTGCAGTCATGACATCACCAGGCATGTCGCTGGGCTGGGGACGTGATGGTGAGCAGGGAACCGGCCACCTGCCCCTTCAAGGGGCTCACAGTCCAGCAGGGGAGGCAGACGTGCCCCGGGCGATCCCGGCAGCCGGGCCCACGGACCCTCGGTGGGCACATTCTGAACTCCACCTGGGCTGGGACCGAGCCTGGGGGAGGATCCGGAGTGGCTTCTGCAAGGTGGTTGCGCGTGAGCGCCATTACGTCTGGACCGAGGAGGTTTTCGTTGGGCAGAGACGGGCTGGGCGATTTGTTTCAGCCAAGGGAAGAACATGGGAACGAAATACAGCCTGTCTGACCTTCCGCCCGCCCCCACCCACCAAAGGCCCAATTCAAACTGTGGACAATGCATGAAGCTTTCCCCTCATCCTTCTGGGTGGGCACGCCCTCACTTTGAATTCCGTGCCGCTGGTTCCTGTCTCTCTTTGGTTCCTTATGTCCATCCTTGCATCACAGTTTCTAAGTGCACCTCTGACCCTCAACACATCACACATACGTCCCTCAAAAGAAGATGCAGGGGTGGAAACCGGTGTGGCTCAGTGGTAGAGTGTCGGTCTGCGGACTGAAAGGTCCCGGGTTCGATTCCAGTCAAGGGCATTTACATTGGTTGCGGGCACATCTCCAGTGGGGGGATGTGCAGGAGGCGGCTGGTTGATGTTTCTCTCATCGACGTTTCTAGCTCTCTATCTCTCTCCCTTCCTCTCTGTAAAATATCAATAAAATATATTAAAAAAAAAGAAGAAGAAGAAGAAGATGCAGGGGCTGGTTTGCCTCCCAGGCATCGTCTGGCACTGGGGCTGCTTGCTCAGTATTGTTTTGTTGAATGAGTAGCCTTCTATTTGTCTCGTGTGTGTCAGGGAGGTCTTAGCTGAACCTTAAAAAAATTATATTATAAGGCCTGCTCCAGGAGAACCTATTTGCGTGCAGATGGGATTTTGAAGTCCTGCCATATGTGACTTCATTGCGCATTCTCTGCTGGCCGGGACTTGTTCGGTGCGCACACTGCCGCACGCTCCTCGCTGGGGGACTGTCTAGAATAGATGAAGCCGGCACAGCCCCTCCCTGCCAGGCCTCTGGGTGGCAGACGGGAAGAGACAAAGGTTTTTCATTAGTTGAGTCAGATGCGCCAAGAAAGGCTCCATAAAGCTTTACACCTTTGACCTCTGGGCTCAGTTCTAGCTCGAGGCGGTCTGGCTTGGGAGGTCCCGGTGGAGACCCACAGGCCTTCGGTTCCTCTTAAAGGCCCGGTAAGGTTTCAGGTGTCCTTTGATAAGGCAAGCTGAAATACCACGAGCTCTTTCGTGTCCCTATTTCGGCTCTGCCTGGACCCCTGGATTCAAAGCTGCCGATCTTTCCACGCGGCTCCGATTGGAAAGTCAGGCTGTCTGCTTCCGGGCAGCTCAGCCAGACGATAACATTTGAGCGGGGGCAAGAACCCTCGGCCCGGACTCCGCGGGTCTTGATTTAGAATCCTGTGGGTGATAACCCAAGAAATGACATCGATTTCCCCTGGATACCGGGAGGGGGTGGGAGAGGGAAGATACATTCAGCGTAGCCTTTTATTAGCTTGTCTCTCTTAACGATGCCTCACGATTGTCAATCCTGCTCATTGAACGCAACGTCGCAGGACTAGGTTACCGTGGAAAACGTGCCTGCCTTCTCTGGCCTGCCCCCACCCATGCTCTCGGAGGCATTTCATTATCTTCGGAGTACTTCAAAGGGAGGCAGATGTTCTTCTGGAAGGAGTGGCCCCTTGATTATCAATTATCTGCACCGCGGAAAAGTCAGCTGCCTAGAGCCTCCCACTCAGCTTTGCAAGAAAGTTCCCTTTACCTCTTTTGCATATGAAAGTGTGCGATGTTAGAGTTAGACTCGCTTAAAATAACGAAGGTAGTATCTCAGGAAGAAAAAAAAAAGTAAAGAACCTGGAAGGTATTATTAACAGTTTCTCTCTGTCTCTCGTCTACCTACTTCTTCTTGAGAATTATGTACTCCTTCTCTTAGTAACTCATTTCTGTCACTCTGCTGCCGATGCGGTTCCAAGGCCCTTGGAGGATTGGAAAGATTTTATAGGGAACCTCAGGCTTTCTCCTTCCTCCTCAGAGCAAAGACACAGTCAACAGGAGGGGCTGATGTCAGCCGCACGGGTGAAGCTGACTGTGCAGCGTGTAGACAGGCCAGAGAAACTTGGGGGGCAGGCCCCCCACTTAATAGCTGTTAAGATCTCTAGCAAGTTGATTGACTTCCCCGAGTCTCCGAGGTTCCAGTCCTCTGTTCCCTCAGTTCTGTGATAGAGGTGGCGTCCTAGGACCTCCTGTTCTGTGGGTTCATTACGATGAATTATGAATAGTTGCTACCTCCGTGCGAGGCATCTAAAGGAGATGCAGTATATGAGTGTTCCAGTCTTATTGTTGACAGAGATTTGATGATGAGTCAAAGTGAACCCATTACTAAGTAAGTACATAAGAGCTTACATGATTTTTAGCTGAAATGGATTCTTTGATTAATCAAGTATTTTTTTTTTTATCATCCCCCTCTGCCCTCTGTTAGTTTATTTGTTATCCATTCTGTCATTTGCATGGGCATTCTAGGGACTAGAACATGCTTTGTGGACTTAGTGTCTATCAGTGGCCTTATTTATTTCACTCTTGCCCTCGCTTTTTGTGCTGTTGATGTCACATGTTTTGATTGTGCATATATTTTTAAGTTCCAGAAGACATTACTGGAGTTGTAGCATAGCATCAGTAATCAGTAGACTCACCCACCTACTCATCCTTTCTTCGGCTCTTCATGCCTGTCTACTCGACTGCCTTTCTTTCTATTTGAAGAACCGCCTTTAGTGTTTCTTTTTGTTATTTTTGTAGTACCATTTCTTTTTATTCATTCTCTTCCCCTTGTTGAAAGTTGGTGGAAAGCATATTACCTTTTTAAAAATATATATTTTTATTGATTTTTTTACAGAGAGGAAGGGAGAGGGATAGAGAGCTAGAAACATCGACGAGAGAGATACACCGACCAAGCTGCCTCCTGCACACTCCCGATCAGGGATGTGCCCGCAACCCATGTACATGCCTTTGACCGGAATCGAACCTGGGACCTTTCAGTCCACAGACCGACGCTCTATCCACTGAGCCAAACCAGTTTCGGCCTCAATGTTACTTTAAAGGGTGCTAAAGAAAAGCTTTAAGTCATTACTTAGTAAAGACATTTTTATGAAGAACTAGGCTAATAATAGTTCAAATAGCAGTGTGTTTGGGGACTCTCAATTTGTAATGCTGGTAGAATTTAGGAAACCAGAGGAAAGTTTTATTCTTTTCCCCTCAGTTATCAGCTGCTAAAAGAGATTTTGACAAAAATTGGCAATGTGTAGCTATGCAGATTTTTTTTTTCCGATCGGGGGGAAAAAAGCCGTATGCTTTACTTTTTTTTTTTTTTTTTACCATTTATATTTATTTTAAAATACTATTAGCTGTTACTTAACACTATTAAAGGAAATCTGCTGGATACCAGATTGCTTGTAGTAAGTTGAAATTCTGTTACCAGAATTGAAAATCTTGACTTGCGTGGCTGAGGGGACAGCTGCGTTCTGCATGCCAGACCCAGTTCGGGTTTATATGTTTTCAGATTAGAATTTGGCCTTTCAGGCATCTGTTCGTATCTGCTTCGCTTTTCCCAGCGGCTCTCTCACAGAGGCAGCGTCGGAGGTACCGTCTCGGGTTGAGCTGGGACGTGGAGGCAGGAGGAATGGGAGGTGGGAGGGGGGAGGGGGGATGGGAGGCTTCACAGAGGAGGGGGCGCCGGCACTGCTTCTTGCAAGAGGCTGAGGGGTTGCTAAGGCCGAGGCCACGGGGCACGCGAGCGCACGGCGTGTCCAGAGAAGGAAGGGTTGTTGGTTTTGTTGGAGTGTAAGCAGGATGGGGTGGGAGCGGAGAATGGTTGGAGAAGAAGCCGGAGTGCCAGCCAGGGGCCAGACCACGCGTGATCTTGTATGTCTTTCCCGCAGCCACACGTTTCGCAAATATTTACTGAACAACTGTTTTGTACCAGGCCCTGGAGTGGGCACTGGCGTTCACTCAGCAGTGAACAAAGCAGGTTGGAACTTACCTTGCAGTGGGAGGAGACAGACTATAAGTAACAGTAAAGATACATAGACGTACATAAAGTGTATTAGTGAGAAGTGAGAAGAAGAAAGTTTGGCAAGAGGAAGAATGGGGCGGGGCGATTTTAGTGTGGTTGTCAAAGGGCTTCCTGCGAAGGTGACGTTGGAATCAAGATCTGAAGTTGGTGAAGAAGCCGAGAGAGAGAGAAAGAGAGAGAGAGAGAGAGAGAGAGAGATGTCTGGACGGCCTCTGGGAGGATTCCTACCTATCCGAGTGAAATGGGAATGATTGGAGTGTTTTGAGCAGAGGAATGACGTCCTCACACAATGTCAGCCGTCAACCCGGAGACCAGTTGGGAGGCTGTGGGCACTACTTGTGGTGAGGGGGATGGCACGTGACGCGGGGAGATGGCGGTGGGACATCTGGAAGGAGGGTGGTGTCCTGTAGGTATAAGGAGCTCTGAAGACTGTGGGCAGGGAAGTGGCACGGCAGCCATGGGGAGGCAGGATTGAGACAGGAGCCGGATCCGTCTCCCCAGCTGCAGTCACTAAGAATAAAGATAGTGCCGGGACCGGTGTGGCTCAGTGGATAGAGCGTCGGCCTGCGGACTGAAGGGTCCCAGGTTCAGTTCCAGTCAAGGGCATGTACACTGGTTGGGGGCACATCCCCAGTAGGGGGTGTGCAGGAGGCAGCTGGTCGATGTTTCTCTCTCATCAATGCCTCTAGCTCTCTATCCCTCTCTCTTTTCCTCTCTGTAAAAAAAATCAATACACTGTATTTTTTTAAAAAGAGAGAGAGACACACACCTACACACAGTTCCCTTGTGAACTGTGGCGATGGGGGCCTTGCTGCTGGGTGGTCCCCGTTCTGTGGAGCTCTGCTTGCACGGCAGGCCCTCGGCGAGCCGTTTCGTCTCCCGGACTCGGGGCATCCTTCACGCCCCATTTCACGGAGGGAAGGCCGGGCTGAGCGAGGGTCTCCTTGACTTCAGAGCCCACGCGCTCCCCCGCGTGTCTCGTCCACAGAGCATCCAGGAGTCATGCGTGCTCCTTTGATCCGGGCTGCAGTGCTGAACGCAGGTGGCACATGCAGTCTGGAACCATCGTGCCGGATCTCACTGCAGTGAAGACCTTCCAGAGGTCACACAGGAATGCCCATGAACTCGTGGCTTTGCCCACGGGCTGGTCCCCGGCGAGTGGCTGCGTGCCTAACTGCACCCACCCCAGCAACCAGCCAGGCGAGCCACCCCTCTATTTCCCCCCCGCGTGTTTTCCTATCCTCGTTCTGCGTTTGGCGAAGAGTAGGGAGAAGGAAATGAGCCAGAAAATAGAAAATTAATACTTGGCAGAGTCGTCATATTTTAGAATTAATTTATAGGCAGTGTCAGATCATCGGAGTTAAATCATTCTATCAGCAGGCTGGTGTAGGGTTTAAAAAATGGACATCCATCAATGCCCATCCGTCCCAGGAGCCCCGGGGAAGGGTCTCCGGGGACAAGGGCTGACACAGGGGTGGGCCCAAGTGTAAATACTTGATTAGCTGTGTCCTTTTCTCTCCCACAAAACCCACGCCGCGTCTGCGCCCAGGGAGCGGGAATGAGGGTATGTTACATAGTAACGGGAGGGAAGGGGCCGCCGCTGTTCAGACCTGTGGCTCGCTGACTTTAAATACTTGTCTTCCTCCCTGGCCATCCTAGGCAACTGGGTGAGAGGCACTGATTTCAGGTGTCTCCTGACTCCTCCTCCTCCTCCTCCTCTTCCTCCTCTCCTCCTCCTCCTTCTCCTCCTTCTCCTCCTTCTCCTCCTCCTCCTCCTCCTCCTTCTTCTTCTTCTTCTTCTTCTTCTTCTTCTTCTTCTTCGTTTTTAATATATTTTATTGATTTTTTTTTACAGAGAGGAAGGGAGAGGGATAGAGAGCTAGAAACATTGATGAGAGAGAAACATCCACCAGCTGCCTCCTGCACATCCCCTACCAGGGATGTGCCCGCAACCAAGGTACATGCCCTTGACCGGAATCGAACCTGGGACCCTTCAGTCCGCAGGCCGACGCTCTGTCCACTGAGCCACACCGGTTTCGGCACCCTGGCTCCTTCTGTAGGGACACAGACAGGACCCCGTCTCCCCCCGGCTGCCCAGGCATCACAGCTCTGCCACGTGTGCCAACAGGGAGGCCCGGCCGGACCCATGACCCGCCTCTCCCCTCTTGTCCCCGCAGCTCTGTGCCGAGGGCGCGTGGTGAGGGTGCCCGCCGGGAGCCTGGTGCGCGTGGCGGGCACCGAGCTGGTCGTGCCGTGCAACGTCAGCGATTACGACGGCCCCAGCGAGCAGAACTTCGACTGGAGCTTCTCGCCCGCGGGGGGCGGCGGCTTCGTGGAGCTGGCCAGCACCTGGGAGGTGGGCTTCGGGGCCCCGCCGTACCGGGAGCGCCTGCAGCGGGGCGACATCCTGCTGAGGCGCACCGCCAACGACGCCGTGGAGCTCCACGTCAGGAACGTCCAGCCCTCCGACCAGGGCGTCTACAAGTGCTCCACCCCCAGCACGGACGCCACCGTCCAGGGCAACTATGAGGATACGGTGCAGGTGAAAGGTACATCCTTGGGGGGTGAGGGGGGGTTTTGGCCACGCCGGTGGCCACACTCTTCCCTGCCACGTGGCCGTGGGCGACGTTGTCCAGCAACGGGACACCTCCAGGGCCCTGCTTCCTCCTCTAATGAGTGACAGCATCTTATCTGATGATGGCAGGCAGGGGAGGGGCCCCGTGGCCCCCGAGGGTCCTGTGTCTTCCCTGGGATTCTGGGCCCTCCCCCCCTGGCCGGTGAGTTGGATGGAGGCAGGGGGGCCAGGCGGTAGGGAGCACAGCAGCCCCGAGCCAGGTCGCCTGGGCTCCGTGGGTCACTTACCGGTTCCGCCACTTGTCAGCTGTATGGCGTGGGTGCATTGGCCAGCTTCCGCCTCTGTCCCAGTGCCTTCCTCAGAGGAGGCGAGGACAGGGCGATGGCACATGCAAAGCCGCCACGCGCGGTGCCACGGTAAGCATTCGGTGACGGGCGACGAGAAGCTGACGGCCGCGATGATGATGTTTGGCCCGATGGGAAGAGCAGATGCTGCAAAGCCCCTGTCCTCCTGGGTGCCTGGAAGCCCCTGTTTGTTCTTTTTTTTAATATATAATATATTTTATTGATATTTTACAGAGAGGAAGGGAGAGAGAGGGATAGAGAGCTAGAAACGTCGATGAGAGAGAAACATCGACCAGCTGCCTCTTGCACACCCCCCACTGGGGATGTGCCCGCAGCCAATGTACATGCCCTTGACCGTAATCGAAACCGGGACCTTTCAGTCCGCAGACAGACGCTCTACCACTGAGCCAAACCGGTTTCGGCCCCTGTTAGTTCTTGAACTTGTGTGGGTTCTATGTCGAGAAAAAGTGATGTGGTCCCTGCTCGCTCATGATGGGCACAGCAAGCTGATTGGCGTGGCTGTGCAGGGCATCACACCTTGTATATTGGCAATGTTTTTTTTTTTTTCCTTTCCTACATGATATTTATTCTTTTTTTAAAAAAAATATGTTTTTATTGGTTTCAGAGAGAGGAAGGGAGAGAGAGACAGAAGCATCAATGATGAGAGAGAATCATTAATTGGCTGCCCCCCTATTGGGGGTCGAGCCTGCAACCCAGGAATTGAACCGTGTCCTCCTGGTTCATGGGGCAGTGCTCAATCACTGAGCCTCCTTGGCTGGGCTCCGAAATGTTTTTGTTTTGTGCGCCCCCCCCCATTTTCCGAGTCCTGTTAGATTTACTCACACGTTCAGTTCTCTGAATTCAAGGAAGAAGCTAGGACAGGCTATCTCCTGAGTTTACACATGAGGAAACGGGAGAGCAGAGGTTAATTACTTCCTCAGAATCCCACAGCTGATTAGTAAATGAGCAAGAACAAGCCGTTTCAATTTGGGGATAGCCAAATAGAAACATTATTGTTGTGATTTTTTTTATTAATTATGCATTTATTTGTACCCTGCCTTGTTCCAGAAAGAATTGATATCAGGGTAGGAGTGTATTTAACAACGGAGAAAGTGGAAGATGTTGGCATAAGAAAGTGCTAGAGGTTGACATAACAAGAGGGCTTGATTCCCGCCGTAACGATTTGTAGAACCCTACCATAGCACAGGGCAGGGGGGAGGAAGCTGTCCTTGGTCAGCCCGGCTGTGGCTCAGGCCAGAGAGGTGGCCGGTGCGTGCTGGGGGGACTGGTGCTACGGGGCCCTGCTGCTGACGGTCTGTCCCTCCCCGTCCAGTGCTGGCCGACGCCCTGCGCGTGGCCGCGGGCCCACCATCCCCCCCGGGCCCGGGGGGCCGCAGCCTGAGCCTGCGCCTGGGGGAGCCGTTCGAGCTGCGCTGCGAGGCCGCCACCGCGTCCCCGCTGCACACGCACCTGGCGCTGCAGTGGGAGCTGCGGCGCGGCGCCGCCCGGCAGCCCGTGCTGGCGCTCACCCGCGACAGCCGCCTGCGCCCCGGGCCCGGCTACGAGCAGCGCTGCCGCGGCGGCGACGTCCGCCTGGACACCGTGGGCAGCGACGGCTTCCGCCTCTCCGTGGGCCGGGCCCTGGCCGCCGACCAGGGCGCCTACCGGTGCGTCGTCAGCGAGTGGATCGAGGAGCAGGGCGCCTGGCAAGAAATCCAGGAAAAGGCCGTGGACGTGGCCACTGTGGTGATCCAGCCGACAGGTGAGCTCCTGGCAACGGGCAGTTTATTTTAGTTTTTTAAAGGACTTTATTTTAATATATTTTATTGAATTTTTACAGAGAGGAAGAGAGAGGGATAGAGTGTCAGAAGCATCGATGAGAGAGAATCATCCATCAGCTGCCTCTTGCACACCCCCCACTGGGGATGTGCCAAGGTACATGCCCTTGACCGGAATCGAACCCGGGACCTTTCAGTCCGCAGGCCGACGCTGTAGCCACTGAGCCAAACCGGTTGCGGCGGAATGGGTAGTTTAGACTGGCTCTTACTCTCAGGCCGGTGATGGTGTGAAAACTAGATAATGCTACTCTGGGTAGGAGCTTAGTTTCATCAGGAAAGGAGATCCATCATCCCTTTGGGAGCCCAGGTTCAGACCTGCGCTGGATGCTGCTCTCATTCTCTCGTGTTCTCTCTCTCTCTCTCTCTCTCTCTCTCTCTCTCTCTCTCTCTCTCTCCATGCGGCTTCTTCCTGCATTGCTGTGGTAAACAGCTCAACGCTCCTGGGACAGCGGGCTGTGGCCCCCTGGGTGACAGTGTCCCCCCCGCCGTGTGACCAGCCCCCTCTTGAGCTACGCGTCCTCAGAACTGCTTGCTTCCTTTTGCTCCAGCCTGAATCCTTCCTGTTTCCCACAGGGGCCCCTCCTCCCCCAACCCAGGACACGTGGGAATAATGGTTAGCGGTGTGCCAAGGCATTAGCCACTTGCACAGACCTTGACACAGAGAACCGAGCAGTGGAAGAGACATTCCGGCCACGGCGGAACCTAAGACCGTGGGCTCCGTGCGGGCAGCCCGCAGCTGTGCTGGCCGCCCCTCCACGCATCCGGCTCCCTTCTGAGCTGTCGTCTGCACAGGGCTCAGCAGTATCCCAGGGTCTCTGACCACAGTCGTACGTGGGGTGGTTCAAACCACCGCACAGTCTCAGCTTTAGAGCATGCTGACTCCTCTAAAGACGTGACTCCTAGTCTGGCTGGCATGGCTACCAGGAGGTCACCATTCAGTTCCCAGTCAGGGCTCATGCCTGGGTTGTGGGAGCCCAATGGAGGGTGTGCAAGAGGCAGCTAATCAGTGATTCTCTCACATCATCCATGTTTCTGTCTCTCTCTCTCTCTCTCTCTCTCTCTAACTTCCTCTCTGAAATCAATAAAAATATATATTTTTTAAAAAAATAAAAAGAAAGTCATCCTCAAACTACATGTGGCTCCTCTAAAAGGGCCCACCTCAAGAGGAGGAAGACTTTGGAGGGTGGAGGTGAGAAATGAGGCTGAACTTCCTTCTTCTAATTACGGTGGCCACCTCCTTTTCTGCCTTCGTCAAGGCGGGTCTTGAACTTGGCCCGAAACCCCTGTTAGAAATGCTGTCAGGCTTTGGAAATATTCACAGGAAAGCACTCCACTCCAGAGGGCACGGGCTGGGGGGGGGGGGGGGGGAGGGAGCTGGTCCTGCGGGAACTGGCACGGCCTCGGTCAGCGAGCCGCCCCCGACGGCAGTCGGATCTGCGAGCCTCTGGCTGGAGGACCAGGGCTGAGCCTGTGCTTCCTGCCTCTTCCCCCACCCCCACCCCACCCCACACCCCCCGGGAGCTGTTGGCTATGTATCATCTAAGCAGCTGTTCCCACAGCGTTACCACGAGCTGAATGTTTTTCTTACTCTGATTACAGATGTTCAACTTCTTTTCAAAAGCCCCCTAAATACAGCAAAAAAAAAAACGTTTCCATGTAAAAAGCTGTGACGGGGGAATGCTGAAACCAGAGCTGCCCCCAGACCGCGGCGCCAAGCCCGCCGGCGCTTCTCCCAAATATAGGCCGCTGTTCCTCGTCCCCGCCGAGGCGAGGGGGCCGAGGCCCGGGTAACCCCAAAGCCATTGTTTTAGTTTGGAAAAGACATGCTTTACGCTTAACTTCCAGGAGGTATGTCCCGTGGGGCACATGGCGCCCTGCGTGTGTTGCATTTTGAAGACGTGAGTCACGGGGCGTGGGGTCTGGTTTCGCTTTCCCCGTCCTTCTGTTTAGGATCTGCCCCCCCCCCCTCTTTCGCCCAAAAGATGGTTTCACCCTCGCTCCTACCCTCTAGCCCCCAACCCCTCACGCCCGGTCCCCAGCTAATAATATGTACCGGCCCGAACAGAACTGTCACGTCTCTTATAAAACACCCCGGTCTTGTCACACACGTGCAGAAAAGTAAAATTTCAGTTTTGTGATGCTCAGCAGACTTCTTTTCACACAGCGGTGGACCAGTTAAAAGCAGCGCTCCCGGAGGCACGCAAGCCTGGATTGGAATTTCCACTCCGCCCCCTATGAGCTGTGTGACCTTGGGCGGGTTCCCTACCCTCTCTGGGCTTCAGTTTCCTTAGCCGTAAAATGGAGACGACGACAGCGACAACCTCGGAGGGTTGCTTCGAGGGTTTATATTTATGGAGCACTCAGAAAGTATCTGACATGCAGTAAGCGTATGTGAATTTTTAGGAATGAAAAGGAGGGGTGATGTGCTTTGTGAGTTTATTTTTATTTTTTATTTTTAAAATATATTTTATTGATATTTTACAGAGAGGAAGGGAGAGAGATAGAGAGCTAGAAACGTCGATGAGAGAGAAACACCGACCAGCTGTCTCTTGCACACCCCCTACCGGGGATGTGGCCACAACCAATGTACATGCCCCTGACCGGAATCGAACCTGGGACCTTTCAGTCCTCAGACTGACGCTCTACCACTGAGCCAAACCGGTTTTGGCTGTGAGTTTATTTTAAGAAAAATTTCTCCAGCCCTGGTTGGTTTGGCCCAACGGATAGAGCGCCGCCGGCCTGCGGACTGAAGGGTCCCGGGTTCGATTCTGGCCAAGGGCACATGCCTGGGCTGTGGGCTTGATCCCCAGTTAGGGGGAGTGCAGAAGGCAGCCGATCAATGATGCTCTCTCATCGTTGATGTTTCTATTTCTCTCTTCCTTCCTCTCTAAAATGAATAAAATATATATATTTTTAAAAATTTCTCCAGCATTTACAGCTGTTCAAAGCCCTCTAACTATAATGCCGTAAATAAGAACCCAAAAGGAAATGACCTGAAGAGGGCACGGGGGGAGGTGGAAGGGACAAACGTCGTCCAGATTATCGAGACGTGCTTGTTTTCCGTTTTCCAGTTCTGCGAGCCGCCGTGGGCAGGAACGTGTCCGTGGCCGAAGGCAAGGAGCTGGACCTGAGCTGCAACATCACCACGGACCGCGCCGACGACGTCCGCCCCGAGGTGACGTGGTACTTCAGCCGGACGCCTGACCGCGCCGCGCCGGGCCCCCGCGTGTTGGCCCGGCTGGACCGCGACTCCCTGGTGCACAGCTCTCCTCACGTGGCGCTGAGCCACGTGGATGCCCGCTCCTACCATCTGCTGGTCCGGGACGTCAGCAAGGAGAACGCCGGCTACTACTCCTGCCACGTGGCGCTCTGGGTCCCCGGGCATAACAGGAGCTGGCACAAGGTGGCAGAGGCCACGTCCGCCCCGGCGGGGGTGGACGTGACCTGGCTCGGTGAGTGGGTTTGGAGGGGGGCCGTCCCTCCTCGGGGGTGTCGAGCCGGAGCGCTGTGCGTTGGCATGCTGGTGTGGCGTTCTCGGTCCTAGGATGTGCGGCTTGGATGGGTCCCAAGCCTGGGAGGGTGAAAGCAAAACTGGCTGAAATGGAATCTGGCAGGCAAGGGCAATGTTTAGATAATGTGGCCTCAGTGGAGAGGATAGAGTTTCCTTTTGTCGAGATCGGCGGGGTCCGGCCCCGCTGAATGGCCCTTTGAGACGGACCGTCGTGCCGGGGTAACCGCCGGCGTGCCTCCCGTCCTCCTCCCCTGGCTCCGAGGGGCTCCCTGGCAAAGCCCCGCGCCGGGAGAGAGAATTCCACAGCCAGCGGGACACGTGTTTCCCCCCGGAATGCCCTGGAATCACCACATGCTTCCTTTTACACAGAAGGGCCTCCTGCTTCCCCCGCTCTCCTCCGGGTGGGCTCTCACCCAGCCACGGTGCGCCGGCACCTGTTGGCCCCCTGGCCACGCGTGTGTACCGGCTCCGCATCTATGTGAAGGCCTGTGTCATGCCCTTGCCTTTTCGCCACTGTTGTCTTCCCCCACCTCTTGCTGTCCTAAATGCCGCCGTGCCAGGACCCGCTCTTCCTGGTTTCTGTTACGGTCCTGCGATGGGTTACAGGCAGACCTAGGCGGGATGGGGCGGAGTGGCGTGTGCCTCGCTGTCCGAGCCTCCGTCGTCACGGGGACGGAAGCAGGCCTGCCATCAGACCCTCCCCTGTCCCACGCCCGATGGGAGGCCTTTGGCGTGGCTCTGGTTATTAGGAGTGAAACCTCGTCAAAGGCCAGGAGGTCACTTCCTCCTTTGCCGGATGGTAAACACACCCTCCTGCCGTGTGTGTGTGTGTGTGTGTGTGTGTGTGTGTGTGACCCCCCCCAGCTCATCCTTGGCTCTTCCTTGGCCTTGGAATCTTCCTATGGGCTCGTGGGTCTGTGTCTTCCTAGTAATAAGCCTTTATTTGGCAAAGATGGGGACTTGGCAAGTGGGGGCCGAGGGGGCAGGGAGGCGGCGATGTGATGCGAGTAGGCGGAAGGTACATCCAGTTCGGAGCGGGACGAGGCAGGGCGCCCGGCAGCCCTGGTAGCAAAGCGATCCTTTGATAATCTGAAAAGCGAAAGGAGCGGGGGGTTTATCTGGCGCGCTTTCATCCCTGCCTCCCGAACCCCACGCAAGACACCCGCTCTGAAGTTCTGAACTGGAACAATGCTGGCCCGGCTAGAACTCTCCTTAGCAACCTTCAAAATAAAACAGATGTTGTCAAGCCCCAAGACAGGGTGTTTCATCTCTGGAGCTGGTTCTCGGAGCACTGTGCGGTGCTGTCAGATCGGCTCCTCTCTCCCCCTCCCCCCTCCGGCTCAGAATCACAGCCCCAGCGGGTTTTTTTTTTAAAGAAAGTGCTGCCTGCTCCCCAACTTGAGGGCCCCCTTTGAAGTCCTCCCGCACTGATCCGGGCATACCTGGGGGCGCAGGCACTGGCGGGGGACTGGAGGGGGGCTTGGGGAGGGAGCAGGCTCTTTTGAGTTGCAGGGATTTGGTGGGGTCTGTTCTCCGAAGTGAGAGGCAATCAAGAGACTGGCTTGTGGGAAAGGGCTCCGCGATCATCCTCAGGATCCAGCTGTGCGTTTTTCTGCAGAGCGCCAGCACCGTTGTCACCTGCGTGCTTTTCCCTGCCTGGCGCCGCGGTGCCCGGACCCCACCCCTTGCGCAGTGCCACGCACGTACCGGGCACTCTGGGAGCGCTGGCTGGCTGGATGAACCCGCGCCGGACACAGGGGCAGGGTGGAAGTAGGTGCAGAGGAAGCAAGAATTGCCAAGAAGGCACTGATGTTCTATTCAGGGTTTTCAGAGGCGTTTGCACCCGGGCAGCCCGCCTGGGGGTGGAGGGTGGATGGCTCAAGCCGATGGCATCCTGCTCCTTTCTTCCTCCCGAGTCTCCCCCTTCCCCCTCCCTGAGCCTCCCACCATCACAGCTGCTTGGACACTTGTCAGGAGGCACGTCCGGCTCGAGGTCGGCGGCCGATCTTTCTCCAGAGCCTCCCAGTTGAATAGCTGCCCAGCAACCCATGGACCCGGCCTGACATGGGATTCTCTCTAGATACAAAACAAGTGTGTGTGTGTGTGTGTGTGTGTGTGTGTGTGTGTGTGTGTGGCTACCATACAAGTTTGGGGCCTGTAAAGGTAACTGAGAGGCGCCCCAGGGAGGCATGACCTGCTAAGTCCTCTGTTGGCATAGGTCCATGGTCGGCAAACTGTGGCTTTTGGGCCCCTTGATTGTGGCTCTTCCACAAAATACCACGGCCTGGGCAGTCTATTTTTGAACAATTGGCGTTAGAAGAAGTTTAAGTTTAAAAAATTTGGCTCTCCAAAGAAATTTCAATCGTTGTCCTGTGGATATTTGGCTCTGCGGACTAATGTGTTTGCCGACCACTGTTATAGAAGAACAATTCATCATCTTACGGTGTGACTATGGCACGTTGTCACAAAAGAGTTCTTGAGAAAGTCGGTTCCCTCTGCAGGTGTTACACAAAACTCGCATTGTTGCTACTTGACCTATTAAAAAAAACCACATCATCATTTATTGAACACCTACTGCCTGCCAGGCGCTGGGCTAAGGGCTTTACCTGCGCTAAATCGCTAATCCCGGCACAGCCTGTGAGTGAGGTGCTGCCCTTCCCGCCTCTGGAAACCGTGGGTTTTTATGTTGCTTCTGGCTTTGAGGGTCAGGAAGGAGGAAGGACGCGAGGGGATTTGTCTCTGAGGCACGCGGCGGCAGCTGGGACAGCTGGGACGGGGATTCCCTTCCAGATGGCTCTGCCAGCACATGTCCTGCGCTCCCAGGCCCCGCACTGTCCCCACGCGGCGTCCCCTCCCCCAAGTCCTTCTCACGTGGCTTAGGCTTCTCACAGCCCGGTCTTCTCAGGGCAGCCTCACTCCTTACTTACGTGGTGGCTGGCTGCCAAGGGGCAGGAAGTGGAAGTGCCCAGCCAGTTAAAAAGCTGTTTCCGGGCCCGGCCGGCGTGGCTCGGTGGTTGAGCGTCGACCTATGAACCAGGAGGTCATGGTTCGATTCCCGGTCAGGGCACATGCCCGGGTTGTGGGCTTGATCCCCAGTAGGGGGCGTGCAGGAGGCAGCCAGTCAGTGATTCTCTCTCATCATTGATGTTTCTCTTCTCCTTCCTCTCTGAAATATATATATATATATATATATATATATATATATATATATATATATAAAATATATATTTAAAGCTATCCTTGGGACTGACATTGTCACTTACACTGTTTCCTGGTGTGGTCAAAGCTATCACTGAATCTGCTCAAGTTCAAGGGGGTAGAGAGAGACCCCATTTCTTTATGGAGAGTAGCCAGGTCACATTGCAAAAGGGCACGCGGCTGGTGAATATTGCTGCCGTCGTCTTTGGAAAACAGAATCTATCACAGCAGTCAATGCCTGTCTCGTTGACTTCCAAAGAAGTGCTAGGATGGCTTAGCAGGACGGCACTGGGTCAAGTCGTGTGAGGTGGTGTCTGTCTCACGTATTGTTATCTTATGTGGGAACGTTTTTTGGTTTGGGGAACCAGCTCTTCCCCTGAAAGTCTAGAGCAGGGTGGGCAATCTTTTTGACTCGAGGGCCACCATGGGTTCTTAAACTGGACCAGAGGGCCAGAACAAAAGCAACCTGACCATGCTGGCACTCTCCTCTTGGGCTGCTGGTGAAGGAGCGGAGGGGAGAGCAAGAGAACCCTCCGCTCTTTCGGCTCCGCGGGCCGGATAGAACAGCCAAACGGGATCCGGCCCGAGGGCCGTAGTTTGCCCACGGCTGGTCTAGAGCCATGGTCGGCAAACTGCATGAACCACATGCGGCTCTTTGGCCCCTTGAGTCTTTAGCAAAGGCCAGCTTAGGAGTACCCTAATGAAGTTAATAACAATGTACCTACCTATATAGTTTAAGTCTAAAAAATTAGGCTCCCAAAAGAAATTTCAATCATTGTACTGTTGATATTTGGCTCTGTTGACTAATGAGTTTGCCGACCACTGGTCTGGAGCATAGAGTCCTAAAAGCTGAGTCGTTCTTGTCCTTCTCTGCTCGGGGTTGGTGCTCTGAGTAGATGAGGGGCCGAAGCTCCACACTCTGAACTTTCTCATGTTCTCTTGTGTTAACCAGACAGAGATCAGGGCAGTGGCATCAATGTCTGGCAAGCATTTTTAGCAGCTGGAGGACCTTGGTGGTTTTTTGTCTGTCTGTCTGTTTGTTTGTTTGTTTAGAGGGTAAGAAAAGATCTCTTTTACTTAGGGTTTATGTCCTTCTTTTGAAGGGGGAAAAAAGATTCAAGTTGGCTTGCCAAATGAATCACAACGTAAAGCAGGAGGCCTAGAAATAAAAATCAAGGTCAGAGGAGGTTTTTTTAAAAAAATCAAAGGATAGCTGTTTCAAGGTAGTTGGGTGAGTGGGTGAGTGGCTGCATCTCAACACTGAACGTGCTCTGAAGGTGTGAGGAGTCGAGGCACAAAGAAATGCGATCAGACAGTCCGCCTCTGACAAAGGAGGACACACTCAGAGAGACAAACTTTTTCTTGGCACCGGGTTTGTCGTGTGCTCTGTTTTCTCAGGGGCACTGGGCACCATAAAGGACAGTGCCTTCCACTGTTCTCTCACAAAAGGCCCCAAGTGATTGTTTTGAGTGGGTGTTTCTCTGGCCCGCTCTCCGAAAGAGCGGAGGGCGTCCATCTGAAGTGCGGAGGAGTCTCCGTCGGAAGCTGCGTTCCGGTGGAGGACGCGCGTCGCTTTGTGTCCCTGCAGTTGGGTTTGCAGCGACAACTCGAAGAGGGTCTGGAGGAACGGCGGGCGAGTACGCGTTGTAAGCCGAGTACGCGTTGTAAGCCGTCTGTGCCATGAGACGACGTCGTAAATGAGCCTTTGGCACGAGTTGGGTGCTAATGAGTTGGCGGTGAGCTCCCTGCCCGAAGTACCCGCTTCTGTGGTGTCACTTGGAGAGGCTTCCGGGGCTTTCTGATGGATGGATGGGAGAGCATGGGGGGCAGTGGAGTTCTGCTGCTGGGGGGGGGAGGGGGGAGGGGAGGAACCTGATTTGCATCCTTCCCCACCAGAGGGCCGTCCCCTCTTCCAGCTGTGGGCCAGCGAGGAAGGTAATTATTTTCCTTTAAAAGGAGCGGTTAATCTGCTAAATGCATGGTAGAGACTTCAGCGTTCTGGGCAGTCTGCAGGCGATAAGAGTTAGACCTGCAGACTTCTATAGGCTGCCGGGATTAGCCGCCAGACCAGGGTTATCTCTGAAGGCAGAAGAGGACATAGAAGGCAGAATAGGTAAAGTGTTGGAATCTTGCTCTAAGGCCCTCTGGGTGTGCGATCTTGGGTGTGTCACTTAAGGTTTCTAAGCTTTGGTTGCCTTCCCTCCATCTAAAAAGTGTTGAGCACAGTGCCTGGTCCTTACGTGCTCGGTACGTGTTCGTGGTGGTGGTGATCATTTCTTGTTTGGGTTTGGGTTGGGGTTGGGGGTTGTCACTGTGTAACATGCTCTTCCCCACCAAGGTCTTAACCAAGGAAGACGGAGGAGCCCGTCTCAGGGCGTGGAGGAACCAGGAATGTGTGTGTCCTGGAGGCACCCCTCCCAAGAAGGGGGGGTTGAGCTGACCACACCCAGTCCCTTTCCTGTCCCCGCCCCCCCAAATCTGGTAACTCACTCTTCTCTGGGAGGAGCAAAACCCACATGAGTGTCACGTGTGGGGGATATGGCTGACCCATTCAGACAATGCTACCTCTATGGCTCTGGCACGGCTAAATCTTTTTTAAAAAATATATTTTATTGATTTTTTACAGAGAGGAAGGGAGAGGGATAGAGAGCTAGAAACATCAATGAGAGAGAAACATCGACCAGCTGCCTCCTGCACACCCCCCTACTGGGGATGTGCCCGCAACCAAGGTACTATATGCCCTTGACCGGAATTGAACCTGGGACCTTTCAGTCTGCAGACCGATGCTCTATCCACTGAGCCAAACCGGTTTCGGCTGGCACGGCTAAATCTTAATACCACCTCAGAATAATGGCTCTACTACGGAGGGGTCAGGTGTCCCCTCAAAACAAGCGCCCCTTCTGTATAGCCACGGTGTAAATGTTGGAGAATTCTGTTCTACACAAATGTGACAGTGGCGACTTAGCCATCAGTCGCCTTGCTCAGCTGCCTCCGATGCCACACAGCGTGTCATTTTACCACCAAATACTTCAGTCGGCATCTCTAACCGATGGGCATTTTTAAACATCACCACCACGGCACGCTTAGCGGGTTTCTTGATGAGATCAAGCAGAATGTGGCGGTAATCAGCGGTGGAATGTTTCTGCCCAAAGTGAGCATTTTTTATGCAAAATATTAAATGCAGCTCGATTCAGCAAGTGCGGCAGTATCTTTGTATGAACAAGGCACCGCGGGCACAGCCCATGCGTTTGGATGGGGAGGTGGCCCTGGCCCTTCGAGGAAGGTCCACAAGACACATAACCCGGGTTCGAGGCCGTGCTCAGGTGCCGCCCCGGGAGAGCCGGGAGCCCGGCGGGTGGTGGGGTGTCTGTGAACGTGTGGTGAATGAGAAGTCGGGGCGTGACAGGCTAGGAGAGCGGGAAGGAAGAATTCTCTGTTGGAAGGAGGGGTGAGGTCCGTGCATCACGGGCCGTGGGAAACGGGCGTAGCCTTTGCCCGCGGAGCAATAGAGGACACTTCCCGGCCGTCCACGCACCCAACGAGGGAAGCAGAGGCCGTGGCCTCTAACGACGGCTCTGACATAGTGGGGTCGGAGCTTCTCTACGAGGGCAAGTCCCGTGCAGCCTACAAGGCTGGTGTGCAGTTCAAGCTTAAATCAGCAGACCACGGGCGGCACGTGAGGTCCGAAAGCAGCTGGCGACCGCTGCTTTCAATCACTAGCACCGAGCCTTTGTCCGTTCACCGGTTTCTGTTCGTCTGTGCATTAGGGTCCTTCTTCTTGAGGCCCCTACGATTTCATTTCAGCAGAGAATGAGGAGCCCCCCCTGCCCCGCTCGGTAGAGAGCTTCCTGAGGCCTCTCCACGTTGGCACGGCCCAGGTCGGCCCAGCCCGGAGCCAAGGGTGTATCTGGCTCCGGACACAGCCAGTTCCGGCCTGTCCTGTCCCCGTGAACGGAGCCTGTTGTCCTTGTCCGCACTCCAGCGTAGGCTGTGCCCGAAGCTGCCCCGAGGAAAGGGCCTGACACCTGGAGGTGGGGTAGCCTGGGGGTGCCTCAGCTTCTGCACGGGACGATGTAAATACATTTCAGCGGTGCTTGTCCCGCAGTCCCTCATCGCTGGGGGTGGGGGTGGGGGTGGGGGGGTGTCAGCCCTCGCTGCCCGGGAGGCAGGGACCCCCAGCCGTGCGACTTGTCTGAAAGACCAGGAGGCAGGAGGCAGGGTGACGTCCCAGAAGCCACCTCATGGCGGGGCGATGCCCCAGGGGCGGCCACGGCCACAGTGGTTTGACTTCCTACGGCCCAGGGTCCAACCTCCCTTTGAGCTCAGTGCTTGTGGAGATGGAATTAGGGTTTTGAGTTCTTTCCATCCGTTGCCTGGCCCGGGGAATGGTTCTTGGAGAAGCCTCGATGTTACACATTTCATTAGAAGCGTAAATCAAAAAGGAACAGTTCCTTGACCTCAGCGGTTTATAATCCGGATGAGTCATAAATAAAAAACAACGTGAAATAAAACGACACTGTCGGACCGAGGTGAAGAAAGGTCGTGCTGGCAAACGAAACTTCTGTTTAGGTAGAGTGACCCCCCACCCCCCACCCCCAACCTGCCCAGGAGGCAAAAGGGCCAGGAAAGAAAGATGCAGCCTTTTCTAAACGCCTTACCATGAAAGCAGCAAACACTGCTTTCATGCTTTCATACTGCTTTCATACTGAGTGCCAACTGCATACGAGGCTGTGTGTGTGGAGCTTGGGGGTCAGACCGAAGCAAGGAGTATAACAGAGGGGGGTTCCTGCCACCCAGGGTCACGTGCCCGTCTTATGGGAGCCTAGAGAGAGAGCGTCACATTCTGGGAACACCAAGAAGGGGGTGCAGGGGAGGTGACGCTGAGGCGTGAGTGGAGGGTTGCAGGGTAGTCAAAAGGAGAGAGAAGCCACTGAAAGCAGGCCACCTCGGAGGTGTGAGACTGGTGACCGGGGAACTCTAGGTACCTGGGGGTGACGTGCAGAGGGCGGGGACAGAGGGAAGGAGGGGGCGAGGGGGTTCTAATATCCCCTCCTTGGCAGGTGTGGAGGAAAGGCTCGGGGTCACCGTGGAGTTGCAGAAAAGGACTAACTCGATGTCACGAACCGCAGAAGGGGGAGAGGTTTTTATAAAATTATAGGAAAGTGACGGCGGCGGCCATGGGGGCGCCAGGAGAAGGCCGGCTCCCCCCCCGGCTCCCTGTCAGACTGGTGCCTGGCAGGAAGTGGGGCCCCCGAGGGCCAGGCTCTGCCAGGTCGACCTTTATGTGGGCGCGTTCCACGCGGCCGGGAGAAGCATGTCAGTTGGGGGTCTGCGAGTGGTGTGTTTATTGACGGTGGAGCAGATTCAGCGGAGGAAGTCCAGGGACCCATAAACCCATAAAGTGAGGGTGAGACTACAGGATTGGGGGTGGCCCGAGGGCCTCGCATCGGGGCCCAGCCAGGGACGGAAGGAGCCGCGCCTCGGTGGGCTGGGTTGGCCTCAAGTGCTAGGATGTTCCCCGGGACCGGGTTTTCTGTGGGCACCACTTGGCATTCCGGGGGAAATCCTGGCAGAGGGTGGACACCAAGCTTCTTAGATCCTTCTCCAAGGAGTCCAGGCTCCTGGGGAGACTGACTGCAGACTCTCCCCTCCCCCCCATGGAACGATCCATGGAATGATGGGGACATTCAGCTTCTGGCTTTGGCAGTGTTCCCGGGGACAGAGTTGTAGACATTTTGCAGTAACAGCTCTTCCAGGGCCCTTCCCGTCCACCTTGAGGACTTTCCTCTCCGTCTTTGTCGTCGGCAGGATAAGCATTTAATGGCCAGGACAAGAGGGGTGCGCCTCTCATTCCTTTTGCTAAGTCTCGGGATGTTGCTGCCTGATTGTTTAGCCCCACGGTCGGCAAACTGCAGCCCGAGAGCCACCTGCGGCTCTTTGGCCCCTTGAGTGTGGCTCTTCCCCCAAATGCCACGGCGAGTCTACTTTGAAGAAGTGGCGTTAGAAGAAGTTTAAGTTTAAAAAATGTGGCTCTCCAAAGAAATGCCAGCCGTTGTTGTCCCGTTGGCATCTGGCCCTGCTGACCGATGGGTTTGCCGACCCCCGGCTTAGCCCTGTCCCTCTCCCCCTTTGGTTCAGAGCCAGACTATCAGGTGCACCTGAACGCCTCCAAGGTCCCCGCGTTCTCCGACGACCTCACGGAGCTGGAGTGCCGCGTGGCGGACAAGAAGGGCCTGGCGGGGGGCGTGCGCCTCACCGTGTCCTGGTTCTACCGGCCGAGCCGGCGCCACGACGCCCCGGCGGCGGCCAGCGAGCTCCTGGCGGCCATGGACGGCGACTGGACGCTCACGTACGGGGAGAGGAGCAAGCCGCGGGCCCGGGACGGGGACTTCATCTTCTCCAGGGAGGGCGCGGACGCCTTCAGCTTCCGGATCCAGAGGACGGCCGAGGAGGACCGGGGCAGCTACTACTGCGCCGTGGCCGCCTGGACCCAGCAGCGCAACGGCAGCTGGGCGAAGAGCAGGGACGTCTTCTCCAAGCCTGTCCACGTCTTCTGGGCCTCGGAAGGTAGGCGCCAGGTCCTGGCTCTCTGTCCTTGCTCCATTTTGGCTTCTGCCATCCCCCCCTGCATGTTTGCAGATGCACGGTCACCCTGCAGGGCTTCCGTTTATACGAGGAATCCAGGGAATGCATGCTCACGTAACTACCGCTTCCCTCCTCCGCAGCACCCGCCCTGGAGGGCGGCGATGCTGGACAAGGGTAGGTCCCGGTGGTCGGTGGCAGGGCCCAGGCTCCGAGGTGCTCACAGCGTGCACAGGGTCAGCCACGGGCACAGTTGCTCTACTGGGCACGTCTTACTGGCGAGCCCGACTTCACACGGGCCTTTGGGAGTGTCCGCGCCCACGAGTTCCCACTGGGTGCGGGCACGTGGAGGGGCCGCAGTGTAGACAAGCTTTCCATTCTCGGCCCCCTGTCCTTCTCTCTGGTCACCACGCCCTCCGTCCTGTGGTTGTTATCCACGCCCCTGCTCGCACCCGAACTGGACCGTCTCACTCGTGATAACTGAGAGACCTCCCTGCTCCCCGTTCTCTGTGCACACCGCCGCCTTTCCAGAGCACTCTCTAGACTCCCAGCATCAACTCTTCAACCCCGCTGGACGGACAGTCCGTTAATCCTACCGCCCCGCTCTGTCCTCCGCTTCCGTTGTCCTCACTTCTGTCCTACAGGGGGTGACCATGTGCCCAGGGTAGTCCAATCTGTGCCTGTTATCCTGAGTCCTTGTTGTTGTTGCTAGTCCTTACCCTAGGATATGTTTATTGATTTTAGAGAGAGAGCAAGAAACATCGATCGCTTGCCTCCTGAACACAACGCTGACTGGGAAACGAACCCGCAACCCTTTTTTTTTTTTTTTATTGGGGTTTTTTTTTGTTTGTTTGTTTGTTTTTGTTTGTTTGTTTTTTACGTAGAGGAAGGGTTAGCGAGTTAGAAACATCGATGAGAGAGAAAATCGATCAGCTGCCTCCTGCACACCTCCTACTGGCGATGTGTGCCCTCAGCCAAGGTATGTGCCCTTGACTGGAATTGAACCTGGGACCCTTCAGTCCGCAGGCCGACGCTCTCTTCACTGAGCAAAACCAGTTTCGGCCGGTGTCATTTTTAACAGCACCCTCTTCGTTCTCAGACATGCCCAGGGGTGCGAGGTCGGATAAGTTAGGAGCCGCCCTGCTGTTACTTCGCCTGGGTTCCCAGTCCGTCACAGGCACCCCTGCACACCCCCTTAGCTGTCCGTTGGCACTGTTCTCTGGCTCAGCTACACCCCGGTTCAAAGCCAGCCCTCTGCCGCCTCCCTTCTGCGTCTGCGGAGCTGAGTGCGGTTGGAGAAAAGCATTGAGGGATGTTGACCGGGCTCCTTTTAGATTAGATCTGCCGTCACTCATGTCGAGTGGGCTCTCAGCACTCCCTGGGCATCATCCACGTCCCCTTAATCTGTTTGCTTCCCTGCTCTTCCACACGATGACTGCATATTCCTTTATCTGGAAACTCCTCCCCGGCTCCCTCTCCGCTCCCTCTCAGCTCCCGGTCCTGCTCTCTCCTCCCCAAACAAACGGAAACAATCAGGGGAGACTTGTCACACCCTCCCCAGCGCTCAGCTCACAGTGAGGCGACCTCTCATGACTTAGGCACGTGGCTTCCCTCCTGAGTCTTCAGTATTTCTCTTTTTGGACCTTTTCCATTGGCTTGTAAGCATGCTGTTAGATCTCCTGTTTTGATGTGGTTTTATTTTAGCTTAAGTTAATCTTGACCTCCCATCCCTTCTATCTTTTTGTTCTCCATGCTTCCTTGCCCACCTGTTACTCTTTTTTATTTCACAGTAGTCCTTCATATTATTGATTTCACTGAGGAAGGGAGAAGGAAAGAAACATCAATAATGAGAGAGAATCATTGATCGGCTGCCTCTTGCACGCCCCTCCACTGGGGATAGAGCCCGCAACCCAGGCATGTGCTCTTGACCGGAATCGAGCCTGGGACCCTTCAGTCCGCAGCCCGACGCTCTATCCACTGAGCCAAACCGGTTTCGGCCTCTTGCTCTTCTTAAGGGTCTGACGAGCCTCAAAACTAAATTCCCACCCATCAGTTCCGCCCCCCTCACGCCCGATAAGCCTCTCCAGGCTGCTCCCCTTCCCCCCCCCCCCACAGCGTCACGTGATTTTCTGAAGTTTCCACGTTGTCTGAGGTGCTGTTGCGTGGCAGTTGGCAGATAAATCCCCATTTCCTTGACGCCGTTCTTGCAGACCCAGATCCATGTTAACGGGTCCCCTGGGCCGCCCCCTGTTTCTGCTCCCCCCTCCCAGACTCTGTGCTCGTGGTGAAGGCCAGCCAGCCCAAGCCCTTCTTCGCTGCCGGGAACACGTTTGAGATGACGTGCAAAGTGTCTTCCCAGAACATCAGGTCGCCGCGCTACTCGGTGCTCATCACGGCGGAGAAGCCCGCGGGCGACCTCTCGGGCCCCAATGAGACCAAGTACATCATCTCCCTGGACCAGGACGCCGTGGTGAGGCTGGAGAACTGGACCGACGCCACCCGGGTGGACGGCGTCGTGCTGGAGAAAGTGCAGGAGGACGAGTTCCGCTACCGCATGTACCAGACGCAGGTGTCGGACGCCGGGCTGTACCGCTGCGTGGTGACGGCCTGGTCTCCCGCCCGCGGCAGCCTGTGGCGAGAAGCAGCGACCAGTCTCTCCAATCCCATTGAGATCGACTTCCAAACCTCAGGTGGGCAGGGGACCCTGTGGGACCAGGAGACCGTGGGCTTTGTTTATATTTTCTAACAGCTTGTGGAGATTATGGTTCCTGTGCCCTAAATTTACCCGTTTAGAGTGTAGGCTTGGAGCCTCGCTTCTGCTCACGGAGGGATGCAGCCTTTTTTCAACCTAGGAGGGTGAGACCAGCAATAGCTTCACCTGGGAACCTGATGGGACTGCAGTGCTGGGCCCACCGGACCTACTGAACCACACTCCCCGAGGGGGGGGGCACACACAGCTTACCTGCCTCCTGGTGATTGTGGTCCAAGCCAGGGCTCCAGAACCACCGCTCTGGGGCGGGGTTCTCAGCCTCCGTGCTCTGCATGGTTTGGTCTGGATACTTCTTTGTTGTTTATGAGTTCTAGTTCTTTGTTTGATTCCTTGGGATTTTAAAAATAGGGCATCATACTGTCTACGAATAAAGACAGTTTTACTTCCTCCTTTCCAAACTGAATATCTTGTGTTTCTTTTTCTTGCCTGATTGCCCTGGCTAGGGCCTCTAATCAGAGTTCAATAGTGGTGGCAGTAATGGACATTCTTTTTTTTTTTTTTAATATATTTCTTTATTGATTTCAGAGAGGAAGGGAGAGAGATAGAAACATCAATTATGAGAGAGAATCACTAATCAGCTTCCTCCTGCACATCCCCTACTGGGGATCAAGCCCACAACCTGGACATGTGCCCTTGGCTGGAATCGAACCTGGGACTCTTCAGTCCGCAGGTCAACGCTCTATCCACTGAGCCAAACCAGCTAGGACTCTAATGGATATTCTGTTCCTGGCCTTAGCCGGCCAGGAAAGTTATGAGAACTGTGGTCTTTTCATAGACATCCTTAACTGAATTGAGGAAGTTTACTTTCATTCCTAGTTTGTTGAGTGTTTTTACCATGAAGAGGCGTTGGGTGTTTTCACATGCTTTCTCATATCTATTAAGACTAAGATGATTGTGTTTTTTTTTTTCTGTTTGTATGTCTATTTTACTGTCTGTAGAACTTTATCTTGCTTTACATTTCTCATTTGATGTTTCTTTAAAACTGTTATGAGGACTAGGGGAGACATACAGTCTTTTGTATTTCTGGGTAAGGAATGGGTATTGAATTTATTTCTCAATTCCTGTCTCAGCATAACAGGAAGAAAATAAAAAAGCACTGTAGCTTCCAGGATGAATAGACTGACTAAGGTTTTTATTTTAATCCCTGGAGTTGTCATGGCCAGTTCACAGTGTGAGAGAAGCTGTGGTCAGTATCCACAATGCTATAGCCCTGAATAGTGCATATATATATATATATATATATATATATATATATTGATTTTATTGATATATTTTATTGATTTCAGGGAAGAAGGGAGAGGGAGAGAGACATAGAAACATCAATGAGAGAGAATCACTGATTGGCTGCCTCCTGCATGCCCCACACTGGGGATGAGCCCACAACCTGGGCATGTGCCCTGACGAGGAATTGAATCGTGACCTCCTGGTCCATAGATCGATGTTCAACCACTGAGTCATGCTGGCCAGGCAAGAGCTACCACTTCCTGCAACCAGCAGCACATACATCAAGGACGTCCTTCCTCGTGTCCACCTCTCTGTCCCCTGGTCTCGGGCCACTTGCCCTCCTGGTGTGAGGACTGCATTTGCTAAGGGGCTCTACTGAGTCATGACCTACTCTTGGGGGGGAAATGATGGTTTTTCTCCTTAATAGAGAATATTTTAAAACACAGTGCAGTAGATAGGAGGAAAAGAGACTCGCCTATAAACTTGATTTGTAGTCTTTATCTTCCTAGAGTTTTCTCTGGGACGTTGTCTTCATGACATTGAGATCAGACTGTATATACAGTTTTATGACCTGCTTTCTCCCTGTTCAACCTTATAAAGTAAACACTTCCCGTGTTATAACACGTCCTAGGTAAACACCAGCTTTAATGACTCAACCTCCTAGCACGTGGTTCACGGTCACCCTGTTGGTGGTCGTGCAGCTGGTCTGCAATGTTGCCTTTCACCGAAACACCACCGCCGCCGACAGCCTTCTTTTGGGGGCTGGAGTCTCGAGGTGATTTGCATCCATGTTTCTGTTTAAAAGCCAAGCAGACGAGGAATCGGGGGACCCCTAGTGACTCTGGTCGTTCACTGGCCCAGCCTGTCATCTTGACGTTAACCAGACAAACCCCCTTACAAAAACAGCGTCACCCCAGAAACTGGCCGTCATAAAAACGTTTCCAAGCCCGGGACAAGGGCCATTAACAGCGGGCGGCTGGCCTCATTAGCTGGAAACCCGCCGTGTGAGTCATTCCCAAGGAAGGCCTTGCCTGTCCTCGTCGGCCTGGGGAGCCGGAGCACAAACGCTCCGCTGTTCCCACAGCCGCGGCCACCACGAGGCCGAGTGAGGACCGGGACTGGCGACCTAGCAGGCATTTGGGGCTTTCTCTGGTCATAGAAGATTAGGTAAGTCTTTCCCTGCTGGTTCTCATTCAGTAAATAGAAACCTAAGTCCTCTGTGAGGATCTCGGTAGGTTGTATCGTCTTGCATTCTCTTGGAAAGGGCCTGGGCCCTTTAAGGACAAAACCCTGTGAACGGGAATGATGGTGGTCCCTTTCTTCCAGGACCTGTATTTAACGCCTCCGTGTATTCAGACACGCCCTCCGTCACCCGGGGAGACCTGGTCAAGTTGTTCTGCATCGTCACTGTCGAAGGAGCAGCCCTGGACCCAGGTACCTCTCCCACCCTTTCTTTCCCCGCGTGGCCTTTCGTAAATGTCTCCTGCAGCATCCCCACTACGTTGCACAGACGTGGACGTCGAGGATTGGGGTCGTCTGCTTATCCCCAAACGGCTCAGCTCAGGTCTCAGTAGGTGTTACCTGAGTATTGGTTGAATGGATGCATCTGTCAGATGAATTGGGAACACGTATTTTTAAATATGTTTTTATTTTTTTTAGAGAGAGGGGAAAGGAAAGGGGTAGAGAGAAACATAGGTGAGAGAGAACATAGATCATCGATCGGCTGCCTTTTGCACACCCCCTACTAGGGAATCGAGCCCCCAACCTGGGCAAATGCGCCCTGACTGGGAATTGAACCAGCGACCTCTTGGTTCTTGGGTCAGTGCTCAACCACTTGAGCCACACCAGCTGGGCCCCATGCAGAGATTTAGTCTGGGTTGTGCAGGCAGTTAGTGGGCCGTTTGCCGGGCTGATCCATGCTGGTGTGAAACCCGCTGGCAGAGTGAAGAGCCTCACCTTGCAAGGTCGTTCATTCTCTTGCTCATTCCCTTCGAGCTCCTTCTGTGCACAGGCGCTGTTCGAGGTGCTGGGAGTAGAGGCGTGAACAAAACAGTCAGTCTGCCCTCGGCGCCCTGGCAATCTCGTTCAGGAGGCAGACCAGAAGGACATCACCGTGCAGCCTCAGATAGCGACCGATGCTAGGAAGGAATGCAGAACAGAGCAGATGAGTAGCAGGTGACCAGGAGGAGCTCGTGCAGATTCAGTCCTTAGAAAATTTGTCGTAAATGTTTTCTTTGCAGAAAATCCTAGCGTTGCTGACAGGACGCCCAAGAGTTGTGTCCATTCGCCTTACACCCTTTTTCTGTGGCCCTCTTCGTGGTCGTTGGTGTCCCTTTCTCACTTTTTTTTCCTAAAGCTATAGCTCTGGATCCCAACCTTTAAAAAAAAAAAAAAAAATTACATTTCTTTATTGATTTCAGAGAGGAAGGAAGGAAGAAGGAGAGAGAGAGAGAGAGATAGAAACATCAATGATGAGAGAGGATCATTGATTGCCTATCTCCTGCAAGGCCCCTACTGGGGATCAAACCCGCAACCCAGGCATGTGCCCTTGGCCGGAATCGAACCTGAGACCCTTCATTCCGCAGGCTAGAAATTCTCTATCCACTGAGCCACGCCGGTGAGGGCCCTTTCTCCCTTTGTAAGAGGACATTCAGTATCAGTGCACTAGGGCTCATGGTGGACGCGCTCTTCCCATTCTGTGAGCATCACCACTTGGGCCGAGCTCCTCTCTCTCTCTGAGGCCCGTGTTCATGTGTTTGAGGCTCCGAGGACCTTAATTCTGCAGCTGACTTTACAGTTCGGCGGCATTGCCCTCTGGGACCGTTAAACTGTGTTCAGTTTTCTCAGCTTTATTTTTGTTTTCCCCTCTGGTTCTGAGTTTAAGCACTTCTGGGCTGGGGGCTGGGGAGAAGGTGATCCACGGGGAACTGTAACATGGAAACTGTTGACGCCTCTAAATTCTCTGTGACCCGCTGGGTGGGCCCTTTGCTTTCTTAGGACGTTCGTGTCCTCCCCGTCAGGGGGCCCTGCTTTCTCTGGGAGACGGCGTGTGAGGTCACCCCGTACCGGCTCTACGCCCTGTGTCCTCTGTAGGAGGCAGTTTGGGGTCTGACTCTCTCTCATGTGCGCCTTGGGCTGGGTGGCAGCAGCCACAAGGTCAAGTGGGGCCCCCCGGGCTGCCCCCCCTGAGAGAGGACAGCCTCCTGGCTGTGTGACCTCGTGGGGATTTGGTCCCGCCGCAGGGCGTGGGGCGTGACGGCACCTCCATCGCAGGGTTGGCGTGAGGGTTCGGCGAGGAGCAGAGGGAGAGCAGTGCCAGCCTGTCATCGGGCGACACGCCGCGCCAGACCGTTTCTGCCCGTGGCGCTGACCCCGGGGGGTTTTTGGCTTGTGGCCCACAGATGACATGGCCTTCGACGTGTCCTGGTTCGTGGTGCACTCCTTCGGCCTGGACAAGGCCCCCATCCTCCTGTCCTCGCTGGACCGCAAGGGGATCGTGAGCACGGCCCGCAGGGACTGGAAGAGCGGCCTCAGCCTGGAGCGCGTGGGCGTGCTCGAGTTCCTGCTGCAGGTGCACGGCGCCGAGGACCAGGACTTCGGCAACTACTACTGCTCCGTGGCCCCCTGGGTGAAGTCGCCCACGGGCTCCTGGCAGCGGGAGGCCGAGATCTACTCCAGGCCCGTCTTTGTAACTGTGAAGATGGACGGTAAGGGTGGTGTGTCCCGAGGCGGACAGAGGCCGGGCTCCCCCCATTGGAGGAACGTGCTAGAACCCGGGCCCGGAGTCCTCCAGGCCCGGCGGGGGCCCGGACCAGAAAGAGCGGGCGGCCCTTGGTGTTTGCCCAGCTTCGGCATCCTGCGCTGGGGGCAGCGCTGAGAAATGGTTTTTAAGACTTCCTGGGAAGACTTTCGATGCTTCCTGTGAATTCCGTGAGAGCTCACTGTGCCCGGCAGAGGGCGGAGTCGAGAGAGCCGGTTCCGGCCTCCGGGGCGATGCTGGGAGTGGGCTCCAATTACTCGTGCCCTCCTTAAATTTTGGCTCTTGGGAAAGGGAGGCGCCTCCGGGTGTTACCAGCTTGGTGGTGGTGTTCACCATGGGACCCCAAGATGGGGGGGGCGGGGGAGCTCCCTGCCTCTTCGGTCCACACTGACCACCAGGGTCAGCCTGTTCCCCAAGCATCCCAGAGTCGGGGACGGTGGTTTCCCGGCTGACGAGGACCGTCTCTGCCCAGCGTTGCAGGGTGAACACTGATCGGAAAAAGTCCCTTGGAGAGAGTTCCCGTCCAGGGGCCTCTGGGCATCCGGAGACTCGAGCTGTTGCCCTGGTGATAGTGCCGTTCCGGGGGAGACTGGAATCGGACCCCCAGCTCTCCCACAGATGAGGCGGCCCTTCCGAGCTAGACCCCCGCTCTCGTGAGACGGGGCAGCCGCCTCTCCTGGGAGGGTGCAGCCGCACGAAATGTCAGGCGCCTCCCCCGTGGCGAGCATCCCGCCGAGGGCGCTGGTCCTTCCCGGGGGAGGGGGCGCTAAACCGTGTGCGTTCCTAGTGCTTGCGCTTGCACCGTATTTGCATCTTAGAAATTCTTTCCTTGAAGTGACAAAAAGAGAGAGAGAGAGAGAGAGAGAGAGAGAGAGAGAGAGAGAGAGAGAGAGGGGAAGCCCAGACTTACCAAACAAGTGCGGAGTGACTCTTGACTCTGCCGGGTAATTTACTACAGCGTTACTTAAAATAGCTCCCCGAGTGCACTTGAGTCGTTTTGACGCGTAGCATTGATTTACGTGCCGTATTTTTTTTTTAAGGAGGCATCTGCTGCGGAGAATGCGGTGCCCTTACACTGACTTTTAAAAAATCCGTCTCCTGCCAAAACCCCAAAAAGCAAATTGACATTCAAAGGCACCCGAGTGCAGTCATTTCTCTGTTCTCTCTTCCCCCACGGCACCGGGTGGGGAGACGCCTGCTTACAGATAGGGCTGTGCTGCTCCCATCGGCAGGGCCGTGCCAGGGGCTGGGGATGGGATCGGAGGGGATCGGAGGGGATCCGATCGCTCCAGTGGGGGGGGGGGGACAGGAGCCGGCGGGGGTCGGCCCTGTGGCCACCACCCCGGCATCACTGACCGGCTTGCCCTCTGCTCTGCCTCTGCCAGTGCTGAACGCCTTCAAGTACCCGCTGCTGATCGGCGTCGGCCTGTCCACCGTCGTGGGGCTCCTGTCCTGCCTCATCGGCTACTGCAGCTCCCACTGGTGTTGCAAGAAGGAGGTGCAGGAGACCCGGCGCGAGCGCCGCCGGCTCATGTCCATGGAGATGGACTAACGGAGGCCGGCGCCCGGCCGGGGCAGCGACACCGGGAAGCACGGACGGACTGACTGACGGACGGGTGGTCTCGGGGCCGTCGGGGCCGGCAGAGGACGGTGACGTTCTGGCGGGAAGTGTGTCACACGAAAGCCCAGTCCTCGCTCATCTCAGGTGGGACCCGGCGCGCTCCCCTCCGCTCTCGGAGCTGGAGCGCGGACACGTCCACCAGCACACGGCTCCTCCTCCCACGGCACCTTCCGAGGACGGGCGCACATGCACGTTCGCGACGGCGGCGGCGGCTTTTTCGTGGCTAACCTCTTGTCTGATTTTTTCTCCTACTGGTTTATAGATCTCTGGCTTGTGTGTGTGTGTGTTTATAGCTTTTTTGTCCTGAGGGGTCGTGGTGAGGATGGGGTGAGGATGGCAGGGGGATGGCATTAGGAGTTCTACGTCCTTCGGGGTGCGAGGCAGGCGTTAGGAGGAGGGTGGCCCTCCACGCCGGCCCAGGGACCTGTGCCGAGGGCCAGGGTGTGGCGTTGGCGCCCCTGCCCAGCCCCTGCTCTCGGGGGGCTAGACCACATTTGAAATCTGAACTTGGGGCGTGTAGCTTCACGTCGAGCCCAGACGTGTATTTTATTTTATTTTTTTGCCTCTCTGCCCCCTTTCCATTTCTTTGCTCTTTGCTTTCTTGTGAGCGTGCTAAGAATGGCAGCCTTGGAATCTAGGATTTGGCTCTCCACCAAGCACCTTATCATGCCACCTTAGCCTTAAGAATGAATATGAAGAAAGACCCTCGGACCAGGGCAGGAAGAAGGTCTGCGAGGAAGAGGAGGCACAGACGCTGCGATCGATCGTGCGGAGGCCACTGGGGGGCAGGGGGGTGGGGTTCCAGGGAGAGCGGAAGGCGGATCCTGAGAGTCAGGTTTCTGCAGCTCGTGCCGGAGGGTCCGGGGCGTGTCAGGTGGAAGAAGCCACCTCCGGTCCCCAGTCCTGTCCTTTGCAGGAGGCACAGGCCTTGGACACCCAGGGACGGCCGGGGGGAGAGGGGGTACCCACAGGGGCCCCCCCTCCTCCCGAGGCTGCTTGGTCTCCTTAGCATGAAGGTCAGACACTTGCTGCTCGGAGACTGGCTGACTTCACGGGATCAGACCAGTGTGTTCTCTGGCCGAGTCAGCCCCTGCCCAGGATGCTGAGAGAGCTTGCTGTCCCGTCAGGAACATGAAGGAAGCCCAGCAATGCATGCCCTGGGAACAGCCTCCAAAGGAGATCTGAGAGCTGCCTCTTTGGCCCGACTGCTCACACCAGGAACGGGACAACGGACCAAAAGAGACCTTCGCTCTCCGGGGGTCTGGCCCCCGGCCTTTCGGGGGGCCTCCCTGCGGGGCCCTGAGGCTCAGCGGTGTCGCCCGCCCGCCCTGCATCGCAGTCCTCCGTGCTGCTGCGCGTGGCTCCGAGGGATCTGACGCTCCTGTCTTCCGAAGGGGGAAAAAGACACGTTGGTTCTGAGCAATAAAGTAATGCGAAACGATGGCCATTCACGTACGGCTCTTTGTCACAATGGGCCGGACGAGCCCGACTCCCCACCCCCCCTACTCCACCCCCCCGCCCTCGGCTCCCAGTCTTCCCTCTGCTGCCCCCCACCCCTTCTGCACGCATCAGCAAGGCAGCCCCAGGAGGCAGATGCCCACTCCCTGCAGGACCCCTCGTGGGGTAGGCACGGGACCCGGCATCGACGGTGGCGGCACAGATGACTTCTAGGCACAGATGGAATCGGGGAAGATGGGCCATGGAGCGTGAGTGACCGGAGGAAGAGGACGAGGCCTCCATAGCACTAGAGTTGGGTATTTTCTTAAAAAAACGTTTTAAGTCTATTTTTATTGATTTCGGAGAGGAAGGAAGAGGGATAGAGAGACAGAAACATCAACGATGAGAGAGAATCATTGACCAGATGCCTCCTGCACGCCCCGCCCCTGGGGATCGAGCCCACAACCCCGGGCGTGGGCCCTGATAGGGAGTTGAACCATGACCTCTTGGTTCATAGGTCGACACTCAACCACTGAGCCACCCTGACTGGGCAAGAGCTGGGAATTCTCTACGTGTCACTTCCTAACTGCTATTTCAGAGGAGGTGGGTCACGGGTGAGCGTACACGCGGGGATGAGAGAGAGAACACTTCCACGGGTGTTGTGTTGGGAGCAGCCAGTGCCCCGGAGCCTGGCAGAGCTCACACTCGACTCACTAGAACCGTGGGTGGCAAACTCCGGCTCGAGAGCCACATGCGGCTCTTTGGCCCCTTGCTTGTGGCTCTTCCACAAAATACCACAGCCTGGGCGAGTCTGTTTTGAAGAAGTGGCGTTAGGAGAAGTTTTACGTTTAAAACATGTGACTCTCACAAGAAATGTCAATCGTTGTCCTGTTGATAATTGGCTCTGTGGACTGATGAGTTTGCCGACCACGGGCCTAGAAGATTCAGGATGGTTGTAGCGGATGCACTTCTCGGTAGGCGTGATCAGGTGACCCCAGGTGACCCCGAGAAAGGGTCACCCCAGACACTCGGTGGTAGGAAAGGCGACAGGTGCTCACACTAGCCCTTGTCCTTCCAAACTGCTGTTGTAGTTCAAGGCTTTGATCTCAACCCCACGCTCTATCCAGGGGGCGGTCCAGAGGGTGTTGTGGCTAGGACCTTGGTCCTCCCAGGGACATGCACCTGCCAGGAGCGTGTGTGAGATTCAGTCTTGCGCGCTCTCTGGCGGGGGTTCCTGCCAGAAGCCCTGGGTGTACAGAGGGAAGGACCCAGCCACCGCCGTGGCACTTCTGAACAACAACATCCGCAAGAAAAGTTTATAAAATGTTTGGGTTTTCCCCCCTCTAATCGTGAAAGTCGCCCTGGAAAGCGCCTACGCTGTGTTCAGAGAGGAGCCTCAAAATTACTTTCAATTGTTTACTTTGTGATGTTTACATAACACTTTACTTTTTTTAAAAGAAAAAAAAGAAGAGAAAAAAAAATGCAAACTCTGTGACTTTCTAACAACTTTTCCGATTTCTCGTGGGACTGTGGAACTCTGCCTCACCAGCGGGAGTTCAGTCTTCATTTATAAATTGTATTTATTTGTGTCTCTTCTCCCCTCCTCTCCACACGGCTTCGGCTTTCCCCCGAGATGCTGGTGAAGGAGGCCCCCCACCCCGACCCAGACTCTTGCCTGCTTCCCCGGTGGCTCTCGCTTGCTTTGCGGACTGCCTGCAGCCACGATTTTGTCACGGGCACCTATGAGCCAAAGACTGGGCCCTTTGTGGCAGGAAATAATAAGCAATACTACACAACTTGCTACTTTCAGAAAACCTTTTTTTTGTTGTTGTTTTTTAGCTTCACCAATAACCACAGAGGAAGAAGGGAGCTGGGATTTGGGTACGTTCTCTTCCACTGCTGGACCAAATTCTCAGTGGTAACTCTTGGGTGCGAATCACTAGGAGAAAAAAAAGTTGGCTTTCTTTCGTAGTGTGGCACGTGGGATCTGTCAGATGTCACGTGGACAGACGGAGGATCTTGTGTATTTTTGTCCATTTCCAATGTTATATGAACTGATTGTATTGTTTTATACTGTGACCACAAATATTACACGATGCACCATTTGTTTTTTGGTTTTTTTTATTTCATTAAAGGAAGTTTAATTTAAACAGAAGTTGTGTGAGGAACGTGATGTTGGCCTCTGCTATCCTTCTATCTCTTCTGCGTGAGGGATTGTAGCCGAATTCTGGTTGCAACTTGAGCACGTTCTGAGCTTCGAACCCCTCGGTCAGCATCGCAGAGTTTCACTACAGATAAGAGAAGAGCCAGCCGGTGTGGTTCAGCGGTTGAACGTCGACCCAGGAACCAAGAGGTCGCCAGTTCAGTTCCTGGTCAGGGCACATGCCCAGGTTGAGGATTCCATCCCCAGTTGCGGGGGGGGGGGGGGGGGCGGTGGTGTAGGAGGCAGCCAATCGATGATGTTCCTCTCTCGTTGGTGTTTCTATCTCTATCCCTCTCCCTTCCTCTCTAAAAAACATCTATAAAAACACATTTAAAAAAAAATAAAGATAAAAGACGAAATGGGTTTCCTAGGGTCAGTATTGAAATTCCCACAGAAACTGAGCGGAAAGGTGAGGGCCAGGCCTGGCCCAGGGTCTTTTTGGTCTTTGGGTGATTCCCACGACCTTACAGGTCTCCTAACGGGAAAGAGAAGTGGTTGTTCCCCTCTGCGGATCAGGAAACCAGCACCGACGTCCTGTGACCATGCCGTGACTGGAGCAGAGTGGCTTTTCTGACTCATGACGCATTCTGGAGCCCACCCAGTCCAGGTGCTGGCCCCTGTAATATGAAAACTGCCGTTCCCCCAGCCACTGGCTTCTGGGACCCGGACAGCGGGGAGCGCGGGAGCCCCGACTTCCTGCTGGGCCCTGGAGCAGCCTCGACCCTGGCTGACCTCCCCATGGACTTTCCTGTGGGCCTCCTGTGTGCTCTGGGCGGAAACCAGCTCTTTTTGTTTTGTTTTGTTTTTAATATATTTTATTGATTAATTACAGAGAGGAAGAGAGAGGGATAGAGTTGGAAACATTGATGAGAGAGAGTCATCAATCAGCTGCCTCTTGCATACCCCCTACTGGGGATGTGCCCGCAACCAAGGTACATGCCCTTGACCGGAATCAAACCCGGGACCCTTCAGTCCGCAGGCCGACGCTCTATCCACTGAGCCACACCGGTTTCAGCCCAGCTCATGGTTTGAGGTCTGTGTCCCCGTTACTCACCTTGCCCGGGAATTGGCTCCTGGGGAAAGCCCTGGCCGTTTATAAATGCAGTTCACGCCCTGGAAAGAGCTCAGCAGTGACTTGGGCCCGCTCAAGGCCTCAGTTTCTCCCTCTGTTCTCTGAGTTGACTGAAATCATTTGATCCCTTCCTGTGGCGTCACTGCGTGGTATTCCATACGTGGAGACGAGAGACTCAGCCCGTACCTCTGGCAGATTCCATGCCTGGATATCGCCATGACGCTGACCTGAACTGTAAGCTCAGGTAGGGGAAGGAGCAAAGTCAGGACCAGCTTCCCGTGGACACAGCTTGCCTTCTCTGAAGGTCACAAGTGGCACGCTGCAAGGTGTAATAGAAAACAGTCAAAGTAAGAAGCAGCCTTAGAATGCAGCCAATTGCCCAGCCATACGATCCTGGCCAGGTTAGTTGATTCCTCTGCGCCTCAGTTTTCTCACCTGAGAAATGGGTTTAGTAATACCTACCACACAGCGATGTGCGTCATGCTATAAAACTATGTGTCAAGGGTCCCTGTTTGACTATTTCTTGGGCCTGAGTTCTTAGGGTAGGGGAGGGCACAGAGAGTGTAATTTCTATGATTCTGTGGAATTAATATTTGAGCGTATCCCATCTTAAAAACAAAACAAAAACACATCTCTTTTCATTAATCTTCCAGGACCTGGAATAGAATTTTCCCTGCCCCTTTAATACATTCCTGGGTTGCTCTGTTTAAAACTGCCCACCCCCCCACCCCCCATCTCAAGCAAGAACTACATTTTGCATTCCTTTCGAATGATACAATGGCAATGCACCGATTCCCAAGGTAGTAGAATAATTCTGTCTCTCTCTGACTCTGTTTTTTCTTTCTCCTTTTTTTCTTGACAACAGAAAGCTTCTTTTTTTCCCCCCCCAGAAAGGAAATGACATCAGCCTGTGAATGTTAAATTCTGGCAGAAATGGAGCCACTAAAATGGAAACAAAAAAGGGGGTGGGGGTGGGCCGTCGCCAGGAATGAGAAGTTGCCTAGCTCTTCCTTGGTCGGATGTATTTCAGGGATAAAGGGGACTCTGTATTATTGGCAACCGTTATCTCTGTGGACGATGCTGATTTCAAAAATAATTCTCTTCTCCGTGCCCTGGGCAGCTGGGCTGCATCGGTGGCTCCCGTTCTTTGTCGTTAACCCAGCTCTTGCCTTTGGACGTGGCCCTTCGACTCGCTTTTTTTTTTTTTTTTAATATATTTTATTGATATTTTACAGAGGAAGGGAGAGAGAGAGCTAGAAACGTCGACCAGCTGCCTCTTGCACACCCCCTACTGGGGATGTGCCCGCAACCAATGTACATGCCCCTGACCGGAATCAAACCCGGGACCTTTCAGTCCGCAGACCGACACTACCACTGAGCCAAACCGGTTTCGGCCGACTCGCTTTGATCAGTGGGAAGTTAGCAGTCCTGAAGCAAGCAGAATCTTTGAAAAGTACCTATGTGTTTCCTGTCATTCTTTTGGACCCCTGACACCATGAAAACATGCCCAGGCTACCCTCTTAGAGAGACATGAGGGGGGCGTCCAAGCCACGGCCATCCTAGACCCGTGGTCGGCAAATTGCGGCTGGCGAGCCACATGTGGCTCTTTGGCCCCTTGAGTGCGGCTCTTCCACAAAATGCCACGGCCTGGGCGAGCCTATTTTGGAGAAGTGGCGTTTAGAAGAAGTTTAAGTTTAGAAAATGTGGCTCTCAAAGGAAATTTCAGTTGTTGTCCTGTTGACATTTGGCTCTGTGGACGATTGAGTTTGCCGACCTCGGTCCTAGACCATCAAGCTCTTGATGCCATGGCTTGTGAACAAAATTTAGCAAAACACAACATGGAATTCAGCTTCACAGGAAAATCTAGACCATGCCCCTGTAAAAAAAAAAAAAAACTAGACCATGCTCCTGTAAAAAAAACACACCCCACCACTCTACCACCCAAACCAAAACAAACAGAAAATGCCACCTTCTCAAGAGCTCCCCTTTTCTACGGAGTAAAAGCCAAACTCTTGGGCCTGGTGAGCATGGCTCGCTAAGGTCCGCCCTGCCTACCTCTCTCGTCCCTTCTCCCTTCACACCGGCCTCCAACTTGACTCTAACAGGAAGGCACAGCTGGGGTGCCCTCATTCACGCCAAACCGCTTCTCTCCAGCTGTTCCTGCCCCCCCTCACCCCCTCAGGTGTTTTGTTGGACCAGCCCAGCCCATCCCGCCCATCCCTCCTGCCCGCCAACCGCCCCATCCCCTCTGGGTGCTGACGTGGCCCTTGTGGCGTTCTGATCGTCCGGGGAAGTGGCAGCTCCTTGAGAGCCGAGACGGAACTGCTAACCCCTTTTAGGGGCACAGCCTACCCCAGCACCCGGCACATGGAAGTATGAAACGTGGTGGGATGGAGCCAGGGATCTGCCTGGAGCAGGCCAGCTTGCTATTGGCCTCTCTGAATGTAGGCTTGACCCCGGGAACTGGTCCTCCTCTGTGAGCTCACCCACTGTCTTCTGGGACGAGAGTGGGGTTACGTCGGCCAGAGCTCAGTGCCAGCCTTGAGGCTCTCCCGGGCCTCCTTGGTGCCCAGGCCCACACGGCGCAGAAGATGGCACTTGCTTGTCCACGGATGGTGGCTGACATTTACTAAGCCTTTTCCCAGCACGGGATATTGTTCCAAGCGTCTTAAGTCAACTGGTCCGTTCGATTCTCACAGCGATCTTGTGGGGGTACATTACTGTTTTATAGAGGAGAGTTAGAAAAGGTTAATTAACTTTTCTAAGATCACACAGCTACTAGAAACAGGTTCGGTGTGCAAACCCAGAGCCTGCCCTCCTCGCCACCCCCTCTTCTCTCCCCGGGTTCATGTTCTTCAGGGGCCCTTCTGCCTTTTCTCAGTCCTTTCCTCCCCCGGGATGGGAGGAGAGGTCGGGGCTAAGAAAAGGACATTTCTGCTTAATTTTTTATTTATTTATTCTGTTTCCTTCAATTCCCTGATGGCTACCTCTTGATGCACATTTAGCCAGGGTGAGAGCTGTCTTTTCTTATTTTTATCTTCATAAACATATACTTACCCAGGAAGATAACTGTTTGTCCTGTTCAGTTGTCTGAACTAATTTTTTAAAATATTTATTTATTTATTTATTTATTTATTTATTTATTTTTATAAATATATATATATTTATTTATATATATTTTAATATATATTTATTTTTTATTTTTTTATTTTTTTTTTACAGAGAGGAAGGGAAAGAGGGATAGAGAGCTAGAAACATCAACCAGCTGCCTCCTGCACACCCTCTACTGGGGATGTGCCTGCAACCAATGTACACGCCCTTGACCGGAATCGAACCTGGGACCTTTCAGTCTTCAGACTGACGCTCTATCCACTGAGCCAAACCGGTTTCGGCTGAACTTTTTTTTTTTTCACACCCAAATTGGGGCACTTCGCAAAGAACCATAATGCAACGAGTGTGGCTTTTGCAAGCCACCCCTCTGTCCGTGGCCTGAAAACAGCACCGCTTCCTCTTTGCCTTCAGAGCGTTTGTCACTCGGCATCTGAGCAACCTCCGTGCCGCCACCGGCAGCGCTCTGCAGGGGCCCCCATGGCACGCATCCCACGTGTGGCATCTCTGCTTCTCTTTCTGAGTAAGTGTCATCGGTCCGCGTGTTTCTCTTGTCACGGGGGCTGCTGGGTGATGGAACAGGACAGGGAGGTTCCTCCAGGCAAAACGGGGCCAGGCTTCCTGGTGCTGGCAGTGCTTGGTGACTTCTGTCTGCGGTGCCAGATGTGCCGGTTTTGCTGGCTCTGCCTTTGCCTTGTCTTTTGGGTTAGCCCGTCCCCGGAGACAGCAAGAGGCTTAGCTCTCCAGACGGGGAGGCGATTGTAAGGTTTGCCTGGTGTCAGAGCTTGACTAGACAAGTGTGCCTTGCGGGTAGAAGGAAAGGTCCTGAGAGCACGTAGTAGGTTTAGGCTAAGCTAAAGAAGGTTCTGGACTTGACCTGGGCTGAAGTGGGAACTGACTACTGAGAGACGGAGAAGGGGCAGGGAGATGCACTTGGCTTGGCTGAGGGGCACACGCAGGGGCCTTAGCTGGCCCGGGCATTCCTGCGTGCTGTAACTGGGGAGGAAAAGGGAAGTTTGAAGGTGAATTGGGAAGGGACTGACCTAGTTCCAGAGCAGGTAGAGCAGCGAGCAGGTACTAATTGTACAGTGGTTTCCTTTAGCATCTGGTAAAGCCAATAGACCCCATCTCAGAATAACGTCTTAAATGCATAAAATAAAATACAGAGGGCTCTAGGGGAAATCAATCAATCCTATTGAAGTGCAGTTGTCAGAATATTTTTAATTGATTTTAGAGAGAGGAAAAAGAAGAGAGAGAAACATCAATGTGAGAGATAAAAATATCGATTGGTTGCTTCCCAAATGTGCCCTGACTGTGAACCGAACCTGCCACTTTTTTTGGGGGGTGGGTGGGTGGGTGAGGGGAATGTATGGGACAATGCTCCAGCCAACCGAGCCACACCAGCCGAAGCCAAAATAGATTGTGATGTAGTCACTTATTCATCTCTTCATGCATTACATAACAATCTAGACGTCAACCACCAAACTTCAACGTTGTCATGAATACGAACAATATTTCAAGATTTTTTGCAACAACTGTAATGTGATATGGAAATATTGATGGCTTGTTGTCTACATTCTTGACGGGAGGAAATACTAAATTTCCACGAATATTAATGAAAATTAAAATGTAGGGTGTTTTGTCCCCCCACTCGTGTGGACTCTTTAAAATCGCACATCTCCTCTCTCTTGTGAGCAGGCTGGAAGGTCTGAGGGGAAAGGAAGTAGTAATCCCAGGTTAAGAACTCCTGGAGTGAGATAGCGAAGGCACTTAAATGGCTGGAACCAGAGGGGAACTAGTAGAAATCACACCCAGCGAGACCAGGGCTGTGGCTAAAGCACAAAAAGGGAGCAGCCCTCAGCCAAGGAGGCGCTGAATACACATCCATTTGAGTTGAACTGGGCTCACGTCGCAAAGGGGCATTGGCTGGTGGGAGGTAAGAACCAGATCTGGGGCTGGATGGGGTGAAGGTGGTCTGAAGGAAGATTCCGGGGACCCGTTGCGGGGTGACCAGTGCCCACCGGACAGGTCTGGCAGGTGGACCGTTGGGGGCCTTTGGGGGTTGTTGGCTGGTGTGTTCCTGTTTGTCCTATCCAGTTGTCTGAGAGGGATTCTCGGGTGTACTTGCTTTTCGAATTTGGAGTGTGTGTTTGGTTTGCGTGTAGGAGGAAGCTGGGTTTACACTGGGGAAGTCAGACAATTGCAAACTTTCTTTTGTAAGCAGGCTGGGAGGTCCGAGGGGAAAGAAAGTAGTACTCAGGTTTCAAAAGGGGAAGCTGGAAGCTTTTCCTTAGTCCATTTTCAACAATGGCCTCTTCCCTGTTATATATCTTACCTCTAAATGCGGAGTCAGCCTCAGCACTGACTTTGTGTAGAACCACAGTTTCTATGTGAAGAACATATAAATCAGCAAGTAACTTGAAAAAATGTAGGAAGCTTGCTATTAGTCATCACAAATATTAAGGGGGAGTCCCAGCCAGTTTGGCTCCATGGATAGAGCGTCAGCCTGTAGACTGAAGGGTCTGGGTTTGGTTCCGGTCAAGGGTACATGTCCAGATGGAGGGCTTGATCACCCATAGAGGGTGTGCAGGAGGCAGCCAATCAATGATTCTCTCTTATCATTGATGTTTCCATTTCTCTCTCCCTGTCCTCTCTGAAATCGATTAAATATATATATCTACTGGGTTGAAATCTGCTGCTTCTGCTCGATTGACCTCACTATTACAAAGATCTCCACTGACACCCTCATCATTAAGCCTTTAGCATCCTCAGCCTTTCAGCAGCATTTCGCAGTGCTGACCAGCCCTTTCTTATTGGAATGATTTGCCTCCTTTGGTTTCCAAGCTACTGTGTCTTGGCTTCCCTCTCAACTCCCTAACTCTTCCTTCAATAGGTATTGTTCCTCTTCTAAACCCCCTAAATAGGTTTTCTAGTAATCGCTCATTAGCCTTCTTCTTTATATTCCCTAACACTTCCCCATACTCACATGTGTAACTGACTCAATTTGCATCTACAGCCCAGAACTCTCCCTACCTACGAACAAGCACTTACAGGAAACCATGAGAAGCCATAGAGATAGATAGGATGAGGTTTGGCATTTTCAAATCTAGGTTCAAGTTTGGCTCGACCATTTACAAGTTATGACACTGCCAAATAAGGAACTGTGACAGAGTTCTTGAAAGGATTAGAATATACACATTTTCAAAGGGTTGAAGACTTTGAAGCATATATATATGAGTGGCCAGATTATTATGATCTCTGAATGCATAATAATCTGGCCACTCAGTGTGTGTGTGCCCACATTTATATATATATATATATATATATATATATATATATATATATATATATATATATTAGAGGCTCAGTGCATGAAGTCGTGCATGGTGGGACCTGGCCAGGTGGGCAGTTGGCTAGCCTGCCTGCTGGTCAAACTCCTGGTCATGGGGACAATTTTCATATTAGCCTTTTATTATATAGGTTATACACTGAGTGGCCAGATTATTATGTGTTCAGAGATCATAATAATCTGGCCACTCAGTGTATATTTGAATATTATTTCCAAATATTTGCTGTATATCCTTCTTGTTTATTCCACAGTACTCAAATTTAGTATTTCTGGAATTAAAAGTATTATCTTCTTCCTTGAACACACAACAGTAACTCTCCCTGATCTCCACTATTTCTGTTAATAGTATCATTATTCTTCCAGTTGCGCTCACAAACCTGGGTATCATCTTTGATTTCTTCCTGCCTTCCATCCCTCTACCCACCCTACTACCTCCAAGCATCCAAGACACTGAAAAACTACGGATTTTATTACCACAGTGGCTTCGAAATTGTTCCTTTCTTTCCATCCCTGTTGCCTTCATCACTTCTCTCCTGGGTTACAATAATTACCTCATGTCTGTTTCTAATTTCCATCATCATATACAAATTGTCAGGTTAATTTTCCTAAGACCTTTCAAACACTTTCAGGCTTAATCAAGCATGGCTTACTCAATCAAGTTCAAACATTTAATCACAAGAGTCAAGTCCTTCATGTTCTGGACCCAAATGTCCTACCAATTCTTACCTCCTTCTATTAATCTTCATATAACTCTTCCCCTAATCTAACTGATTACTCCCTATTTCCTCTAACAAGTCTGTTGATTCCTATTCATTCAGTCTCCTCATGAACTCTCCTTACCTAAAATATCGTGTCTTCCCACTTAAATTGTCATAGTCGTTCCAATTCTCCAAAGCCCACTTCTGATGCTGTCTCTTTCATAAACCTGGACTATTTCCCTCCTCAAAAAATATCATCTCTCTGTTTTTCAAGTTCCTGAAAAGCATTTTTATCACATCTCTCTATGAGGACTATTACCCTACTTGACCAAATTATAAAATATAGAAGTCAGACACTCTCTCAGACTCATCTTCGTATCTGGGTTCCTGAAGCATCAGAAATACTAGAAGTGGCTGAATAAATATTTATTGAATTGGCAAACAAAACAGTAGAAAATGGAATGCTAGTTTTCGCAATGAAATGCTTCAAACACGGCGCCCATCTCTCTGAAAAGTCATGGAAAATGTTGAAGGAGTGTTGCCTAGCAACCAAAAATAGCATTGTGGAAACATGCCCAGATTTAAACAGGTTTAGTGGTACCTCAGAAATTACATTTTTTAAAAGGTGTTTTTTTTATTGTGAAATAAAACACAAAAAGAATGGTGAATAAGACATAAATGTGCCTTTGAGCAAATAAGTACAAAGTAAAGACCAGGGAAAAGAAAAATAGAACGCTGCTAAGACCCAAGAAGGACCCACCCGTGCTGCCATGTGCCGCATCCAGATCACAACCCTCCCCCCCCCGACAATCACTTCTCTGACTTTCATGATAACCACTTCCTAGCTTTTCTTTTTTCCTTTTAATTCGTTTTACCCCTTATGCTTGCATCACTTAACAACACACTGTGGTTTTGCCTGTTTTAAAACTTTATGAAGAGTAGGACCGCCCTCGCTGGTTTGTCGCAGTGGACAGGGCATCTGCCTGCAGACTGAAGGGGGTTCCAGGTTCAGTTCCGTCAAGGGCACATGCCTGAGTTGTGTGCTCCATCCCCAGTAAGGGGGCATGCAGGAGGCAGCTGATCAATGATTCTCTCTCCTCATTGATGTTTCTCTTTCTCTCTCTCCCTTCCTCTCTAAAATCAATAAAATATATTTTTTTTAAATTTTAAAGAGTAGAACCATTCTTTAGGTAGTCAAAAAGATTCAAAGTGTTTTGCATCTGTTACTAAACACAGTTATTCATATCATTGCAACTATTTCACTTTATGGATGTCCTGAGTTCATCTACTCGACATTGGTGGGCATATGGGTGGCCTCTAGTTTGGGGCCCTAATGAACAATCCAGCCACGGGTGCTCTCTCACGGTGGCCTGAGGCCCAGCGCACACCTTCTCCTAGGGGCACGTCTAAGGCTGGCTGGCTTTGCTGAAAACGTTTTCAATGGCCTCTGTAGTCTAATTTTTGGGGGGTAAGTAATAATTTAAAATTCTCTCAGCTGCCCTAACTTCTATTTCTAGGCATAATCTACACATAAAATGCATATGAAATTGGGATTTATGAATACATGAGTGTATTTTCAGTGATTACTGGAAATGTGTGTGGTTGGTCGATGGGTTGGTTAGATGGTGGTCTTTCCGTTCTGCACTGAGCCCACACGTGCAGTTTTTAGTTTGTTGACTGTCTCGGGTGACTCCTGACTCCTCTTGCCCATTGGTTTGTCGCACTGCTTTTAGCAGAATTGTTTGCATTCCAGAATTTCTATTCTCAGCCTTATCATGGCCTCTGTCGTGTCATTGTTCCTTTCTCTCACTGTTTCCCCTTCAGTTTCCTTTGTCCTGTAGGGTCACACAATTCAGCTTCAGCAGATGCTCTGCTTCTCCCTGATCTTCTTATGAACTCCGTTCTGCTAATTCCTTCGGATGAGCACTCCAACTTGAGGTCACCCCACCTCACCCTCCCCTCCCGCTGGCCCTCGGCCTCATAAGAGATCTAGCTCACCCTTGTGGCATCTGTCATCTGTTCTTTGTTGCTTTTTTATTTTTATTTTATTGATTTTCCACAGAGAGGAAGGGAAAGGGATAGAGAGCTAGAAACATCAATGAGAGAGAAACATCGACCAGCTGCCTCCTGCACACCCCCTACTGGGGATGTGCCCGCAACCAAGGTACATGACCTTGACTGGAATCGAACCTGGGACCTTTCAGTCCACAGGCCAACGCTCTATCCACTGAGCCAAACCGGTTTCAGCAGTTTTTTTTCTTTTCTTTCAGGAACACAAACTAGCCTTTAATATCAACATAATAGTAAACTCATTGTAATTTCTGCAAAATGCTTGATTTTGAAACTGTGCACATCAGAGGAAATGTTACCATTCAATAATGTTTTCTCCTTTAAATCTAATACATGAGATTTTCCCCCAAAACATTCCATAGTGGTCCCCAGTGAAAATCTGGGTAAGGGAAGAACTAGAATAAATTCTGATTCCAGATCCTGTGGGACTTGACATTCAACAGCATGAAGCTTCTTTTTTAATAAAGCTGTATTGGCTCTTTTAAAAATTACAAAACAAAACCCCCTCCACAGTATAGAAAGGAAGTACTGCTGCTAGCTCGTCAGGTGCTAATTTTAGCTGATCTTGCGTCCGATGTGGCCAGGAGCTAATGACCGACCAACCCACAGGAAAAAGCATGGCCCCATGGGCAGTGCTGGAGACCGCCTCTCCAGCAATCATGGCGGTGAGAAATGCCACCCAGGAGTTAGAGGCTTAGGAAGCACCTGCTGAATCCTCTCCCCCCCAAAAAAATGAATGTACAGGTGAATCATCATACATCATATTTACTTTAAAATAATTGCACTGCAGATAAGCAGATATATTTCATGGTAGGGAACATGTTACATGAATTAAGGTAGAATTGGGTTTTTTTTTAATTATTATTCAATTTAGAGAGAAAGGAAGAGGGGGAGAGAGAGAGACATCAATGTGAGAGAGAGACATGGATCGGCTGCCTCCTGCGGGTCACCCACTGGGGATCGAGCCCACAACCCGGACATGTGCCCTTGACCGGAATCGAACCTGGGACATTTCAGTTTGCAGGCTGACGTTCTATCCACTGAACCAAACCAGCTAGGGCTAGACTCGATTTTAAGAGACTAGGAATTACAATGGAAGTTAAAGTTACAGAACAGTGGTCAGCAAATTGTGGCTCCACAAGCCACACGGGGCTCTTTGGCCCCTTGAGTTTTTAGCAAAGGCCAGCTTAGGAGTACCCTAATTAAGTTACTAACAATGTACCTACCTATATAGTTTTCGTTTTTAAAAATTGGCTCTCAAAAGAAATTTCAATCATTGTCCTGTTGATATTTGGCTCTGTTGACTAATGAGCTTGCCGACCACTGTTATAGAACAGTTCATTCATCAAGCCCTTCCACTGCTCCTCAGCCTAAATTAGAAGACGTTGAACCTTTGAGTTGATTACAGCCAATAACCTGCGATCCCAGGTATGGGGATTGTAATACTGGGAGCTGCCAAAGGAAGCACGCTGGGAGCCGGGACACTAATCTATTTTCAGCCTGCGAACTGAAAGGTCCCTTTAAAGAGAGGAAGAGAGAGGGATAGAGAGTTAGAAACATCGATGAGAGAGAATCATTGATCAGCTGCCTCTTGCACACTGCCTACTGGAGATGGTACATGCCCTTGACCAGATTCGAACCCGGGACCCTTCAGTCCGCAGACCGATGCTCTATCCACTGAACCAAACTGGTTTCGGCGACACTAACCTATTTTTATTCCCCTTCCTCTCTCCCACTTGCAAGCTAAGCTCAGCATTGGCCAGAGAGAAGTAACGGTTCAGAAAGGACCGCTGTTTAGGGCTGAAGGTTACCCTGTCAGCATCAGCTGCAACGTAACTGGCCACCAGGGACCTTCGGAGCAGCATTTCCGGTGGTCCGTGTACCTGCCCGCAGCCCCGGCCCGGGAGATCCAGATCGTCAGCACCCAGGACGCCGGCTTCACCTACGCGGTGTATTCGCAGCGGGTGCGAAGCAGGGACGTCTATGTGGAGAGGCTCCAGGGCAACGCAGCCTTGCTGCACATCTCCAAGCTCCAGCGGGGGGATTCTGGTGAATATGAGTGCCACACACCGAGCACGGACAGCGGATACTACGGCAGTTACAGCGCCAAGACGACGCTCATTGGTAAGCCCCGCTCTGCTAGCCAGCCCGAATCCATCGCAACGCCTTGCGGGGTGACGTGGCTTTATATTGTGCTGTTTTGCTTTGGCAAAACTGCCCATGTACCTCTCCGGATGGTTGGGGGATTTATCACAAGTAGGTATTTCATGTTTATGAAAGCTCTCCATGTTTCCAATCAACTTTGCCTTGAAGATTGAGAGGCCTACCCACAGCTACCAGTGGGCTGATAGTAGTCACTGCGTCAGCCAAAGCTTTGAGAGCTCTCATCAAGTTATGTCTTAAGAGCTGGTATTAATGTCATAGGTGCTAAATGGTTAATTTCGGAATGCTTATTTGAGAACTACCATTCTCCAGCCTATTTACCTAAAGAGAGAAGGTAAATAGTTCTTGTAATTACCACTTTGTCTCTATGCCTAGAACAGTGATCGGCAAACCACAGCTCGCGAGCCCCCTGCGGCTCTCTGGCCCCTTGCATGTTCTAATGCCCCTTCTTCAAAATAGACTCGCCCAGGCCAAAAACCGACCTCTGCGGATAGGCCACGAAGTTTCAATCGCACTGTACGTGCACACCGGCACGTGGTATTTTTACCACGGGCCTAGAATATCTTATCACACCCCCCCTTTTTTTTAACCTAGCAAACTCCTACATATACTTCAGGACCCAGTTTAGATATTACCTCTGCTGTGAAACCTGCCCTCACGGTCGCAGGCCATATTCCAATTTTCCTTCCGCTCAATGCTCTATTCACACCACTGTTCTTAGCCCTCACCCGTTTGTGTGGTACCTGGCTGCTTCTGTGACTCTCCCCTACCTCCCCCTGAGCTCCAGGAGGAGGGGATGTTTATCTCAGTCCCTGGCACGAAATAGATGCTCAGCAAATAGCCATTGATCAGATCTAAGTGTTGCCTTCCCTTAAGCTGAGGCTCCGTCACTTCCTTTGAGGACGGAGAGAATGGCAAGGCAGCTGGGTGGTTACCAGCACTTTGGTGAAGGTTGCATGATGGCTCTGAACGGCAGATAACAACAGATTGTTTCAGAATGTTATTGTATAACAGGAGCAGGGTAAGGCCCAAGGACAAAGTGACTTGATCCGGTTCATGTGGTCAAGCAGGGACAGATTTTGGGATCAGAACCTAGGTTTTCTGGCTCCCAGGGCTTTCCCCTTTAAATACTTTATGTCCAAGAAGCAAACGTGGTTACAGCCTACATCAAACACGGCAAGTCAGGCCCAGCGCATCAGGGAGCCATTGGCTTTGCCGAGTTGATGCCAACATCCGCATTGGCCACAGGGAACGCGCATGGCTACCAGAAAAGAAACTCCCAAGTATGTGCTTGTCAGGGCGCCATCTCCACCTAAATAGGCCACTTCCGACCGGCAGTGGGCCAATTACCGCTATTCCTTTGCCTCCAGTTATCCCAGACACCCTCTCCGCCGCCATGCGCCCCCAGACTCTCAGGAAGGAGGAAGGAGAGCCGTTAGAACTGACCTGTGAGGCAGCCAAGGCCACCGCTCAGCATACCCACCTGGCCGTCGCCTGGTACCTGCTGCAGGGTGGAGGAAGGCCAGCCACCGAGATCATCTCCCTCTCCAAGGATTTCACGCTGCTCCCCGGGCCCTCGTACGCAGAGAGGTTTGCCCGCGGGGCCGTGCGGCTGGACAAGCTGGGGGCCGCCACCTTCAGGCTGTCCCTCGGGAGCCTGCAGCCCTCGGACCAAGGCCAGCTGTTCTGTGAGGCGACTGAGTGGATTCAGGACCCGGATGGGACCTGGACCTCCATTGCAAAAAAGCAGACGGACCCAACCACCTTGAGCATCCGGCCAGCAGGTAATTATCGCCTCGGAAAACAAATCTGCTGGCGGCGGTGGTGGGTATTTACGGGGATAACTTTTTGTTTTCTTCTGGCCTTTCGTTGAATCTAAAAATATCTTTTGAGTAAGTTTTCCTTTTTTGTCACCCGGGAAGCATAAATAAAAGGAAGACGGTGGGTTTTTGGCTCTGTCTACAGGACGGGTTGTGCGGGCTAAGGTCTGTGGAGCAGTTGGATCGATTGCACGAGCCGTACGTGGAAACGGTGCTGTTGCCACCGTTCTGGGCAGGCTCTGCAGGGACCCCGAGCCTCAGACCTGCTAAATGCTCTGCCCAAGGTCACCCCGCTGCCGAGCGGGGCAGCTGGCCTTTGGAATCAGGCGTATCACGGACACCTGGGCCGCAGAGTCGCTGTAGTTTGCATCCGGGGGCATTTTCTTCTTTTTGTTGCGATGGTAAATAACGTTTTCTGAATTTCTTTTTCTTTTTGTTTTCTTTTTTAATATATTTTATAGAATTTTTTTTTTTTTTTTTTTTTTTTTTACAGAGGGAAAGGGAGAGGGACAGAAAGTCAGAAACATCAATGAGAGAGAAACATCGACCAGCTGCCTCCTGCACAACCCCACTGGGGATGTGCCTGCAACCAAGGTACATGCCCTTGGTCGGAATCAAACCTGGGACCTTTCAGTCCACAGGCCGACACTCTATCCACTGAGCCAAACTGGTTCTGGCTGAATTTCTTTTTCTAATAGTTCATTGTTAGTGTCTAAAAATGCAACAGATTATTTTTGGAGGGTTTTTTTTTTTTTTTTTTTTTTGTATCCTGCAACTTTACTGAAATTGTGTATTAGTTTTAACAGTTTTTGAGTGGAGTCTTTTGGAGTTTCTATAGATGATTTTACTTTTTTTTTCTGATTTGGATGCCTTTTATTTATGTATTTTTCTGACTAATGGCTCTGGTTAGGACTTTTGGTACTATGTGGAATAGAGGTGGCAAGAGTGGGCATTCTTGTCTTACTCCTGATCTTAGAGGAAAAGCTTTCAGCTTTTCATTGTTAAGAATAATATTAGCTGTTAACCTGTCATATACCACATGTGCTTTTTAAAAATTATTATTATTGATCTTTTTACAGAGAGGAAGGGAGAGGAATAGAGAGTTAGAAACATCGATGAGAGAGAAATACCAATCAGCTGCCTCCTGCACACCCCTCACTGGGAATGTGCCTGCAACCAAGGCACATGCCCCTGACTGGAATCGAACCTGGGACCTTTCAATCCGCAGGCCGACGCTCTATCCCCTGAGCCAAACTGGTCAGGGCCACATGTGCTTTTAGCTTAGGAAAACTCCACTGGATACTCTCAGTCAAAATATAGAGAAGAAGAAAAAAATCACAATTTCTAGTAATTCAACATAGTATAAAACCTGTCATACTTTTTTCATTTTAAAAACACATCGCTATATACTTTATACATCCTGCTTAACAGGGTTGCGTTCAGAGGACAGGTATGCTGTTCTTTCTGTGTGATTTAAGAAATAGGCAAGGACATTTAAAAATATATATATATTTTATTGATTTTTTTACAGAGAGGAAGAGAGAGGAATAGAGAGTTAGAAACATCGGTGAGAGAATAACATCGATCAGCTGCCTCCTGCACACCCTCCACCGGGGATGTGCCCGCAACCAAGGCACATGCCCTTGACCAGAATTGAACTTGGGACCTTCCAGGCCGACGCTCTATCCACTGAGCCACACTGGTTCGGGCGGCAAGGGCATTTTTGATGATAGGCATTTCTCCTGCCTACCTCTTCCTCAGGATTGAACCACAACATGACATGCAATCCTTGCCCTGTCCTTCTGGGGCTGCCATCTCTCTCTGCTGGCGAAGGGACCCAGGCAGTGGCCTCTCTCAATACCTGCCTTGCGTTTGTTTCGCAGTGAGAGATTTTCGAGTCAACCTCACGGCCCAGGGCACGTTCACCGAAGGGCAACCCTTGGAGCTGGTGTGCCTGGTGCTGGGCGGTGGCCGGGACCCCCAGCTTCAGAGCGTTTGGTTCCTCAACGGCGCGGAAGTGGCCCGCATCGACGCCGGCGGCGTCCTGGGCCTGAGGACAGACTACAGCGAGAGAGCAAGTCGAGGGCAGCTCCAGGTGTCAAAGCTGAGCCCCAAGGCTTTCTCCCTCAAGATCTTCGCGGCGGGCCCGGAGGACGAGGGCGCCTACGGATGCGCCGTGGCCGAGATGACGAGGGCTCCCGAGGGCTCCTGGCAGCTGCTTCAGAGAGAGCAGTCCCCGGACAGCCACGTGCACCTGAGGAGGCCAGCGGGTATGTGAAGTCATTCCAGGCTGGGCTGGGCTGCTTTCAGATCCTCTCCTTCATCAGTACAGGCTGCCTCGGGGGCACAGTGGAGAGGGATGTGACTCCGGAAGAGTCAGGTGTCAATCAGGTCATTTTGGGGGGAAGAACAGAAAAGCACCAAACTTGCCAAAGACCTGAGCCCTGTTCTTTCTTTTCTTTTTTCTTTTTTTAAAATATATTTTATTGATTTTTTACAGAGAGGAAGGGAGAAGGATAGAGAGTTAGAAACACCGATGAGAGACAGATCGATAAGCTGCCTCCTGTACACCTCCTACCGGGGATGTGCCCGCAACCACGGTTCATGCCTTTGACTGGAATCGAACCTGGGACCTTTCAGTCTGAAGGCTGACGCTCTATTCACTGAGCCAAACTGGTCTCAGCTTCTTTTTTCTTTTTTTTTAAAAATTTAATATATTTTTGTTGATTTCAGAGAGGAATGGAAAGGGAGGAAGAGAGAGAAACATCAATGATGAGAGAGAATCATTGATTGGCTGCCTCCTGCACACCCCTACCGAGGACTGAGCCCCCAGCCCGGGCATGTGCCCTGACTGGAATCGAACCGTGACCTCCTGGTTCTTAGGTCGGTGCTCAGCCATTGAGCCGTGCTGGCTGGGCCTGAGTCCCGTGCTTGAGCCTTTAAATGGGTCATGACCGTGGATGCTCCACTCTGCTTCTCTAAATCTCCACTTCCTCGAGTGTAAAATAATGACATACAATTAGATCCTTTCTCGCTATCCTAGATTCTTTGATTCTCTTTGCTGGCAGCCCTAATTTTACACATTGGCTTTTTCTTCAAGCAGAGAGCACCTGCCTGAATGGGGCCCTCTGTCTGCTTTAGCTTTGTGTGTGTGATGTGAGTAGGTTAAGAGGAAAAAGCTCCACTTTGCTTCTTCCTGGGAATGAACACCCACGTTACACCCCACACTCTGCCATCATCTGGGCGCCTTTTGTCAAGCCTTGAATATCTTTACCAGCCCTAGGGACTAGGTCTAAGTCTTTTTTCTTTTCCTAAATCATAATTCTGCACCAAAGCATGGCTCACCAAAGAAATGAAGGGAGAAGTGAGAGCACACAGGCCCTGTTCCCTGCACTTTGCTGTGATGTGGGGAGATGTCTGTCCAGTGGGTCTGAGTGTCTGTAGGCATGAGACTGGAAAGGCCACTCGGCTCTCACTTCGTTTGTGGAGGTTGGGTGACCTTAAACATGTTTGACTAGTCAGTGCTTTTGCGTGGAGAGAAAGTGGATAAATATGCAATTAATACAGCGGTCCCTCAGTGTCCAGGACCCCTCAGGAATACCACAATCCATGGTGCTCAAGTTCCTTATATAAAATGGCATAGTATTTGCCTACAACCTGTGCACACCCTCCTGTGTACTTTAAATCACCTTCAGGTTACTTATAACACTTAATGCAATGTAAATATTATGAAAGTAGTTGTTATTCTGTGTTGTTTAGGGAGGAATGACAAGGGAAAAAGTTTGTACAAATGCCACCTTCTTAGGCCTAACTCCACAGTACACATCAGGTGCAGTAATAACGTGTGTGTGTGTGTGTGTGTGTGTGTGTGTGTGTGTGTGTGTGTGTGTAATATTTTCAGCCCACAGTTTTTTGAATCAGCAGATGAGGAATCCGTGGTTGCAGAGGGCTGGCTGAATTAGGATTCTCTGTGCTGAGTATTAACATTCAAAGTCTAGAAAGATTAATTTGCCTGAAAACAAAAACCAAAAGCAAACAGAAAAATTAAGATTTCCTCGTTGTACTTGCTCACGGGAGACATCTAGGAATGAAGACACAGAAGCTCTGGCCTCGGGTGGCAAGCCAGAAAGTGCGTTGGTGTTAGTTTTCACACCAAACATTTGGTTTAACTTTCTAGGAATCAAGGAAAACGATGTGGGCGGTTTACATATTTACACAGAGCTAAACCTCTGCTTTGTGCATCTCACTTTTCCCTGGAGCAGATCCGTGACCTTTCTTAAACCCAGAATGTGGGAATTGGTGCCAAAGGGCCTTTCTGTGTATTTCGTGGTCTACGGAGCCTAAGCTTACCAGTAAGGGGGTCTTCTACAGCTAAACACGGTCCTCTGTGCAGGCTAAAGCCCAAAATGGGCCCAATATATAGAAACAGAAAAAGTATTTAGCATATTTATTAAGGATCTGCCAAAACCGATTTGGCTCAGTGTATAGAGCGTCGGCTTGCGGACTGAAAGGTCCCAGGTTCAATTCCGGTCAAGGGCATGTACCTTGGTTGCGGGCACATCCCCAGTAGGGGGTGTGCAAGAGGCAGCTGATCCATGTTTCTCTCTCATCAATGTTTCTAGCTTTCTATCCCTTTCTCTCTTCCTCTCTGTAAAAACTCAATAAAATATATATTTTTTAAAAATATTCATTAAGGATCCTATTGTACACGCAGTTTTAAAAGCCAAGCCAGCCCTGGCCCATGTGGCTGAGTTGGATAGAATGTTGTTCCATTGTTCCGTACCAAAAGGTGGCAGGTTCGATTCCCAGTCAGGGCACATGTCTAGGTTGTGTGTTCCTACAGCAGGCAACCAATCAGTGTTTCTCACATCTATGTTTCTCTCGCTCTCTTCCCCCCCCTCTTCCCCCCTCTCTAAAAAACCAATTTAAAAATAGATAAAAGTCAAGCCATTATTTGAAATATGAGCAGAGTTGTATCTTTCTATGAGCATTTTAACCAGAAGGGGGAGACTCACTACTGGAACCAGAAGAGTCAGCCTCGGTGCTACCTGCCACTACCAGAATCAATGAGTAGGTACAAGGACTGACTTTTTGTGGGCACTTTATTCAGACGGCCGGTGATCTGAGAAGATGCAGGCTGTGTACCCTAAAATGTCCACCTTACATCTCATCTCAAGCCACCCTTTTTATAAGGAGAAGAAAAGTATAGGTAAAGGGCTTAGAATTCAGGAGAAAATAGGTAAGCGGTTTGGAATTCAGGAAAAGAGGTTCATCAGATAAAAGCTGCAGTCCAGTGATTTTCTGAGATTCCCCTTATCTGCATCCTGGGGAGGGAACATTCTCTCCCTGCAGGTCAGTGTCTCAGATACAGTCTTGTCTTGTCGCTTACAGTCCTCCCGAGACACAAAGGTCGAATTGCTTTCGGGTCTTCTGAAGCCAGGGCAGGTCCAGGCATACATTCCAGCCCCTGGACCAATAGCTTTCTACACGCATTAGTTACCATAATGGTTATATTAAAGCAGGGAGATTATGAGCAATCATTTTCTCTCTCATGTCTAAGCTTCAGTTATGACTCTATTTTTCACTTGCCAACAATGGAAGGATAATCATGCTTCGAATACCCAAAACTTGGAAACAAGTTTCCAAATGTATAAAATATATATAATTTGCATACATTAACCTTCATTCTGCCTTTGTAACTTATACACATCTATTATAATAAAAGCATAATATGCTAATTAGACCGGGCGTTCTTCTTGATGACTTTCTGGAGAAAGCCAGGGCCAAGCTGGGAAAAGCTGCGGCAGCAGCGGTGCCAGGGGCCGAGGCCCTTGCACGATTTCGTGCATCGGGCTTCTAGTATATATATATATATATAAAACAGCAGAAGACTGAACCTGCGTCCACAGCAGGGAAGAACAATTTGCAAATTCAATTAGATGCTATTCAGATTTCCAGCGCCAGTTCTTTTTCATTTTTCTCCTTTGGCTCTGAGCCACCCTCTTTTCACAAAGTGTCTATTATACCATGCTGACGCTAACAGCTAACCTTCACGGGGCACTTTCCCCTGCCAGCCAGGCGAAGCCCTTCCCACGTGCCACTCATTTAGTGCTCTCAACAGTGTGAGAAGGTGGGTGCCATTATTACCCTCATATTTGCAGGAAAGAAAGCCCAGGCTCACAGAGGTCAGCCGTGTTGCCCAAGATCATTCTGACCCCAAGGACCTTGGCCTTCAGCCCGAGGCTGGGCTGCCGCCGATGCAGGGGCTCCTGAGCTATCGTTGCCTTGCCTACGGCGCACCCAGGACCAGGGCTGGCACGGGAAGTGGTTGTTGAGTGAATGTCTGCATTCCTACACTTCTTGGATTTCCCATCTGGGAGCCAGATTCGCATTTACAGTTTGACACTGTAATTTAAAAGAAGGATCTCCCGTCAGCCAACACCACATATATATTACATGTAATTTGAAAAGGAGAAATATATCTGTACAGATGTATTTTCCCCAAGTAATTGTTTTTAATGCTAGTGTTGTGAAGAGAAATCCTATTACCAATACTCCTTCTCTGTTCAAAACACATGCTGGTTAGGGGAAGGTGAGTAGGGAGAGGAAGGTCATTTTAAACTGTGCTAGTCTGAATTCCAAAAAAACTAAAAATTTAAATAAACACAGCTTCATCATTTTCAGGGTCACACGTTCCCCCTAATTAATTTAACAAAATATTGCCAGATGTTTTCCAACCACACGTTGGAAAGAGCTGATTTAACACTGCTAACAAGAAGGGCACATTATCTATTGTTTAAGTGTAAACAGACTCCTCTAATATCCTTTCTGCTGTCTTTTTTCCACCTTTTAAGCATTTAGCAAGTCTTTTTTCTTTTTTCTTTTTTTCTGAGGTGGTACAGGAGCAAGCAGCCTGGTCTGATTTGTCACTAGCTAGTCACGTCCTAATGAATGAGATCTCACTGTGTTTTAGAAAATATTTCATTTCCTTGAGATCATTTTTTTCTTGCCCAGCTACTGTTGCTCAGTGGTTGAACCAGAAGGTCGTGATTTGATTCCCCATCAGGGCACATGGCTCAGGTTGCAGGCTTGATCACCAGTGTAGGAGATGCAGGACAGTCAATGAATGATTCTTGCTCATCATTGATGTTCCTCTTATCTCTCTCTCTCTCTCTCTCTCTCTCTCTTTAATAAAAATATTTTTAAAAAGAAATAATTGTTTTCTTCTAAAACCTGTAATCCACAGCAAGAAGTGTGGCCGTGACTACCCAGGATAACCAGCAAGCTGTGTGGGAAGGAGAGGCGCTCACCCTTCTCTGCAAGGCAGACGGAGCTGAGAGTCCCCTGTCCGTGAGCTGGTGGCACGTGCCGCAGGGCCAGACGCAGCCAGAGTTTGTGGCTGGCATGGAGCAGGATGGCACCGTGCAGCTGGGTGCCTCCTACGGGACACCCACGAACCACGGCCGTGCCAGGCTGGAGAAAGCGGACTGGGCCACCTTCCGGCTGGAGATCACCTCCACCGCGGTCACGGACAGCGGCTCCTACGAGTGCAGAGTGTTCGAGAGGAGCCGGAGCCAGGCCAGAGGCCTGAGCTGGACGCAGAAGACGTCAATCACTGTAAAATCTCTGGGTAGGTGTCAAAGAAATCCTTTTTTGAGATCATCAATATCTCTTGCAGGGAGATGGGGTGGTATCTGATGGCGTCTCCCCCTGAGTCCCCCAGTGAAGGTGCGTGTACCCAGAACACAGAGCATCGTCTTTGGCCACCATGTCTGTCACTTAATCTCCAAAGTTCACTCCTCTTTGTAAAAATCATCTTTTTTTTTAAATCCTCACCTGAGGATATTTTCCCCATTGGTTTTTAGAGAGAATAGAAGGGAAAGGAATTTAAAAAAGAGAGAGAGAAAAATGTCGATCTTAGATTGATTGGTTGCCTCCTTCATGTGCCTGGGATTGAGCTTGCAACCGGGGTCCGTGCCCTTGAGTGGAATTGAATCCAGGACCCTTCAGTCTACAGGCTGATGCTCTATCCACTGAGCTAAACCGGCCAGGGCTATAAAGATCATCCTTTTTTTATTGATTTTTTTTTTACAGAGAGGAAGGGAGAAGGATAGAGAGTTAGACATCGATGAGAGAGAAACATCCATCAGCTGCCTCCTGCACACCTCTTACTGGGGATGTGCCCGCAACCAAGGTACATGCCCTTGACCAGAATCGAACCTGGGACCTCTTGGTCCACAGGCCGATACTCTATCCACTGAGCCAAACCAGTTAGGGCTATAAAGATCATCATTCAGGTACAACTTACAAGTTGTCGTTCAAAGCTCAAAAGGAAATCCTAGGAATTGGAGTAGACTCATAGAAAAGATACGCAAGTGGAGCTGAGTCCCGTGCACTCAGCTTTTGACAGCTGCGGCCCTGGGATGGCAGTCTGCCGAGCGTGTGCCGAAGCGTGTACCGCACCCGTGCGTGGGGGGAAGGGAAGGAGGCCAGCCACCGGCTCAGGGGCAGCTGTCTGAGCAGCCGGCTGGGCAGACACTGCCTGTTTGTTGAGGATGCTCTAAGAAGAGACTCGGCTTCGGAAAACCGAGGTCAGCGATCAAGACAGACCGTACTGTGAATCAGCATCTACCCCCCAAATAGTTGGTTCTCCCCAGGGATGAATGAAGGTCCCGTGTGCAGAGGCGGCGCCTAGGAAGCGTGGCGGGTCTGGACTCGGGTTGGATACACATAAAGACAAATCGCGTTTTGCATTTCTGCCCACAGCGTCAAGTCTACACGTTAGTCTGATGAGCCGTCAGCCGCAGGTGGAGTTAACCAACACCGTGGACCTGGCCTGCATCGTGGGGGCCGGCTACTCCGGCCGCCAGCTGCCGCTCACCGTGACGTGGCAGTTCCAGCCAGCCGGCTCCCCGGGCTCCCACCAGCTCCTCCGGGTCACTCACAACGGCACGATTCAATGGGGGGACTTCCCGTCCCAGTTCCAAAGGAGGACCAAGGTTTCGCAGTCTGCGTTTCGTTCCCAACTCCTAATCCACGATGCCACCGAGGCAGAGGCGGGGGTGTATCGGTGTGACGTGGAGGTGTATGACAGAAATTCCCTGCCCACGAAGGGCCCGGCGAGGGCTTCTGCCAGCTCTCACCCCCTGCGGATAGTCATCTCTTTACCAGGTAATCACCACTCTAAATTAACCCCTGCTTTTTTTTTTTTTTTTTAACCTCACCTGAGAATATTTTTTCCCCATATTTTTTTTTTTAGAGAGAGTGGAAGGGAATGAGGGGGAGAGAGACAGAGAGATACAGACACACACACACACACACACACACACACACATATCGATTGATTGTCTGGGTCACACACACACATATTGATTGATTGCCTCCCACATATTCCTGGGGATCAAACCTGCACCCAAGGTATGTGCCTTTGCCGGGAAGCAAACCCAGGACCCTTTGGTGTGTGAGCTGATGCTCTAACCACTGAGCAACATCAGCTGGGGCAATCCCTGCTTTAAAAAGAAAATACTAATTCCACTTTGGGCAAGTGGAATTAAAATTAAAATTTTATAGAACTAAAACATGAAATGCCTCTCGCTGTGTTTGTACTGCATATGTCAGCACCACATGTAAGCAATATTTAGGCTATCCCTGTGTTAGTATGCACAGAAATGACCATGCTGGCTGTTAAAACATTGAAATAGTTCCACGCCGACTGATAATAACGGTTCCTCCATGCCCCTTCTCCATCTTTCCACAAGTCCCTGGCAGCCAGCAACCCAAGGGTACCACATGGCACAGCAGGGACCTCGAGGGTTAGCCCCAGTGGCGTGGATCATGTAAATTTCATCAGAATATATTTATGCACTTATTTTAATGGGTCGATGTATGAGTTAGAGAATTTATGGTTATTGGCGACTATAATTTACCTTGTCGGTTGCTAATAGAGCATAGAGGTTAAAAGCAAGACAAACCCGGACCAAGCCCTGCTGTGTCGAGGATCTTCTTTCGTGGCTTTCGTTCTCTTAGGAAAGAATGTTCGAGAGCCTTTGAGGTCATTGAGGTCTGACAAGTACTGGGCAGCAGCCTACCTTTGGCCAAGGCGCTTCACCTGCCCAAGCCTTGTTGGCTCCCCTGGAAACGGCTGATGTGCAATTTGAAGGCGGTGGCATACATAGCGTGCCTAGCACAGTGCCTGATGCACCAAGCAGATGCTCAAACGGCGTGGCTCTCCTCGTTCTGTCTGCTGCTCAGCAATGGTTTTGGTGACCGTCATGGTTTCCGTGTTGATGAACTCATGCCTCAATGCTCTTGTCCTTTCTGTGGGCTTTGAAATCGTTGGCCCAAGCCTTTCTTCTTGATACTTCTTTTTTTCTTGACCTCGCGATACAAGATTTTCTTGGTTTTCCTCCTGACACTCAGACTGCTCCTTCTCATTCTGTTTTGCAGAATTCTCCTCCCCCCCGCCGATTCGTCCCTTTGGGTGGCATCCTCAGCTTGCTCCCTTCTCATTCTATTCACTCTCCTGGAGTGGGCTTACCGTATTTGCCGGCGTATAAGACGATTTTTTGGCCCTGAAAAATACCGTATTTGCCGGTGTATAAGAGACTGGGCGTATAAGACGACCCCCTAACATTTCCACTCAAAATACAGAGTTTTATACTCGCCGTATAAGACTACCCCCCACTTGGAGGCATATTTTTCAGGGCCAAAAAATCGTCTTATACGCCGGCAAATACGGTACTCCTGCCCCTGGAGTCAGCCTGTGTCCTGCCAACTCCCAGACCCATTATCTTGAAAGACTTCTCTTCTCATCTCCAGACACGTCTGTGCAGCTGCCTCCAAGACAGGTCTACACTCAATATGTCAAAACATAAAATGCACCATTACCATCCCTCCAAAGCGACTTCTCCTCCATTGTTCTTTATGACCCCACCGCCCACATGCGAAGCCCGAGTCATCCACAACTCCTCCGTGTTCACCTCCCAGCCACACTCCCGGAGCACTGCCTGCAAGGTCCTTCCTTTATCGTTTGGCGCATTGTATGTCGCTCCGGCATCATCTCCTTCCACTTTCCGCCTTGAATTGGAACCCCAGCCACACTGAATTACTTGCAGTTCCCCCAATACTCTATGTTCTCTCTCATTTTCAAAGTCTTTGTTCAAGTTGCTTCTTTTGTATAGGATTTCTCAACTCCTTCTCCATCAGTCTAATTCCTATGGACCCCTACGACTTAGCTTAGAGCTATTTCCTCCAGGAAGCTTCCCTCACTCCCACATTAGGCTGAGGTGGTCCTGGGGTGTAATTGGTGGCCACGCCTGCATACCTCTGTCCTGCTTGGGTGACGCAATCCTATAAGCTCTACGCCCCTGTCCTTGCACTAGTCCTTCCCTCCGGACTGTGAACCCACCGAGGGGAGGTATCCACAGAGCCTGGAATAGTCTAGCACTGTGGTCGGCAAACTGCGGCTCGCAAGCCACAGGCGGCTCTTTGGCCCCTTGAGTGTGGCTCTTCCACAAAATACCACGGCCTGGGCGAGTCTATTTTGAAGAAGTGGCATTAGAAGAAGTTTCAGTTTAAAAAATTTGGCTCTCAAAAGAAATTTCAATCGTTGCACTGTCGCTATTTGGCTCTGTGGACCAATGAGTTTGCCAACCGCTGGTCTAGCACATAACATAGTATGTGCCTAATCAATGCTTACTGAAGGAAGAGCAGCACCAATAACCAGCTACAAAAGTAGAATCAGTGATGTCAACATGAAGTTAGAATGAGATCTGGAAGGCAGGCTTTATCATTCATCTTTCTGACGAAGCAGAAAAGCTGTCGGGGTTAAAGGATAGTTGATTCCATATGTGTATGATCTTCCCACAGCTGAGTGGCTGCAAAGAGACATATAAATCTTTTTTTTTTTTTGTCACTCAATGGGTTTCTTTCTTTGAGACACACAATTTTAACAGCCCACATACACCTTCCTTTTGTTTACCCATGTGTGAAGGCATATACCATTAGACTGGCAAATTGTGAATCCAGGAGTACACTGGTTAGTGAACACACAAGGAACTTTCTCTCCCTTTGAGCTCTAAAAGGCTACAAAAGAGAAGATGTCTGTGCTTAAACTCTGAGGCACTAGCTATCCTGTGAAAGAGATTGGGCTTTTCTGTATGACTGTTTTTTACTATCCCACCCACCTGTCCCCTCCCCCCGAGCAAGGGTAAAACCAGGACCAGGGGATGGAGGTTGTGGAGAGGTAAAACCCACCTTGATAATATCAGAAAGAATTTTCTAGTGGCAGAGCTGTCTGAAGATGGCCGCTTTGTCAGGTCGTGAGTTGTCGGGGGCTGAGTGAGCGGCCGGTGGGGCTGCCGGAGAGGGAGTTCACACATCCGAAGGATGTTGTGGCATTGCTCTAGTTGGCCTCTTCATGTGTATCTTCTGCCTTGAAATTCTGTCCTCTGACGAAGCAAAACATGTAGCTGTTTCCACCCTTTTAATTTAGAGAGCAAGCTAAGGGTGAATTCCAGCAGTCGGCTCCAAGAGCTTGCCATCAGCTCCAACGCCGCCGTGGAATGTGGCATCGTATCCAGGACCCCCGGGCACCTGCCGCTGGCTGTCAGTTGGTACTTCTCGCCCATTTCCTCTAACGCGTCCTGGCTGAGGATCCTGGAGGTGGACCAAACCAACGTTGTAAAATACAGGGATGAATTCCATAGCCCTCGGAGAAAACAGAAATTCCACACCGAGAGGGTTTCCCCTGACACGTTTCGGCTCCACATCCTGAATGTGGAAGACAGCGATCGGGGCAAATACCGCTGCACGGTGCAGGAGTGGCTCTTGTCGGCAAACGGCACTGAGTACAAGCTCGGAGAAGGGACATCGGGCGTGACAGAACTGACACTCAGGCCCACAGGTAAACTTGTGAGTGTCCTCACACGTCTTTCTGTAGGAATGCCGTCTTCTCTCAGACAGCTGTTCTTCGGGCTGATCCCATGAAGGTAAAAATGGGACCTAGAGTCCTAGGAATAATGTCCTACACAATGAGGGTAGGACCCGGAAAAGTCACCTAAGGTGAACCCATCTGAAGGTTCAAGGGCTTGGAGGGGAGCAAGAGCCCTTTGATTGGTTTGCCTGGCAGCCTGGCCCAGGCAGCTACCCGGGGTACCATATCTTCAGATCTCTACCAGTACAATAACAAGCCGTGTCATTCCGGTGGGGCTCTCTTGTAATTTGGCAGAGAAAGAGTAATACGAAGCATATTTCTCCCACTGCGCGCAGAAACTGTACAACTCTGCAGGGATGTGTGCAGAAATTGCTTTTCACCATTTGGCTGCCTACACAGAAGGCGAGGAAGAGTAGTTAGCCGTCGGAATGGCCTGCTGAGGGGGATCGCCCCTTCCTCAGGAGATCTTTAAAAATGTAATAGGAGTTCCACCCGCTGCATTGGTCTGAGAGAGCCGGGGGGCCGCGTGTGGGCGGGGTTGAGTCACCCCAGTGTTGATGGCCATTAAATGGGTGTCACGGCTAAGGGTTGGGAACCGGGCGAGACCCAACGGCACGATGCAGATAAAGTTCATCCACTCTGGCACTTACGATTCTATTTCTGATGTAACATCAACAGCGAGATTGCGATGAGTGTTGCCGTGTGAGAGGCAGTTAGGAACAGGCAGATAGAAGGCGCAGCTCTTGCCTGAAGGAGCTCACCGTCTACCAGGGCCCCAGGGAGCCCCTCTGCTCCCCTCCCTTCTCCCTGTTCCTCAGACCCTCCTTCCTCTCCCTGCTGAGCGTGGGTGTTGCTCAGGGATGGATCCCGGGCCCATTTTCCTCCTTCCTCCCTGCTCTCTTCCGAGCTTCACCAACATGGCCTTGGTTCCAGCTGCCGCCTCCCGTGAACTGGCTCTGGGCCTCTGCTCTCAGCCCTGCCTCCTGCGCTCGGGATGTGTAACCTGCGGCCTGCTGGGCATTGCTACTTGGCGGCCTCGGAGTCCCTCACGCTCAGTACGTCCTATATTGCATTTAGCCTCTCTGCCGTCCCTCCAGCTCGTGCACACTCTGCATTCTCCATCTGCGGGGCTGGCATCCCTTCCTCCCTGCTGTCTAAGTCAAATCTTGACAGTGTGTGCGTGTCCCTTTAAGGAGGCAGCCACTGCTCAGCTCAAGCCAGAGCTTCCCATTCAAGTATGTGGGCTCCGAGTCGTCGTCCAGTCGTCGAGGATAGCAAGAAAGGCCTAAAAGTGTGTGTGTGTGTGTGTGTGTGTGTGTGTGTGTGTGAAAGAGAGAGAGAGAGAGAGAGAGAGAGAGAGAGAGAGAGAGAGAGAGAGAGAGAAAGCTCATTTTGAGGACGTTCACAGCAAATTCAAATTCTTTTATAATCCAGAGAGTGTCCAACAACACATATTGGGGTGCAGCTGCTGCAGTGGCCAGCTGAGCACCCTGATGTCAGGAGTGGGTTAAGGAAGAGGCCTGGGCTTAGCATTGTAAGAGGGACAGTTTCTCTGAAATCAGAAGAGGAGAGGAGTTCAAGAAGAGAATGGACGGCAAAACCGGTTTGGCTCAGTGGATAGAGCGTCGGCCTGCAGACGCAAGGGCCCCAGGTTCGATTCCGGCCAAGGGCATGTGCCTTGGTTGTGGGCACATCCCCAGTGGGGGGTGTGCAGGAGGCAGCTGATCGGTGATTCTCTCTCATCGATGTTTCTAACTCTCTACCCCTCTCTCTTCCTCTCTAAAAAAAAACAATAAAATATATATTTTTTTAAAAAAAGAAGAAGAAAATGGAAGGTCGGTGACAAAAGCCACAGAGGGCACAGAAAGGACGGGAGCAGGGAATCAGGCCCTTCCTGGGACCTGGTGGTGGCATTGGGGGACTGGCTGCAATAACGCAGGGAGGACTCTGCAGGGGAGGAAGCAGATAAGTGTTAGTGTATCACATAAGCTAGTATCTCACATGCTTTGCCATCCAGGGAAGGAAAGATGAAGAAAGGTAACTAAAGGAGAATCCAGGATCAGACTGAGTTGTTCCTTTTGCTTTCTCTTTCTTGTTGAAAGTATTAACGATGACTCCCCTCCCCCACATTGTCCCCTTCTAGCCTGCCCCTGTCCCCCGCCCCAGGCCCTCGCCACACACAGTTGTCCTTTTAAAGATAGATTAATAAATGTGTTTGCAGTAGAGTTTAACATTTAGTCCGCACTATGCTTTCTTTGTTTTGTTTATAACCACGCTAGCCTTCATTCCAACTCCTTACCTGATGAGAGAGGAAAGAAATGTTAAGTAAATGTCAAAATCTGTTGAAAACTTAGTCTAATCCAATAAGGTAAATGGTCTCCTTGAGTAGTATTCTAACGCTTGTACAGAAGTATTCAGTCTCTCAGACAACCTCTCTCCTCCTTCCCTGTTGGGGGCGGGGGGGTGGGGCAATTTGCTGAGAAGGCAGGGCAAGGTGGAATGAGGAAAGGGGAGGCAGAGGCGGAGGTGTTTTTTTTGTGTGTGTTTTTAAAAATATATATTTTATTGATATTTTACAGAGAGGAAGGGAGAGAGATAGAGAGCTAGAAACGTCGATGAGAGAGAAACATCGACCAGCTGCCTCTTGCACACCCCCTACCGGGGATGTGCCCGCAACCAAGGTACATGCCCTTGACCGGAATCAAACCTGGGACCTTTCAGTCCGCAGACTGCAGACTGATGCTCTACCACTGAGCCAAACCAGTTTCGGCTGGAGGTGGAGTTTTGACTGGTCCCTCTGGGAAGCAGAAGAGACAGGCCACGGGGGGAAGGAAGAGCATCAGGGCAGAGCACGCACGGGAGCTGGGTGGCTTTCAGCAGCAGGCAGGTGCAGCGGCCAAGAGGTATGGCCAAAGGATGGAAGTAGCTGGTGTGATTCATAGCGGAGAATGTTCTGGCAAACATGGGAGAAGGGCAGAGGTCAAAGGAAAGTGTGGAAGAGGAAGGATCTACAGATTATACACTGGATCTCCTCCGGGAGAGCGAGGGGTTCCAGGGGAGGTGCTGGTCCCTAACTTACCGCCGTTTTGTTTTCTAGGAGCCGAGGTCCGCGTCTCCAAAGTGCGCTGGACGGAGAATGCTACGGAGCACGGAGAGGCGGCCCTGCACTGCGGCCTGGACAGCGCGGGCGGCCCGGCCTCCCTGTTCTCGGTGACGTGGTACTGGGCCACAGAACGTTCTGGAAGCAAGATGCTGGTGCGCCTGCAGCACGACGGCCTGCTGGAGTACGGGGAAGCGTGGCTCAGGGGGCGCCTGCACTGTCACCGGGCGTCCCCCGCGGACTTCGTGCTGCAGCTTCGCCGGGTGGCGGTGGAGGACGCCGGGGAGTACTGGTGCCGGGTGGCCGAGTGGCGGCTCCACGGCTCCCCCAGCAAGTGGGTCAGCCAGGCGTCCGATGAGTCGCCGCGTATGGTGCTCACGGTGCTGCCCTCAGGTAACGAGCGAGGGGTCAGCCCGGCTTGGCCCGTGGGCAGGGGGCCCTCTGTCTCCCCCTCTTGTCCTTCCCCTCTCAGCTGTGGTTGGCTCCTTCTCCGGGCTGAAAGCAGCTCCAGGCGCCCTAACTCAGGGACTTGGTCTTCTCTCTAGGTAGTAATGCATTTGGACAGACAAGGTCAACTTGGGTTTTTCTTTTTTTTTTTTTAAATATATATTTTATTGATATTTTACAGAGAGGAAAGGAGAGGGATAGAGAGCTAGAAATGTCGATGAGAGAGAAACATCGACCAGCTGCCTCTTGCACACCCCCCTACCGGGGATGTGCCCGCAACCAATGTACATGCCCTTGGCCGGAATCGAACCCGGGACCCTTCAGTCCGCAGACCGACGCTCTAGCCACTGAGCCAAACCGGTTTCGGCTCAACTTGGGTTTTTCGCGTAGACGTTGAAATGTCAGGGGACTCGGCTCCTGCTTCCCATCTCAAACCGAAGAGCCTTCAGCATTACATCCCTAAATGGCCGAAGGGTGTTTGAAGCAGACATCCCCACCTCCTGGCTGATCTTGAATCTCAGAAGGCTGGTGTGCAGTGGGGGATGGGGAGGAAGGACCTTTGATCTGGTCGAACCAATATCAGCTACATCTATGCTCCCTGAGTCAAAATCAAAACAAAACAAAGAGGAAAACCCTTTCTTAATGACCAAGAGCCAATGGACTGTACACTGAACCACCAATCAGCACTTGCCAAATACCCTGAGCCCCCAATTCCTAAGTCCCTAGGTGCCTAATCATGTGCCTTACATGAAACCACCAATCAGCGTGTGCTGAGTGCCCTAAACCCCGTCCCTTCTCTTTCCTCCCCTCAAAAGGCATGTTCACCCAGGCACGTGTGCTCTTTTTGATTTTTACAGAGAGGAAAGGAGAGGGATAGAGAGTTAGAAACATCACATCAATGAGAGAGAATCATTGATCAGCTGACTCCTGCACACTCCCCACTGGGTATGTGCCCACAACCAAGGTACATGCCCTTGATTGGAATCGAACATGGGACCCTTGAGTCTGCAGGCCAACACTCTATCCATTGAGCCAAACCAGTCAGGGCAAGAGCCAGGCTTCTTATCTCTCTGTGCCCAGCCACCTACCAGGACTTGGAAGGTGACAGGCAGGTGGTGGGCCCCTCCTGTTTGCGCCTTGAAAGGCCTCAGAGGAGGAAGTGCACCTCAGGGACCTGTTTACGGGCTCCCACAGGGAGGCAAGCTCCTTGAAGACCTTTGGCCAAAGGGTGGCCCCTCTCGGTATGGGAAGGCCGTCCTGGGCAGCGGAGCCCACAGGTTCAGGAAGGATGTGGAACAAGAGACTGGGAGATGAGACACCAGAAGAGGGCCACAGACCAGGACACAGGCTTTATTGAGGAGAAGACCCCTGCCGGGCTGCCTTCCAGAGGAGAAAGAGCACACGTGCCTGGGTGAACACGCCTTTTGAGGGGAGGAAAAGGAAGGGACAGAGTTTAGGGCACTCAGCACACGCTGATTGGTGGTTTTATATAAGGCACATGATTAGGCACTTGGGGGCTTAGGGCGTTTGGCAGGTGCTGATTGGTGGTTCAATGTACAGTCCACATAAGGTGCCTGGTTAGGTGCTCAGGAATGTCCGGACTGTCGGTGGAGTTTACGTCATTCTCCGTCCATCAGTTGGGGGAAGGGAGGCTCTATTAGAGATGCGGGGGGAGCAGAGGGCAGCCTTCCAGCCAGTGCCGTGCCAACGATATCACAGCCATTTATTAAGCATTTGTTAATGAAAGCAAAAATGTCTCCAGCCAGACCAGTAAATCTTCCCTGGCGATCAATGAGCTGGCAGATGCTGTAGCCGGCGTGTTCTCTGAGCCACTTCTGCGTGGTGGGGTTTAAGGAGAAGGTGAGAGGTGAGCAATGAGCTAAACAGACTATAGAAAAGGGTCCTGGGAGGCGCATGGGTGTGGTCCTGGTTCCCTACCCCAGGAAGGGTTCAAAGGATGGATAGAGGTAACATTCCTGGGACACCCGCTAGCTTTGGTGACACTCCTCAGGAGGGAGAGTGCTGCGGGGACAGATGGAAGCTTCTCGGGAGTAGGGATAGGAGGCTGCCTCCCAGCTATCCCAGCAGGGCTTTTGGAGTGGAAGTCCAAGCTATCTGATCTGTTCCCTGGGGTCCCATCATCCTCTCCCCTGCCCATTCTTCGGTGAATTCTCCTCCCAAGTCTCCAAGCAGAATTTTTCTTCCTCCCAGCTCTTCTTCCATTCCAACAGTTATAGAAGTCCCACACCCCCGAGCGCGTTCCCTATCCATTTTCCCATGGAAATCCCTACACTCAGCGCTTTTTGCAGTAGAATAGATACTAACTGTAAAAAGTGTATACTTGAGTACGTAACTAAAATATCACATCTCTATGGCATCTTTATCAAACAAGTGTGAGGTTTATTTTTTATTTTTATTATTTTTTATTTTTTTAAAATATATTTTATTGATATTTTACAGAGAGGAAGGGAGAGAGATAGAGAGCTAGAAACGTCAATGAGAGAGGAACATCGACCAGCTGCCTCTTGCACACCCCCTACTGGGGATGTGCCCGCAACCAATGTACTTGCCCTTGACCAGAATTGAACCCGGGACCTTTCAGTCTGCAGGCTGACGCTCTATCCACTGAGCCAAACCGTTTTCGGCCAAGTGTGAGGTTTTAAACAGATGGTCCCTGGAAAGGAGATGTTAGACATTGAGTGGTCTTAGTGTCCCTTCACAATCGACGATGGCCAGAGATGAGGTTCGTGAGATGGGGAGGTACAGATCGCAAACGTGTCTGAAGTAGGAAGCTAAAGAAAGTGAACTTTATCATAGGAGTTATGGAGTGCCACTGGCCAGGTTCAAGAAGGGGCGTGACATCATCAGATGTGTGGGAGCAGGCCACAGAACTGTGGAGGGCATGGTTCCGATGAAGGCGGAGCCATTCCCCAGGCATTCCCCTGGGGAAACTGACCTTGCATTTTCTTCTCCATCTCACCTCCTGAGCTGTGACTAAGCAGAGGCAGAACCTCACCCTCAGACCCCAGGCATAGATGTGTTATTCTAGAGCAGTGGTCGGCAAACTCATTAGTCCACAGAGCCAAATATCCACAGTCCAACGACTGAAACATCTTTTGAGGGCCAACATTTTTCAGCTTAAACTTCTTCTAACGCCACTTCTTCAACATGGACTCGCCCAGGCGAGTGGTATTTTGTGGAAGAGCCACACTCGAGGGGCCAAAGAGTCGCGTGTGGTTTGCGAGCCGCAGTTTGCCCACCACTGTTCTAGAGAATCCTCTGTGATTAATTAATGGGAAAGACTATGGGGCTTTCTGGGGACTGGATTATTGGTCGTGGTATGGTATGTGTTACTATTTCCAAGCTTTTATTTGGACAAAGATATACTTTTAAAAAAATGGATTCTCAGTAGAGATATGTGTGCCTACCTCCCCCCCCCCCCCCGAAGTTTCTGGAGAGACTGTGCTATTTATCCACGCTACCCCCGTGCCTCCAAGGCCTGCCACTCAGCGCTCACCAAGTGTTGGTTGAGAGAATGAGCAAGCCAGTCTTGTGTTGGCTGCTGCCACGTGTTCACTTTTTGGGGGACGAACTTGTGTCAGGTTACCCAACCCTACTTTTATTTCTCGGCAGGAGCCAGCTCTCCCCCACAGCCACACATGGCAGTCAGTTGCCCAAGTTCTCCTTAGGGTGGGGGAAGAGTTGGTAGCCCTTTGATTGTCCCGAACCTTTCCCTCTCCGAATGTTCCTTGTGACGTGTTTGGCTGTGGGTAGAAGCATGTTATAAATGAAACGTCCTGATGAAATATTCTCATTACACTTTTGGCTCAGTCTTGCACGCCTTGTACTTTGAGCTTTGGGTACTTACTTGGATTAATTCAAAATGCCAAACCTTAATGGTTTTGAATGTCACTAAATTCTAATCCAGATAAGGGGCGAGAGGCAGATGGCGGGGAAGGGTGACTGCGGGATCCAGAGCAAACACTGTCCTCCCAGGAGAGGTCGTTGGGAAGCAGGGGGGCTGACGGTTGCTAGCTGGTGGCCAATTCGGTGCCGTGAAGAGCCCACTTTGCCGTCCTGGATGGCAGACTGCTCTAAGCGGAGCAGCCTCCTCCCCATTAAGATGGTCAGGCCCCCTGGCGGTGCCTTCACACAGAAGCTTAGCATCTCAGCGGCAGAAAAAGCAAGTACCAGAGCTCTTCACCTCCTGTGTGCTGGTTCCATCTCCCCGCCATCACACCACCATCCTAGCAACAGTGACACGTGGGAACTGTGGACTCCCACCTCCCAGTTCTCTACTTCCCGTGACTGGAAAAGAAAGCCAGTTTCCTAAGTAGTCACGTGTCTCTCAGAGGATGTCACCTTGGGGGCTGAGGGCTCAGAGATTTAAGAAAGAGACTTGGCCTGTGGGAGCAAAGGACCATGCCTGTGACCCCGGAGAGGAATCAGCAGGCTCAGCCCTGTTTTTTCTCTGATCTCTCCAGAGAAAGTTGCCTGTGATTTTCCTCACTTTCTCAGTAGCATCCTAGCTGATATTTATTCCTTGCTGACTCAACAAAAGCGCTGTGTTAAATGCTTTATTATGCATTACCTCATTGGGACTCTAGAAATTATTATCCCCATTTGATTGACGAGGAAACTAGTGATTAGAGTGGATAAATAAATTGGCCAATGCCAGTCATGGTAAGTGGAAGAGCCAGGATTTGAACCCAGCTCTCCAAGATGTAGTGGGTGCTCAGTCACCACTTGGCTCAGGAGTAGTATGAAGTACCAAGGCCCTTAGCCTTTGGTCTCTTCGACATCTCTGTCTGTACCTCCTCCTCCTCTTTTAAGAAAATTTTTTAAAACTTTAGGGAGATAGAGGTTTGTTTTTCACTTACCTATGTACTCCTTGGATGATTCTTGTATGTGCCCTGACCGGGGATCAAACTCACAACCTTGGCATATCAGGTCGATGCTCTAACCAACTGAGCACTCGGCCAAGGTTATCTGTCCTTCTTAACCAAATGCCTTCAAATCTATCCAGATAAGATGTGCAAGGATTGCTGTAATGAAACAGGGCCTTAGAGAGAGGTTAGGTAGGGTGTGGAGAGGGGGTGATGAAGGATTCAAAATCTAGCGTTTTCATTGCCCACCTTTTCAGAAACCCAAACCAAATTTCAGGTGGAGAGTTAAAGGAGACGAGAGAAAATGCAGACAGCGAAGCCCTGCAGCGCCTTGTCAGCCCTGTGCAGGGGTGACCTTCACTCTGTGTAAGGAGAGGGCAGGCACGCCCCTGGGTCCCCGTGTGTGGAATCCACTCTCCTAACTGGTTCATCCATCAATCTCCATCGATGACCTGTGCACAAAGCACTGCACCAAATAAAAAGATGCATGATGCCGAAACCGGTTTGGCTCAGTGGATAGAGCCTGTGGACTGAAAGGTCCCAGGTTCGATTCTGGTCAAGGGCATGTACCTTGGTTGCGGGCACATCCCCAGTAGGGGGTGTGCAAGAGGCAGCTGGTCGATGTTTCTCTCTCATCAATGTTTCTCTTTTAATGTTCCTTCTCTCTTCCTCTCTGTAAAAAAAAAAAATCAATAAAATATATTTTTTAAAAGAAAAAGAAAGGAAAAGATGCATGAGACATAGGCCCTCTCCTCCCGGAGTTTCCAGGACAGAGGTTGGACCAGCGTCTAGATTCCTGACTTCCAACAAAGACGCGTTCTTCACGGAGCAAAATGCATCAGTAATGCCAAAAATGGAATCCTTGTCGTGTGTGGCTGTAAAAAATGACCTCGGAATTTGCTGTTTTCAATTCAAAGAGTTTACACCCCAAAGAATCCTATAGCTTAACCTCTAAAAAAAAGAAGTTGCCTATGTTATTACAATCTTCCCTTGAAAGCACAGCTACTGTTAGCGCCAGATTCTCAGAACAGCCCTGATTTTGAAGATCCTGTCATAAGTACATGCAGCTGAAGGCTACATTCGGCAGATGGAGTCTCGTGAAACGTGTCTCTCTGCATCAAGAGACTGTAAGCCTGGTCCTTACCTACCCTGTTTCGCCGAAAATAAGACAATGTCTTATATTAATTTTTGCTCCCAAAGACGTGCTAGGTCTTATTTTCAGGGGATGTTTTATGTTTCCATGGAGTGGGTCTTATTTTCGGAGGAGGTCTTATTTTCGGGGAAACACGGCAGTGACTCAAGGTCCTGTGAGCCTGTGGGGGATGCGGTCCCCTTGTCTGCTTCCCTGGCTGTGTGGCCGGGGCCCGCTTGGGGACTGCATGTATGTGCTCCACGTGTCTGTCGCTGACAGCGCTTCCCCACGGACTGCAGCTGCGGATGGGGGATCTTCAGCAAGCCTTTATATATAGTATCCTCTGCCCCAGTCAACCCAGTCTAATTCAGAGCAGCACCAGTTATCAGGCACGTGTGCTTAGCACCGTAGGGGCCATAGAAACAGATGGCACCATCAGACATACCTGTGATGGGACAAAAGAGGTGGTTAGAAGGGGACGTAAGAGGTCTGAACAGGCCTTAGTGGAAGAGGATAGAAGACTCTCTCTGAGAGATGGGACCACCTGGGGGAGAAAGAGGGCCCGGAGGGTTAGGGTGCAGAGCGCATGCCAGACCAATTTGGAGTGCTATTTTATGAGGCCCGTGCATGTGTGAGTGAGAAGGGTGGGGGGTGGGGATCAGGAAGCAGCAGCAGTGGGAATAACTCAGTGAAAACATCAGGACCGGCAGCAGAGTTGAGAACGAGGGTTGAATTATAGATTATCTTTTCTGAGGGAAGAAGATTAAAGAAGAGGTTTTCTTTTTTTGTGTTGCTTCTCCTTCTGGCTGCTAGCTTTAAGTAGGCCATTGGAGCCTGCGGTGGTAGGAAATTGCTGGGTGAGGGGGTAGGTGGAAGAGCACCCGCGGAGTTCTGGGCTTCCACACTCCCCCCCTCATCCCCCTTGCTCCTCACATGGGACTCAAGGGGCCCGCTGCTCTCGGGGTGTTCTTTTCACGTGTGTTTGCCTGTCACAGCGACTCCCAGACGTGTGTAAGATTGGCTAGCACAAGTAAGCGGGGAGGGGGGGGGGGGACTAACGATCCTCTTCGTTTCTCTCTTTTTGGGGGCAGAGCCCTCGTTTCATTCCAGGATCTGCTCGTCATCGGCATCTTTGATCTATTTCTTACTCATCTGCCCCTTCCTCGTGTTCCTTCTGCTGGTCTCCACCCTCTGCCTCTTCTGGAAGGCCAGGAAGTTGTCAGCGCTGAGGCGAACCTCCCAGACGGAAAGGGCCCTCTGGATGGGCTTGAAGGGAGCTGGCGACGGGCCCGCCACCGCCAGGGAGGAGCCAGAGGAGGAGAGTTGACTCTCAAGAGGCGCCCAGCCTTGTGAAGGGTGTGGGCCCCATCAGACCAGGGGGTGGCTGAATCCTGGTTCTGCCCTTCTCGGTAGCGGGGGCCTGCGGTAAGTTTCCCGGGAATCTGAGGAAACGGGTTTTTGAGAGTATGTGTGGATGCCAAAACCGGTTTGGTTCAGTGGATAGAGTGTTGGCCTGTGGACTGAAGGGTCCCAGGTTCAATTCCGATCAAGGGCGTGTATCTTGGTTGTGGGCACATCCCCGGTGGGGGTGTGTGCAGGAGGCAGCTGATTGATGATTCTCTCTCATCGATCTTTCTAGCTCTCTATCTCTCTCTTCCTCTTTGTAAAATGTCAATAAAATATTTTTTTTTAAAAGAGAGAGAGAGAGAGTATGTGTGGTGCCAGACACCGTTACATGTTTGTGTGTGACCTCACCTATCTCTTGTATCCCCCCCCCCCAACACCGAGGAGCTAGATGACCTCAGCACCCCGTTTTCAACCACCACACCCCACGGGTTCAGGTCCAATACCTGTGAGCAGAGGAGGCCTGCCCTCACACAGCCCCTGAGAATGAAGGGAGACCCTTCAGCCGAGCCCAGGGCGTGCTGCCCTCCGATCCCCTCCCTCTTCCATCACCGGTTCCCTGGCAACACGGGCAGCCACCTGTCCCGCCGGCTCCAGGGAATCCTCAGCCTCCAGGGGAGAGGCGTGGGAAAGGGATGGCAGCAAGGCGCAAGGAATTGGGGACAGGCCCTTCTGTCCCAGGAAATCTGCCTCCCACAAGAGTGGGACTTCCTTCGAGGCAGAAATCTCATCTGTAAAGGCCCCTCCAGAGCTCTGCGTAGCAGGTGCGTCGTCAATAATGGTTCTTTGATAAAATGATAAAGCCTTTTGGAGCCTGAGTTTCTTTGTTTTTTTTCCTTTTTTTCTATAAGACTTATTGAGTCATTGCTAAGGAAAAGCTTTTTAATTTTTTTAATTTTGTGACATTGTCTCCGTCAGCCCCCCAAGGCCTCGTAGCTCTCCTTTCTCCCCATCCCTCCAGGCCTCCCTGGCTCCTGGCTCTTAGCCAATGCCTAATTTTCTTTAACCTGACAGCACTCTGGGGCTAGGGTAGTTATTTGGGGGAGGAGGGGACCATAGCGTCACCATCCCCTTCCACGCCAGCCGAGTGTGGAGGTTCAAGGGGGACGGCCGGCCAGTCACGTCTGGGTCCTCAGGATCCCCGGTTCTCAGCCAGGAGAAGTCAAGAGGATGATTGAGGGAGGGAAGGGGGGGGGGTGTTCATGGTTTGAGACTTTCAACCGCTCTGCCCCAGGAGATGACAGCTGTCCCCACTGGGCCTGGGGTCCCTTCCCTTTGTTTCAAAATCTGCTCAGGCCAGAATTGAAACATCAATCAGGGTCACCTAACAGACTCGAGAAAAACATCTACTTATTATCTAAGTGGCCGACAGCATCGCTCTAACACTGGGTAATTTGCATTTCCAAGGAGAGCAATTTATTTTTAATTATTTTATCAGGCACCGACGTCCTCTCCAAACATAATTAGTTCCTTTGCTGGGGGATTATCCGTGGCTATGAGAACTCCCACGGTAGCCTACGCGTTCCTTAACTTCGCCTCCCTTTATGGCCTCGTTTGAAATACTCCGAATGTTCCCTTAAACGCGTCCGCACGGTCTCTCTCTCAGGAAAGGGAGCGTAGCTTTCAGAGAACAGAGCTCAAGTTCAGACTTCTTGGAAAACATGATTAATGCCTCCCCCTCCCCGTTTTTCCAGAAACCTCTATTTTCGTGGGGATATTGAAGGGAGAGAGAGCAGAACTGAGCCCAGGCAGAGAATCAGTGGATTCTGGTGCCTCCCCTTCCCTCCACCGCCTCTCTCTCCACCTGGATTCCGCCTTTCCGCGCTTGGCTCAAATTCCACTTTGTCATGTTTGACCACGGCACAGAGGTTGCCAGAATAGACACTGGAATATCTAACCGCACCACCCCGAACCCCCCAACCCCAGCAGAGTCGGGGGATGACACTCATTTCCCAGTGAGTGCCCTGTGTCCGGCCCGGGATGGGTATGAGGGGTCCAGTGGGGTCCAAGCTGGCCCAGCCCCGCTCCCCTTGCTATCACCTTGTCTGCTCTGGACGCTCTGCTTTCACGGATGGATGTGGAACGTGTCGGGTTTTCTGAGAAGCCACATTGCACTCTTTGGCTCATGGTGACGTTTCAGGCAATGAAAACCCCGGTCTTCTTTTTTTTCCTTTTTGGACTTCTAGAATAACATTTGTTTTCACCCATTTCCTTAGGCATTTTACATGAAACCTCTGCTCACCCCGGTTGTGTCCTTGTTCATCTTAGTTCTTAAAACTTAACGGAGAACGTCACCTTTCCTCATTGATTTAAACTTTTCCGTTCTAAGTCACCACCTGATTTTACTTTACTTGCTTGGGTTACAAAGTCTCCCTGGCAACAGGACAGACCTCTGCCTCGGGAGCTGGCTACCGACGCCCCACGGGCAAAATACAGCACACCCCTGTTTTTGAAACCGCAATTTGTTAGAATACAGCCCCTGCCTTTCGTTTGCCCACAAATTCTCTGTGGCCACCGTCATGACAAAATGGCGGAGTCAAGCAGTTGCCACGGAGACTGTAGGGCCCACGCAAAGCCTGAGATGTTTGCTGTCTGGCTCTTTATGGAAAATGTTTGACAACACTGCCCTGTGTTAAGTGGCTGGTGTTCTATCTGTCTTCACCTTGTGCTTTGTTCCTGGGAAACTTGACTTATTATATCTGTCCCAGTTATAGATCTGATTAATTTAATAAAGAATCTAAAGCTTCCATATTGGAGTCTCACCCAGGAGTTCTGAAGGTGGGATCCTCTCCACCGCACTCCTACTAGCCATGGAAAGTCCACACCATCCCATTGAGTACTTTCTCTGTAAAGGACAAGATGACTAAAGCAGGAATCATTATCTTCAGGGTATTGGGGCATCTATAGGAACAACAGGCTTATGGCAGCAGATGAACACAATGGTAGACTGAAGTCATGTGCCATAAGAGCTTCTTACCATGGGACAGGTGTTCATCATCTCAGCATTGCATGGCCTCCCCATGTGAAAGGGATTCTTCTTCCCATCCCTCAGGTAAGAAGCTGAAGTTGAGAGAGGTGGGGATTTATCTAAGACCACCCAGCCATCTGCAGAAGAGGAAGAGCTCACACTGAGGTTGGCTGGCAAGTCCTGGGCTCCTTCTGTAATAAGCGTGGCAGGTGCTTGTTTTGTCTCATGCTCTCAAAATGCTGGTTTGTTCTAAAAATGGGGGAAAGGATTCAGACTGTAAGAGCAGGGGACCCCTTTGCACTCTGCCCTGATTCCCAGATTTCCATCCAACCCAATGCATGTTGATTCAATGGCTCCTCTGTGTTGCCTTATGATGGTGTTCAAACAGACACACAAGAGCATGCTTTTGTTACAGTCTCCCATGACTGAAGGCGGATGCCACAAGTTCTGAAGCCTGTCTTTGGGGAATCTTTGTGTTGTTTAACGGTCTGCCTCCAGCAGCTCTTTGTGCCACCCTGCTGGCAGCAGGATATGGTTTGAGGGTCTTCTGTTTTCCAGAGCCAACGCATGACCAGCCCCATCCAAGGGCGTTGATGCGAAATGGTCTTTATTCCCTAAGTGTGGGCCAAGTACCATCTAGCCATAAAAGTGACAAGTTGGGATGCTGTGTGCAAAAAGGCGCCACTATGGAAGCAGAACACTGGCAGTCTCATAGGAGTCTGAAGCGGCTGGAGTTAGCATCAATATTGAATAAGGGTTACTGGCTCTGTCCAGCATCAGCTCCCAACACACACACACACACACACACACACACACACACACACACACGTCTAAATTCCTCACCTGAAACTTTTTTCCCTGACGGAGAGAGGTATTCAGTGTAGCATTAAGTATGGCTCATTCAAGTGCAGTAAACTGGAAGACTTCCACTTGGCAACTGTGATGTTTAGTAATCTTTCCACACACACAAAAAAAAACATGTCAGCATTCGAGCCCTCATCAGAAGTAAGCTGCAGTGAGATACAATTGAGGCTGCAACTGCTTCCTCCTCTTAGGATCTTCCACTTTGACTTTCTGCTCCTTTTAAATGATGCGCCTCGTGAGGCCTTCAGTAACTTAATAGTCAGGAATGTGAGCTCTGGACTTAGATGGCTAGGTTCAAATCCTGACATCACTCACGGGCTGTGTAGTCTTTAGCAGTGAACTTCTGTTGGCCTCAATTCCCTCCTCCCTAAAATGAGAATAATTCCCGTTACTCCAGGGGACTTGTTGCAAGGATTATATGAGATATTCATGTGAAGGAGAAGTCATAAATGTTAAGAGATCATCATCATTATTGACATCAGTGGCAAGCCGGCCGTTCGAATCCTTTCTACGCCCGAGAAGGAAACCAGAGAGCCGGTACTTGATTACCTAATTCTTAAATCAATAGTGGAGAGAACGGGGCAAGAGAATGAAATGCGAGCAGGGGCTTGGCCACAAAACGGGATCATTGCTTGGGTCCTCCGCCCAAAAGGCTAATGTAGAGAAAGAGAAGCGTACAGTTCCAGAAAGAGCCAGGATATCAGGGCAGTGTGGACCGAGGAATATATATTTTTTAATATATATTTTATTGATTTTTTTTACAGAGAGGAAGAGAGAGGGATAGAGAATTAGAAACATCGATGAGAGAGAATCATCAATCAGCTGCTTCTTGCACACCCGCTACTGGAGATGTGCCCGCAACCAAGGTACATGCCCTTGACCGGAATCGAACCTGGGACCCTTCAGTCCGCAGGCTGACGCTTTATCCACTGAGCCAAACCGGTTTCGGCCCGAGGAATATTTGGATAAAATCGTCTGAGCGCTTTTACAGTTAAATGAGTCGAGAAAGTTTACTCCAGGAGTTCCAAGTGAATATGTGGGAATTAATGGGAAATGCAGCCACCAGAGGCTCCTATCCCGAGGTTCTTTATACCTGTGTTAATTAGCTCATTCCATTTACATGTAGATTTGGGTACAAATAATTAGCTTGGGAATTTGTATTAGTCTGCTCAGACTGCCGTAACAAAAGGCCGTAGACTGGGTGGCTTCAACAGCGGGGACTTATTTTCTCACGGCTCTGGAGGCTGGGAAGTCCCAGATCTAGATGCCAACTGACTGACGAGGGCCCTCCTCCCAACTTTCCAATGCGTCCTCACATGACAGAGAGAGAGAGAGAGAGAGAGAGAGAGAGAGAGAGAGAGAGAGAGAGAGAAACCTTCATGACCTTACCTAAATTATCTCCCAAGGGCCCCATCTCCAAATACGATCACATTGGCAAGCAAAGCTTTAACATATGAGTTTGGAGGAACAAAAGTAATTCCGTCCATGGCACTTGGGGAGGGCACCCAACTTAAAAGGAAAATCATTCGAGTGAGCAGAATTCTTCCCCAATCTCTCCTCCTGCTTAGCCATGCTCCAGCTCTTCCATCAGCGATGGGTGGTTACTAAAGTGGCAGGAAGGGTGTCAGCATGAGGAAAGTTGAAGAATAAAAAGGGATTGCTTACACATACATGCAGGGCTCTGGGTGGGAACACAACGAAACTGGGCCATGCGTCCTCCACAACCATCATCAATGGCTGTGTGTGTGAGTGTGTGTGATATTTTTTACAGAGAGGAAGGTAGAGGGATAGAGAGTAAGGAACATCGATGAGAAAGAAATATCCATCAGCTGCCTCCTGCACACTCCCTACAGGAGATGTGCCTGAACCAAGGTACATGCCTTTGACAGGAATCGAACCTGGGACCTTTCAGCAGGCCGACGCTCTTTCCACTGAGCCAAACCGGTGCCGGCCCCCAATGGCTGTTTTGTCTCCTCTGGACCAAAGAAGTATTGAGGGTTGGAGGTGTTATAGGGGAAGCAGGTGAAAAAGAGGAATTGGGGGAAAGGAATGAGCAATTAGCACATAAGAGTGAGAAAGCAGAAATAAAAGCCAAAATCCACAGAAAAAAGAACCTCACACCCCCTGCCCACCCAAGCTCTGCCCTTGGGCACAGATGAGTCTCTGATCCGTCCTCCCCCACCCCCTCTGCACCAGACAACTTCTGAAGGAGGAAGAAGCCCTTCCTTCAGACGCCAGGAGAGGCAGCAAGCTCCACAGCACTGGAGAAACGCCTTAGGTTTGGCTCAGTGGATAGAGCGTCGGCCTGCGGACTGAAAGGTCCCGGGTTTAATTCAGGCCAAGGGCATGTACCTTGGTTGCGGGCACATCCCCAGGAGGGGGTGTGCAAGAGGCAGCTGATGGATGTTTCTCTCTCATCGATGTTCCTCTCTATCCCTCTCTCTTCCTCTCTGTAAAAAATCAATAAGATATTTTTTTAAAACCCTAAAAAATGAAAAAGAAAAAAAATATTTTTTATTGATTTCAGAGAGGAAGAGAGAGATAGAAATATCAATGATGAAAGAGAATCAATGATCCGCTGCCTCCTGCATATCCCCCACCGGGAATCAAGTCTACAGCTCAGGCATGTGCCCTGATCGGGAGTCAAATCGTGATCTCCTGGTTCATAGGTAAGACGTTCAACCATTGAGGCGCGCCGCCAGGCTGGTCTGTCTGTTTCTGCTTAAGAGTAAGGTGGAAGTTCAGCCCAGGAAAGGGAGGGTGAGGAAGTACTAAAGAGGAACTGAAGAGCGAGGGAGAGCTAGACCTTTTGAAGGGGCTGCCCTGGACTGCCCAGGAAGGCCGCCTCAGATCTTCATCAAAAGAGTTATTAACTCTTCCTCTTCTCACGGTCGGTCGGACTGCAGCAAACCCCTCACTTAGCCTTCTTTCAAATGCATGCAGATCTTGAGAGAGGACCAAGAGGGAGAGGAGGAGGGGCTGATTAGCAAAGGAAGTGACAAGTGACAAGTGTCGTGAGGCCAACTGACAGGGCAGAAGATCGTGTGACTGAACGAGTGTGACATTGTCCTGAAAAGCCACATCCCCCTGTGGCTTCTAGTCTGTGTGGTGTCCTGTTTACCCAGAAAAAAAAAATCACCCAGATTCACCTCACTTCCTTTTCTGCTAGGCTTTGCAGGCTGGTAAGTCAAGGGCTAGCTACACAGAGCTGTGCAGGAGCTGCAGCGAGGTGCGTGAACCAGAAGGAACGAGTGGCAGTTAGGGGACCCCGTGCCTGACTAAAGGACAATACCCAAAGCATGATGACTAAGGCGTCATATTTACCCGGAGCTTTCTCTGGATTGTGCTCAGGTGCCTGCTCGGCATTTTCACTGGCAACTTGAAGGCAGAGGGAGCCGCTTGTCAGGTGTTCAGCTGACACCGAGTCAGGAGATGGCACTGCTAAGTCAGCTGACAGCAGTGGACAGGTTAGAGTGATGGATAGGAACTAATGAGACGAAGAGAGAACCCCTAGTTAAGGCCAGGCAATTAGATGCACCGGGTAAGGGAGAGTTGAGTTCACATGTGAAAAAAAGAAAGAGGTGATTTCGGCCGAAACCGGTTTGGCTCAGTGGTAGAGCGTCGGTCTGCGAACTTAAAGGTCCTGGGTTCGATTCCGGTCAAGGGCATGTACATTGGTTGCGGGCACATCTCCGGTAGGGGGTGTGCAAGAGGCAGCTGGTCGATGTTTCTCTCTCATCGACATTTCTAGCTCTCTATTTCTCTCCCTTCCTCTCTGTAAAATATCAAGTATATATATATATATATATATATGAAGAAATAGGTGATTTCGGTTGATTGCACACTTGATAAAAATTACTAACTAGTATGACATGTTTGCAGCTTTAAGTTGCTTATATAGAGTGGGTTAATATATTTTTAAAAAATCATGACAGCAATAGATGCGAGTTTTAGAAATTAAAACCACACCCAAGAGGAATGAAAACAAATGCCCATATAAAGATGTGTGCATCCATGTTTCATAACATTATTCCTCATCACCCCAGAGGGAAATCAACCCAAATATCCATCAACTGGTCAATGAATATCACGGAATACTGGTTAGCAATAAAAAGGAGTCAAGTACAGATACATGCCGTATCACGCAATGAACCTCAAAAGCATTATGCTAAGTGAAATACTATGAGGCAATAGACTACCCATTGTGCGACTCCTTTTACATGAAATGCTTAAAAATGTGTAAAGGCAAGTTTCTAAAGACAGAAAGCAGAGCGGTGGTTGCCTTGTCCTGAGACTGTTATTAGGGATACAATTTTAACACCACTGAAATTCATACAAATTATGGGCACGACTAAAGAATTTGTAAAGTCCCCTGCGTTTTCAAATTATAACCAGAGTCGTTCCCACTATAATGGCCACCTGACTGTGCCTGTGTTAAAGGACAAATTGAAAATGGTCGTTTTTGTGAAAGGCACACAATGGAATGAAATTGAATTAGCATTACACATTGTTAAGCCAGAAGAATGGAGCCTCAGAAGACAAGGGCCTTCGGTTTGGTTTTTATGTTAATATGCTGCTACCTAGTGATCTTTTAGAAAATGGCAGGACTCGGCTTTTCTTTCTTTCTTTTTTTTTTTTTTGTTAAGCCATGTTTGTATACCACAAATATCTGAATGCTTGGCCATGGAGTTGGTGAAATATTTGCGCGAATCACTGAATAACGTATGCTTCACAAAAGTATTATAGTGGCAAGAACTGGATTGGGAATCTCGAAAAATGACTTCCAGTCCCCATCTGCCGGTGTCAGCTTTGTGACTTTGAGCCGGGAGAAGATTCATCTGATTCCAAAATCCAAGGAGAAGCTCTGTAAGGCAGTGGTTAGGAGCAGGGCATTGGGGCAAGCTCCCCAGGACTCTAAACTTTGAAATCTTATGCTTTAAGTGGGGATAAAAGAATACCCACTTCCAGGGTCGTTATGAGAACTAAGAATGCATGGGGAAAACCCTTAGAATACATCTCAGGAAAAGTTAGGCTAGGTCTGGCTAGTGTGGCTCAGTTGGTTGGAGTGTTGTCCTGTACATCTAAAAGTCTCAGGTTCAATTTCTGGTCAGGGCACACACCTAGGTTGCAGGTTCGATCCCTGGTAGGGGCACTTACAAGAGGCAAACGATCAATGTTTTTCTTTCACATCCATTTTTTTTCTCTCCTTTCTGCTCTCTCTCTCAAATCAATAAAAACATATGCTTGAGTGAGGATTTTTAAAAAGTAGGCTCTAGTAACAATTTGCATCATAATTGTGACCCTCTCCCACCCCATCCCAAAGCAATGAGCAAAACCCAGAGGTATATACATTCAGAAAACTAAATATATTTTGGTTTACCAATTAATTGGAAAACACATTTGAATGATTTAATTTTAAAGAAAGTAAAGATTGCATAGAAGGTGGAATTTTACAAATAACTTGAAACCTGGCATTGCTGATGATTTTTAAATCATACAGAGAGTGGCAGGGATGTCAAGGGGCGGCTGCTCTAGCCGAGCCTCTGACCATATCTGCTAGATGTCCTACATGTTTATATTTGCCGGCCAGCACAGCGCTGACCAGAGAAATTATGTTCCTTCTATGTCCCCACGAATTACAACGCGTGTTGGAACCACTCTGGATTTCATTTCACACATTGGAGAACCAGTCTGCTTAAGGAGCTACACTGTCTGAAATGGAACAGTTTCTGCTATTTAACTTCTTCACCATTTTATTTCCTTAAGATGTCAAAATAGCAAAGATAATTAACTTTAGCTCTTATTTTCCATCCTAACTTTCTGACATTGCTTACACCTTATATCTTTTGTTTCTTTTTTTTATATATATACTGCTTCTATTGAGGGATAACTTAGATACCACAGAATTCATCTAAAGTATGCAATTCCGAGTCTTAATAAATTTATAAGGTACAGCCATTACCACAACCCAGTTTGGGAGCAAACCCATCACATACTTTGTGTTTGACTAGCCCCATATGGAAATAATTTATTGGGTCATTAACCTGCATATTTAAGCCATCTAGCTCTAGGACCTAGCTTAGGCATTGCTTTTGAGTAAATCGATCTCTAAAGAAAAACCAAATCAAGATCTCAATGTGACTCAAAATAGAGGTCCAGAAAGCACATTCTTCAATGGTTTCTCCACAGGTCTGCAAGCTATTTAAGGATATAAGTTAAAAATGTGAATAAAGAGTCAGCGCTAATGCACATACCCTACTCTACGTGTATATATTGAAAGGTGTCTATTGTATAATTCATTATAGTTTATGCTGCTATTATGGCCACCCTTCACCCAGTGACAAACTTGTTTTTTCACTCTTATGAATATGATTAGGTAGGGTACACTGTCCAGAGCCTAACCATTTTCCCCTTTATTTTTTATTGTTGACATTATTACAGATGTCTTGCATATCACATATTTATGAAAGAAATAGTCCCTCTTTCTGTGATCTGGCTGTGCACACTTTCATGGAGTTGGACCTGAGATATATTGGCTGGGATATTTACAAAGGAAGAGCTTCTTTCTAAATGTTATCATTGTGTGCTTTACATGGTATAGAGATAGATATAAATATTTAAAGAGGCCCCGATTTTGTCTTGTTTCAAAAGGATATTATTCAAAAACTGATTACCATGTCCCTCTTCCTGGAAATCCACTATTGATGGTCTGCTTCTCCCAATACAGCATCTATTAAATGTACGGACCTAAAAATGTCTCAGTGCAAGAATTATAATCCGGGAGTGATGGAAATGCCTCTATTTAATTATTTGGTTTTGCTTTGTCTTTAAATTTATTCATAGGCATTTCAGAGGGGTAGTTATATACAAACTAACTCCACTTTGGTTCCAGGGACATCTTTATCTACAGAGTTTACCGCTAATTCCACTCATCTTCACATTTAAATACTATTTTATATTATTGTTTAAGTGTTCAGTCTCTACCAAATATTGAGTAAGCCTTTCGTGCTTAGTTGTTAGAAACTTTGTGTGTGTGTGTATAAATAAATTCCATATTTCTCAAGCGCCTAGTCCACACCGGACACACAAAAAGCTATTCAATATGTACTTGTTTAATCAATAAATGATACCTCAGGTTTGCTTTCCCTCTTCCAGACCCCAATGACATTTACATTTATCAGATAGCCCAGGCTTCCTAGACATTGAAGTTTTTCTGTCCTGCTGTCCCCACTAAGTACAGCAGCACATGCCATACCATATGTCTGGCCATATGGCCCTCAATAGCTGTAATATGAAACCATCTCTATTGCAATAATTCTGATTTCTATTCCTCCATTTAAATACACACACACACACACACACACACACCCTAGAGGAGGCCTGGTGCACAAAATTCATGCATGGGGGGGGGGGTGTCCAGCCTGCACCTTTCCAATCTGGGAATCTGGGACCACTCGCCTGTCTGCCAAGGTAGGGGTGATCACCCCTAACTGCCTCTGCTTGCTGGCCTGATCACCCCTATCTTGCCCCCGTGCTGGCCTGATCAACCCTAACCACCTTAACTCCTGGCCTAATCTGCAGTCTGGCCTCCCCTCAGGGGAAGGTACCATCCCCATTACCCCGCTGCTGCTGCCACTGCCAGCCTGAGCTTGGGTCCTTCACAGCCGCTGTAGCTTTGTATGGAAGGTCATCTGCTCTGATTAGCATATTACCCTTTTATTAGTATAGATTATTTTTATTTTTTTAAATATATTTTATTGATTTTTCACAGAGAGGAAGGGAGAGGGATAGAGAGCTAAAAACATCGATGAGAGAGAATCATCGACCAGCTGCCTCTTGCACACCCCCTACTGGGGATGTGCCCGCAACCAAGGAACATGCCCTTGACCGGAATCGAACCTGGGACCCTTCAGTCCGCAGGCTGACGCTCAATCCACTGAGCCAAACCGATTTCGGCTAGTTGTTTTTTTTTTTTCCTTTTTTTTCATTGATTTCAAAGAGGAAGGGAGAGGGAGAGACAGAAACATCAATGATGAGAGAACTATCCATCGGATGCCTCCTGAATGGAGCCCGCAACTCAAGCATGTGCCCTTGACGGTTGACAGGAATCAAACCTGTCAGTCAGCAGGCCTAGGCTCTGTCCACTGAGCCAAACCGGCTAGGGCTATTCCTCCCTTTTTAATAGATAACTTGGATTGCGATTTCAAATACAGCTCCCTTTCATTTAATTTCACCCTCGAATTTTAATATTATCAGAGTAGTATGCGGTCCGCTAGGGGGCACCTGCCCTTAATTCTCCGATTCTGACTTTGGGGGAGTCACTTTAACCCCTATGAGTCTCGAGGGGGTGGGGGCCCTCCATAAAATGCTGCCCATCTCTCCAGGTTGTAGGGCCTAGAGAGACATGCGTGTGTGGGCACTCTGTGGGGTCTTAAGCCCACACAGATTTAAAAGACTGCTGCAGTGGGGTCCGTTAAGCCTGTCCGGGGGCACACCTGTCAGTTCACCACCACGCAGCTTGCCAGGACGCCCGCATCGCCTCCCACCCGCACCCCATCGTGCCCCCGCCGCTCCTGCACCACAAGTGCGGCGGCTCCTCCTGCGGCGGCCGCTCCTCCAGGCCTGTCCTCCCCAGGGACCGTGACCGAGCACCGCGACAGAGCGCCCGGCCCCGGCCCGGGGAGACCCCGGAAGCCCGCGGCGTTCTCGGCCATCGCGAGGAGCGAGCCTTCTTTGCAGCGTCCTCCCTGCAGTTTGTAAACCGGTGCTTCCTCTAGGGCCGCCCCCTACGGTCTTCAATGGAAACCCGAGTCGCCCCAGCCTCGGTCCAGCCCGTAGCTCCCCGAGCTCCTCCTCAGCGAACCCCCGCCGACCCCTAGTCCAAGCCACCCTCCAGCCTTAGCCACGCCCCCAGCCGAATGCCCCGCCCTCACGCCTCAGCCTCGGATTTGATTTCCGCGCGCGCCAAGTCGTAGTGCCGCTGTGATTGGTTGGGGGCGAGCGAACCTCCAGTAGGATTGGCTGGGAATAGCTAGGGGGCGGGGCTAGTGCCACGGCGGGGGACTCGTGGGCGGGGTTAAGGCTGGTGATTGGTTCTGGAGGACCGACACTGAAAAGCGGAAGCAGGTGTGGGGGCGGGACTTCGCGGGAGGGAGAGGCCGGAAAGAACGTGATGGAATTGGTTAGGTGTCCAGAGCACGGTGAGGGGCCGGGGTCCTAGGGCCCCCTCCTCCCCGGGGTCGGTCCACCTGTCATGGCGTAACTGTTGTCGACCTTCTCTCCTCAGGGGCTCCCTGCTTTCTGAAGACCGGCGTTCGCGATGGCCCGAGTAAAGGGAAGAGCTTCTACGTGTGCCGGGCGGACGCTTGCAGCTTTGTGCAGGCCACCGAGTAGGTCCCGACTCCCTGCGACCTCGCGGGGGGACCCCCGGCACCCCCGGGAGGAGCCGCCGGCTCCTGGCTCTCGGCGCCCGGCGTCGGAGGGTGTGGGAGCGGTGGGGCCCCTGGTCTGCGGAGCCGGGGCCCTCGAAGCAGTTGGTAACCCCAGGACCGCAGGGCGTGCTGGGCAGACGCTCCGCTCCTGCTTGCTGTGTGACCCGAGCCTGGTTGCTGACCCTCTCTGGGTCACCAAGAGCTGAATAAGGGTGGATAGGCCACAGCTAATCCTTCTGGTCCTTTCCAGCTCTGGGTTTCCTTTTATTTGTCGGGCCTAGGCACCTTGGACATCCCCCTCCTCCGCCCCATTTATGGCTGAGGACCTACAGGCGGAGGTGGAAGGAGTTGGGCCTTGTTTTGAATTCGTTTCAGGCTGAACCGGTTTTTAGGTGTTTGAGGTTTAAACACCCCGATGATGGCCCCATCTAAAAAAAACAGGATTCTCGGCATTTAAGTGGTGATAAGGATAATCCAAAGAAACAAGTTACTTCGGGGGTTAATGCTGAAAGGAAACCAGATATCCGATTTCAGCACTCTAGTTTTACAGAACGGAAAGCTGAGACTCGGCGATATTAAGTATCTTTTTTTAAAAAGTGAGAAACATTAATACTATTCTCAGAGTGTTCATGTTTTGTAGTGCCAGCTGGCCACAGTCTCTAGAGGACTCGAAAGCAGTCACATCATTAAACATGTTTTCCTTCTCTCTGCTGGACTTGATAAAAAAAAAAATAACTTTTCTCTATACCATGTAAAGCACACAATGCTATCAACTAGAAAATAAAGTATTTTTTCCAACATGTAATGTTAACTTTTCCGGGAAAATATTCTTTTGCTGGTAGCCCTCTACTAAAGTTTTTAATGGAAGGAAATTACTGGGATCCACTTTAATCAAATACAAAATGATTTTGAGGAAAACTGTCAAATCTTGAGATAGAAGGAACCAACCATAAATAAGCTACCAGCAGCATATTATGTTAGGGTTTGCTATGTATTTCTAGTTTCTATACTGAGCTTCTTAGGTTCTGTATCTAGCTCAAGTTTCATGAAACGTGAAAGCATGTTCATATTAGTAGGAATTAAGCATTAATGGTAGCGGAAGACTTGGTTTACATTAAAAGGAAGATACCCTTATGGAGAGTGCCATTTATACAAACATACTGCTATACAAACTATAATAATAAAAGTGTAATATGCTAATTAGACTAGACATCCTATCGGGCCACCGTCCAGACAAAGCCGGGGCTGTGAGGGAACCCTGGGTCCCTGGTGCCAGAGGGAAGCCAGTGCTGTCAGCTGAGGGAAGGAAGGCCTACTCTTGCACGAATTTTGTGCATCGGGCCTCTAGTACAATAATATTTGACTTGAAGACAAAAAAGGATAAACTTGATCTGTTTTGAATATGCCTGGTAACCAGAATATAAGGGAAATAAAAAGTGTTGCAGGTCATAGGAAAGGAAAGTACTTCACTTAAACCAATTTACTCTAAAATGTCAAATATCATAAGAAGTTGGAGGATAGGATGTAAGTCTATAGCCAAGCATGAGCAAATTAGGGTGTATTGCTACAGTAGGTATATGAGCAACACTAAGTGACAGCGAACAAGTTATGAAAGGGAAAGAGGATGGAAGGATGTAGGGAAAATTCCCAGCCAGTCTTAGATACTTCAGGCATTCCTGGGGTCTTACAATGTCAAGGTCATGTACCGTAGTATATTTTAAAACTTTTGAGTCCTCAGGAAAGAGGTATTGTCACGTGTTACTTGTTTTTTATTTTATTATTATATTTTAATATAATCTTTTAAAAATATATATTTTATTGTTTTTTTACAGAGAGGAAGGGAGTGGGATAGAGAGTTAGAAACATTGATGAGAGAGAGACATCGATCAGCTGCCTCTTGCACACTCCCTACCGGGGATGTGCCTGCAACCAAGATACATGCCCTTGACCGGAATCGAACCTGGGACCTTTCAGTCCCCAGGCCGATGCGCTATCCACCGAGCCATACCAGTTTTGGCTGTCACGTGTTATTTGGGGGGTGGGAAAGAGGAAAGCTGTGGGCGCTTTCCCCAGAGGATTGCATGTACACATGAAATGTCTGGGGTTTACAAACTCAGTGGACGTCATGCCTAGACTCGTACAGTTTAGATTTAATTGTAGGATGTTTGCTTCTGTTCTTTGCCTTCTAAAACAAAATTTCAATTTTTTCCCCCTCTAGCCTTCCTGTTTCTCATTGTTTATTGCACGAGGGATTTGTGGTAGAACTTCAGGGCTTACTGCCACCCCAGGGCACGAAAGAATATAGGTAAGTGTCCAAAAGGAACATCTAAAGTACATTTTCTTTATTTTCTTTTTTCCCCTTGCCTGGAAGAGTTAGAGCCAGGTATGTTGTCCTAAGATTCTTTAATACTTGTTATTTAAAAACAAAACAAAAACTCAGCAGTATTTTTACATGTATCGAATATCGCCTGAGCTGTCACTCCCTCACTACTGAGCAAAATTTCAAGATTAAACTGCTCCACCTTTGTCCCCGTTCAGCTCTCAAGTAGCCAGTAACACCAGTCCACCAAACGGCCATTAACTTGTCAACTTTCTCATTCTGGTAATAGAATGAGGTAATGTGTACAAATGTCTACCATAGGTTAGGTACTCAGTGAATGTTAGTTGCCCTTTTTATGGGAACTCCGAAGTGCAGGAAAGTCTATTTAGATGTTAGGTGATATTTCTTATGAGAATTGAAAGATAAGTAGGAATTCACAAGGAGCAAGAGAGGGGTCATGTTTAACTGATTAGTACTCTACATTAGGGTACAGGGGCACGGAGTAACAGAATTACACGCACTTGGTTCAGTAACAGTTTAGCACGTGTTTGAGTAGAGACTTCAGAAGATGAGGCCGGCCAGGAAGGCAGGGGCCAGGTGTGATGGTCTTTGTATGATATTCTGTGCAGTTTGGAATTTATATATTCTAGATTGGTTTCCCCCAACCCCCTCCTCCACAAACAGAGGCATTCAAAGGCCATCTTCACAATTTTTATTTATTTTTTAAAATATATTTTATTGATTTTTTACAGAGAGAGGGATAGAGAGCTAGAAACATCGATGAGAGAGAATCATTGATCAGCTGCCTCTTGCACACCCCCCACTGGGGATGTGCCCGCAACCAAGGTACATGCCCTTGACCGTAATTGAACCTGGGACCTTTCAGTCTACAGGCCGACGCTCTATCCACTGAGACAAACCGGTTTCGGCCCATCTTCACAATTTTTACATACCTAAATACTGCCTGTTTTGCTATTTTTCTTAATTGAGCTATGCATACAATAAGATGTATAGATCTTAAGTCTTTAACTGGTTGAGTTTTGGGAGAAGTATACTAGAATACCCGTCCTTATGACCAAGACCTCAGTCAAAATATAAAATGTTTCTGTTGCCTAATTAAGTGCTATTGGGCCCGCTTCTAATTAATCTCTTCATCCACCTTAGGCAACCACTATTTTGATTCATAAGATATACATTTTTTTTTTGTTTGTCGTTTATGTAGCAGTATCTGTGAAATTCTCCATCTGGTTTTGTGTATCAATAATTCATTCATTATTATTGCTCAGTTGAATTCTGTTTCATGAATTCCACAGTTTGTTTCATGTGCTCATTTGCCATCTGTGTAGCTTTGATGAACTATGTTTAAATTTTTTGCCCATTTTTTAAGTTGAAATTTTTATGTAATTGTAGATTCAATTGCAGTTATGACAATACAGAGAGATCCCTGTAGTCTTTAATGGTAACATTTTGCAAAATTTAGTATAATATCACAGCTAGGATATTGATATCAGTACAATTCATTGATCTTATTTGTAAAGATAGTTTTTCTTATACTAATTGGTGTGTGTGTGTGTGTGTGTGTGTGTGTCTGTGTATGTGTACATGTGTGTACTGGAGGCGCAGTGCACGAAATGCCTGCACCCTCTCCAATCCAGGACCCATCAGGGGATGTCCGACTGCTTCTTGCAATCTGGGACTGCTGGCTTCTAATTGCTCACTTGCCTGATTGCCCCTAATTGCTCCCCTGCTGGCCTGATGGTCCCTAATCGCCTCTGCCTCACCCTGCACCTGGGACCCTGGATTCCCTCCTCCAGCCAGTTTGAACACCCAGGACCTGGGCCGGCTGCATAGGGGACCCTGGGCTGCAGCTGTAGGCACCTAGGATCAAGGGGTGGATGGCTTGTCCCTCTCTGAGGCCGCAGCCCCAGCTGCTGGCACCTGGGACCACCCGGTGGGCGGCTTGTCCCTTTCCTGGGCCACAGCTCCAGCCACTGGTGCCCGGGACTGGCAGGGCGTGCAGCTTGTCCCTCTCCCAGGCTGCAGCCTGGTTGGTCCCCATTCCTCTCTCTCGAGAGCTCATTTGTGCCTGGCTGGTCCCCATTCCTCTCTCCCCAGAGTAGAGTGTCTCAGTCATTACTGCATGATGGTGTGAGAGTGTGATGACCAATTGCATATTAGCTCCTTTTTTTAAAATTGATTTTTTACAGTGATGAAGGAAGAGGGATAGAGAGTTAGAAACATCGATGATGAGAGAGAATCATCGATCGGCTGCCTCTTGCACACCCCCACTGGGAATGTGCCTACAACCAAGGTACATGCCCTTGACTGGAATCGAACCTGGGACCTTTCAGTCTGCAGGCCGACGCTCTATCTATTGAGCCAAACCGGTTTCGGCCGTATTAGCGCTCTCTCTCTCTCTCTCTCTCTCTCTCTCTCTCTCTCCATATATATATTTACATACACACACACATACACACACACACACACACACACACACACACATTTAGTTCTATACAGTTTTTTCATGTGTAGTTTTGTGTATTCACCACGACATAAAAATATTGAACAGTTGGATCACCACAGGAACCTTCTTGTTGTCCTTGTATAACCATACCCACTTCACTCCCACTCCCCCCTCACTCCTGGCAGCTATGAATCTCATCTCCATTTTAAAAATACCTCATTAATGGAATTATACAGTATGACCTGGGACCTTTCAGTCCGCAGGCCAATGCTCTATCCTCTGAACCAAACCAGAGATTTTTGTCTTTTAAATAGTGTGCTGTCTTTTATTATTGAGTTGGAGTTCTTTATATATTCTCTATACAAGTCCTTTGGCAGATGTACACAGTCTGAATATTTTCTTCTGTTTGGGTTTTCATTCTTTTAACTGTTTTGAAAAACAGAACTTTATCATTTTTATAAAGTTCAGTTTATTACATTTTAATGGCTTGTGCTTTTTGTCTTCTCTGTAAGAAATCCTTGCCTACCCAACATCCTACATTTCTCCAGTGGTTTTATAGTTTTGCTTGTGGCTTTGTTTATTTGTTTGTTTACTCTATGGTTGACCTCAAATTAATTTTGGATATCTTATAAGATAGAAGAAAAAGGTTATTTTTTCATGTAATATCAAATGAATGCTATGCAATTGTTTCTGCACTGTTTTTTGAAGACATTCTTTTCTCCATGGAAATGCTTATTAAAAAATCAGTTGGAGCCGAAACCGGTTTGGCTCGGTGGATAGAGCGTTGGTCCCAGTTTCGATCCCAGTTAAGGGCATGTCCCCAGTAGGGGGTGTGCAAGAGGCAGCTGATCGATGATGTTCCTGTCTATCCCTCTCTCTTCCTCTCTGTAAAAAAATCAATAAAATATTATATAAAAAAAATCTGTTGGGAAAAAAAAATCAATTGAGCCCTAGCTGGTTTGCCTCAGTGGATAGAGCATCGGCCTGTGGATTAAAGGGTCCTGGGTTCGATTCCAGTCAGGGGCATGCTTGGTTGTGGGCTTGATCCCCAGGAGGGGGTGTGCACGAGGCAGCCAATCAATGATTTTCCCCCATCATTGATGTTTCTATTTCTTTCTCCCTCTCCCTTCCTCTGAAATCAATAAAAATACATTTTTAAATATATTTTTTGAAAATTAGGTGATTATTTGTGAGCTATTTCTGGACTTATTAATCTGTTCCACTGCTGCCTTAGCCTGTCCTTACACAATCAGATAAGGTAGTGTGTGCCTTCCAACTTTATTTTTCAAGACTGGCTATTCTGGTTGTTTGCATTTCCATATACAACGTAGAATCCACTTTTAAAATTTCCTTGGGAAGCATGTTGGGATCTATATGAATCTATATGGATCATTTTGGGGGGAACTGACAATAATATTGATTTTCCAATCCATGAGCATGGTCTGTTTATTTATGACTTTAAAATTTCTTTTTAATATTGTTGAATAGTTTTCATTATGGAGTTCTGTACCCTTTTTGCTAACTTTTTTAGCCCTCAGAGTTTATAGTTTTTGATGTGGTTGTAAATGGAATTTTTTAAAATTTCACGTTTCGATTGTTTTCTGATCTAGTGGGACTGGTACGCTTCTAGAACATGAAACCATTTTTCGAACTTCTGGGGGCTCTATCATGCAGAAACACTCACTGTTCTGCGTGGTAGGAAACCACTGAAGAATTTTTTATCCAATTTGCATTAAAAGAAGAACTAACGATGGAGGATAGATTAGAAAGTGAAGATAGTGGAGGCAAGGGGACCACTGAAATAATAGCTACATAGCATGCCATGATCTCTTATTGTCATAGATTCTGCTGTGATAAGTTTCAATACCCCTGTTTTACAGCCAGATAGGGAAAATGTAGAAAGATTAGAATGGAATCTAAGTTCCCATGGTTATAAGTTACATTGCTGATATTCAAACCGAGTGAGAAAAATGGGCTCGGATTGAGGCAGTGGCAGTGGAATTGGATACACTTAGACTGCAGAAAACTTGCTGAGAGAGAATTAATAAGATAAATTTTCTGGTAGGGCATTGGAGCGCGCTTCTTCCCTTCTTTCTCATCAGGAATAGTGATCATGGCAGCTCTGGGCCACTTTCCTGGGCTGTGAGGACACAGTGGGGCTGTGTGTGATGCACTTAGTCTGGAGTTTGAATTATTGTCAGCACTCAGTAAATGGTTGCTGAGTTGGGGTTTATGGGTGATGAGTATACCATTAAGCAAGATAGGAAGAAAGGATTGGGATGTGATCACGTAGAGAGCTTTGGATTAATCATATGTTGTGTAATGTGAAACCAGCTAAAAGAGTGAGTGTGCAGCTTTGAAGAGAGGTTTAGGCTACTGGGAATTTTGAGAATTTATCATTAATAGTCTTCATACTAGGTAGGTGAAGCTGAGGTGATCATTGTTTTAAAATAGAAAAAAAAATAAGCCAAATGTAATTCTTTTAGCTAAATCCAGACCATTATTACTAGGAGGTATTTACTAGAACTTTAAAAACGTTGTTTTAGGATGAATAAAATAAAGTTCTGCAGCATACAACCCCAACAAAAATCATGTATCCAGCTATGTGGTACAGGCGGGGAATATAAGCAGTAGACAGCCCATAGATGATGATGTCCTTTGCAGACAATAATACATTTAGCCAGAACTCCTGTTCTCTGGAGAATGGCCTCCCACTGGCTTTTCTTTTCAAGAACTTAGGTACTTTATATCTCCAAATTAATACCATTATGTGTAAAGCTTAACCTGAATAGGAGACAGGAGCAGCAGAGGAATGCCCCTTCTACACACCTTGGAATACAGCTGCATTTGTGTGCAGTTCTCCAATTTAAACACCAGATGGTACCACTCACCAGCGTTTGACTGGTCCTTCAGCCAAGGCCCTCTGTTGGGCAATGAAGGAAGCTATGCTAGTCATTCAGTAGAACCAGAGGGAAGGACTCTTGCCTTGATATGCGTGTTTACCATATAAAAGTGGCACACCTTGATTTACAAATGTGGGACATTGTCATTGGGCTCTGAGTTCATGTTCTTTTTTTTTTTAAAATATATATTTTTTATTGATATTTTACAGAGAGGAAGAGAGAGAGATAGAGAGCTAGAAACATCGATGAGAGAGAAACATCGACCAGCTGCCTCTTGCACACCCCCCATTGGGAATGTGCCCGCAACCAATGTACATGCCCTTGACCGGAATCGAACCCGGGACCTTTCAGTCCGTGGACCGACGCTCTACCACTGAGCCAAACTGGTTTCGGCTGAGTTCATGTTCTTTTTTTTTTTTTTTTCTCTCTCCCTATTCCCAGACCTTTTACTTTTTATTCTCAAGGATATGGGATCAAAATGGGTGGAAATAATATTCTTGCCTATAAATAATAATACAAGTTAGCTCTTTAAGAAACTGGTTTCAGTAGGATGCTCAAAATATTTTATTTTTAATAACATTTGAATCTTTGTAAGTCTAGAAAATTCCTTGAATGGTTACTTTTTGGGTAAATTTGGCTTGCAGAAGCCCAATGAAGATTATCTATACTGCTGACAAAGGCATTAGGGCATGAGCCAGAAGGACTTCAGGCCCCATGAACCCTTAAAAAACCCACATCAATAAAGGCAGTACCTAGTAGGTATTATATAGTATCATTCTCTGTGTTGTACAGTAGGAATAACCCTTGAATGTAAAGGATATCAGCCCTTTGTAATATGTGTAGCAACTGCTTTTCCCAGCTTGCTTTATGTCTTAAATTTGCTTATAGTATTTTTACTATATGGAAGTTTAAACCTTATGTAGTCGAAATTACCAAATTCTTTATGTCTCAGCTTTAGAGTCTTATGTCATCATGTAAGAAAAGCTTTCACTTTAGGATTACAAAGATATTCAATCCCCCCCCCACAAACACACACCCCCGGATATTTATAGTTTCATTTTTTACATTGCCATTTTTGTTTCAACTTGAATTTTAGTGTTAAAGCAGTGAACCCATATTCCTAAGTGCCCTATGACAAAACTGGGTAAGAACTAGACATAAGAAGGTCATCAAGCAGTCCTATATGCACACATTAGAATGCCAAATTAGATGTGTTCAAATGCCAGGTGCTTCTGTGACTTTAAGACCTTCAGTAAGGGATTATTGCTAATCAAGTTTACTGAGAAAGTAGAGGAATTCAGACTTGAACTTGGCCTTGAATGACCTTTAAGATTCGAATAGAGATAAGGACAAGGGAGTGTTCCAGAAGTCTGGATATAGGAATTAGCCCTCCCCCCCCCCCCCCCATGGCTGCAGGAGTGGAGAAATGACTAGATATTTATTAAGTTCCTAATATGGGTCAGACTTTGGCGAACAAATGAGGTGGGTACTTGTTTATTTGCTAGAGGCCTGATGCACGAAATCTGTTCAAGGCCTTCACAACTGTGATCCTGGGCTGCAGCCCCGTCCATAAGGATGTCTGGACAGCTATTTGGTTGATTTGCATATTATGCTTTTATTATTATAGATTATTATTACTTTTTACCATTTTACAGGAAAGTAAACTGCCACATGTGGTGTCATCATTTTCAGAGCTAATTATGTGGTGGGACTGAGATTCCAATCCTCCCAGCCCGCCTGACAGTGTATGCCGGGTTGGACAGCCAGCCTTTAGGAAGAAGGAGGATGTGCTTTCTGATGAGAGAGACTGAACTGATGATGTCTGGCTTCCTCTGGCTGGTTTCTTCATCCTTTTTGTTTATAAGCGGTATCCTGGAAAGTAATATGCTACAGACATTACATTCTCCTTATAGTGGAATCAGTATTTGCTTTCACGTGTGTTTTACTGGATTTTCACATCCTTGATTATTTGTGTTTTATACTACGTTAGGTTGTTTTTCCGATGCACTAGGAGTAAGGCTGAGAAGAAACAATGGTGTGGACATATCCCATGGCAGGTAGGAGTTTTTACCTGTTTCAGACCTGCTCTGTTCAGACTGTTTAATCTGTGGGATCACCTGGAAAAACTTTGAAGTACAGCATAAATTGCTCAGTCTTCATCATGCTGTCTCTGAAAGGCAGTTCTTTTCTTTAAGGAAGATAGACCCTGTTGTGGCTTTTAATTCAAAGAACTATTTGGATATAGTAAAGATTTAATTAACTGTTTTCTATTTTACTTACCTAAATCTTTTCGGAGGTCTTAAATGTAGTCAATATTCTCCTGCTTAGGGGAAAATTTAGATTTACTTGACTAACTAAAGCATCTTTTTATTCACTGATATCTCCTTGACATTGGTATAAGCTGATTAGAATTCATAAGCTCTTAGAATGTGAGAACTAGGAGAGATCCCACAGATACCCAGTAGGAGAGAAACTAGACCTAGGGAAGTGATGAGACTTGTTTTGATGGAGGGGTAGCTTGAACTTATGATTCTAGACTCCACAGTGAGACCTTCCAAGTCAAGTGAAGCATAGGACCTTGTTTGGTTTGGGGAAAAGTTCATATTGAGCAAATAGTTTTTCATGAAAAGAATACATGTGAGACCTCAGAGGGAAGGTAGGGGAGGGTGCGGGTAAGGGGGAGAGATCAACCAAAGGACTTGTGTGCATGCATATAAGCCTAACCAGTGGTCATGGACAACATGGGGATGGGGGCATACGTGGGGAGGGGTTTGGGATGGGAATGGGGGGATGAGGACAATTATATGATAACATAATCAATAAAGAAAAAAAAAGAATACATGTGGCTGTTGATATTAGAAAAGCTCTTTGATTTAGTTGGCTCACTCCCTGGATGCCTGGGAAGCAGTGGTCATGGACAGAGAAGGAGCCAAGCATTGAAAGTGCTGTTAAGAAACAAATACTTCATGAGTTTGACAGGAGTCTTTTCTAGAGGCAGGGGTAGTCCCAGGCATGTTCAGAAATATTGTAATGCTTTTACTGTTTCCATTTCTTCTGGGGGAAAAAAGGCATCCTAGAAATGAAGTTTGCATTAATATCTTATATTAAACTAGAGGCCCGGTTTACAAAATTCATGCACTGGGGCGCTGGAGGTGTAGGGGGGTGTCCCTCAGCCCAGCCTGTGCCCTCTTTCAGACTCTCAGTCTAGGAGCCCTTGGGGATGTCTGACGGCTTAGGACATCCTTAGTGCTGCTGTGGAAGTGGGAGAGGCTCCCACCACCACTGCTGCACTCACCAGCCATGAGCCCAGCTTCTGGCTGAGTGGTGCTCCCCCTGTGGGAGCACACTGACCACCAAGGGGCAGCTCCTGCGTTGATCGTCTGCCCCTTGGTGGTCAGTGTGTGTTATATTGACAGGTTGTTCCACTGTTCAGTCTATTTGCATATTAGCCTTTTATTATATAGGATCATGTTCTTTTTCCTGTAGGATCCTAATTCCAAAGAGCATTCTGTAACCAGCAAGTCTCAGCATGCACCTGAGCCATCTCATTATCCTCCCATCCAGCAGAGAAACCCGTTCAAGGTGCTTGACAAGAATCAAGACCCATCTCTGTGGAAACAGCTCATCAAAGGTGAAGATGTGGGAAAGATGGCTGGTAAGAAGCAAAGGGAAAAGGAAGACCCACTCTTGGATCAAAAGAAGGAACAGAAGCCCGAATCTAACTGCGGGGTGGAGAAAGATCTCTCATCCGGCCGGGTGGTAAAGGAAAAATCTGCAAATCAAGAGAAGCCACGAGGGGGGAAAGCAGAGCTTCAGTGTGAAGCAAAGGGGGTCGAAGGGATGCACAAAAGGAACCTTCCTGAGATGAAATCCAAGCAGTGCCCTGGCAATGAGCGGAGCAAACCACCTGCGGCTCCTCGGGAGAACCTGAATGGTGAGAGTCATTTCGTCCAGAAAGAATCAGAACCCCTGAGAGAAAAGAAAACCAGGCCTTTGCTGGAAACTGTTCACAGCCAGAACCCAACAGACAAGCCCCCGGAAGCAGGACCCCTCAGCGGGGAGCAGCCCAAGAGTCGGGAGGCTGGAGACACAAAGGCCACGGACGACCCCCGCACGCAGGCCACGCGGGAGAGGCGGCTTGAACTTATGGCGGAGGCCCATCCTGCCCCGGCTCCCAAAGGGCCGGCCACCCAGCCTGCGCCGCCGGCTGCAGGGCCTTCCCGGGGAGAGCGGCGAGAAGCGGACACGAGCAGCAGTGAGGAAGATGAGGTTGTTTTCGTTTGCTCTCAGCCAAGGATCCCCTCATTCTTAGACACGACTTCGGGCTCACAAAAGAAGGAGACCCCCCAATGCCCCGGTCAGACTGTGCACAGGAAAACGTCTCCTGTCTCGGGTGTTTCCAGGAAGGTAGAGCCCTCAGACCCAGCATCCCAGCGTGCGACCCTCACAACACAACTGAAACAGAAGAAGGTAAGTGCTGCCCGGTGCTTCCTTTTGCAGGTAGGACTCTGCTTACTCTGGGCAGATAGGGACTCCACAAGAGAGTTAAAGGTGTTTATGGGAGCAAAGTCCCATAGGTGGGTGTTCATTCCTGCCTTTTCCGATGTTTATAGTTTCAGGATTGGTAAATCAGCTGGGCTTAAAAAAAAGTTTGGTTTTCGCGTGTATAGTTAAAAGACCATAATTTCAGAGTTTTAGCATTTTAGGTATTTTAATCTGAAGCTATCTTTAACACCTGGAGAGGAGCGATCCATTTTATCGGACCTGTTTTTCAGAGCACACTGGCATCAGTGAACATTCAGCTTCTTCCAGACAAAGGCCAGAAGCTGCTCAAGCAAATTCAAGAGTTGGAGGAAACACTCAGTGCTCTTGCCCTCTCCCCAGAGCAAGGTAAATGGGTTGTACCCCAGAACTGGGGTTTGCATGAACTTTACAAGAGACGTTCGAGAAGCCATCTTTTTAAAAATGTATATATTTGTATTGATTTCAGAGAGGAAGGGAGGGGGAGAAAGGGATAGAACCAACAATGATGAGAAAGAATCATTGATTGGCTGCCTCCTGCACACACACACACACACACACACACACACACACCACCCCCCACTGGGGATTGAGCCTCAACTTGGGCTTGTGCCCTGACCGAGAATCAAACTGTTACCTCCTGGTTCACAGGTCGGCACTCAGCCACTGAACAACACCGGCCAGGCACGAGAAGCCATCTTGATAAAGAAACATTGACTCTTTCACCTTTCCATTTCATTATCTGCTGCTGAGCTTCCTTTTAAATCACAAGTGTAATTTATTAAAGTTTTCTCCTATTTCCTGTAGACTCACCTCCCTTTCTCATAGGTTTATGCATCTGTAATGCTACGCCTTCTAGGAAGCTTTCCCTAGCTTATTGGAATGGTGCTCATCCCACTCTCTCTTGCCCCCCCCCCCCCCCTCACATATACTTCCTTTACTTCCTGAATTTTAATCTGTTCTCGCCTTGTTTTTTGAACAGGCCCAGAAGAGAAGAGCAGCACTCAAGTACCACAGCAGAGTAGTGTCATCAAAACTATCACTGCCCCTCCCCACTTGGTGCCACCCAAACCCCTGCAGCCGCAGGGTCAGGCTCTCCAGCCTCCGGGTTCTTGGGGACTGAAGGCTGCCAGCCAGGCAGCTGCTGGACAGCCCAGCCAGCGCTACGGAGGTAAGATCACGTGCCTGGCCCTGTTGTGAACAGCTACCCCTAGGAGGTAAAATTCCGCCTGGTAGACGTCTTCCTGCCCCCATGAAGGCGAAGCCATTTCTGAGTTGTTAGTTGCCTGTGTGAGAAAGATTGCGATGCTCAGCTGAGCTCTGCACGGTGTGTTTGGATCTCTGTGAGGGCAGACACTGGGTCTGCATGGTTCACTGACCTTGATCAGTCAGCCGGGGGTCGGCACATCAGAGTCAGTAATAACTGTGAATGGACACTTGAACTCACAGCATGGTGAAGTAGGTAGACCAGCAGACGCATTTGTATTCCCCCTGTGCCTGTTACGCAGAGCAGAGGAATGACATGACTGAAGACCGATAACAAATAGACCCATCAAGAGCAGTCACACCCTGTGTAGCTCAGTGTTTTCATCCTGAACTTTCCAGAAAACGATGAATTTAGAAGTAACTGCAGAATGAAGATCTCAAGGAGAGCCTCAGATATGTAATAGGATCGGTTGGCGTGCTGTGCTGATCAGGAGCCAGGAGCTCAGGTTGGCTGGCAGTGACCAGTTTCCCCCCCCCAGTGAGAACTGTTGGGAGAAAAAGGGAAAGGGAGAGAAGGAAACAGATGGGGGGGGGTGGGAGGGGAGGAGAGAAAGTTGAAGAGCATAGTTCACAAGGGGGTCTATACTCTGCCTGAGAAAGCGTGCTTGTTAAAGAAAGTAGTCGGGTGTACAGGAATGTTTTGAGAACGTTACTGTGTTGCAGCATCATCCCCACTCATAATGATGACTGGGTCACCTAGAGGAAAATTAGATTATTAATGTTTTGGAAATAATTCCATTAACATATCGTTTTCCTTTTGGAAGTATTTTAACATCTAAATGGTTAATGTTTATTGATCTAGAAAGCTCTTATTTGAATACTTCATCCCTAAAATTGCAGTCAGCTGAGGCGCCTGCATTTGTTAACCAGCTTCACTAGAATTCTCCAGAAGGAGTGGGCTCTCAGCGTGAAGCATGTCTCGGTGCAGGGCGGTCGGCTCTGGCGCGCACTCAGGGCGGTCTGTCTGCCTCAGCCTCGCCTGGCTTAGCCTTGTCTGTTGCTAACTTCTTTGGCTTCAGCCCCAAGGATCTTTTCTTTCCAAAATACTGATGGTGTTTAATTTCCTCTGCCACCTCTTCAAGGCTGAAAAAAAAACTTAGCAAAAATATGATGGGTTATCTTATTTTTTCATTTTACTTTATATTATTTTTGTCCTTTATTATGTGATTAAAAAACACACAAAACATCCCACACCCCCAAACAGAGGATGGGGATAGGGGAGCCTGTGGGCTCGGAGAGTCTGCAGGCAGGGAGTTGTGGTCCAATACTGTACGTCAGCTATAAATTAAAAATAAAGAAAAAGAATATTTAATCCATACAAACCCATCATTTGGCAAATGACGAATTTCTTCTTGCAGCCATACCCAGGGCATGATACTGGCTGTGTCACCTTTAGGTAACCCCTCTCTGTACACAGGCCCTCCAACCCAAGACCGCCTTCACGCCGTGTGGAAAGTCACAAGCGAAGCCATTGATGAGCTGCACCGATCACTTGAGTCCTGTCCCGGTGAGACAGCCGTGGCGGAGGACCCAGCTGGGCTGAAGGTGAGCGGGGGGTGTCCTGTGGCAGTGTCCCCGTACCCGTGGAGAGGTGACCGCTGTGCGACGGCTCTGATGTGTTTCCTGCAGATGATGCCTCAATGGCTTCCTTTGCATTATTTTGTCCTTTTCTGTTTAGCAGTGAGAAATAAACAAATTTTCCCCCCTCAAGGTCATAAAGTTATACAGTTGACCTTGCACAATACTGTTTGAACTGCATGGATCCACTTCTACTTAAAATCCGCATATAATTGGACTTGCACAGTTCAGATCCGCATTGTTCAAGGGTCAGCTCTCCCCATCTATGGCAGAAGCAGACCTACTTAATGAACATCGATGGGCGCCCCAGGATACAGAGGGACTGCTGCTCTTAAAGAACTCGTTGGGGTGAAAGTGCCTGCACAACATACATAGAACAATAGAAAGTGACTTGAAGATAAGGATAAAAATGGGCATTGTAAGGCACTGTAGATTGTATGCAAAATGTAAAAGGGATTCAAAACAAAGGAAAAGTCACGCTGGGTCAGTAATCCCTAGTGCCTTGAAGCTGCAGGCCTAAAGATAGCTGGGAGGATGGAACCCAGACACCCTAGTTAGAGGGAGGGGTGGTTAGAGGGAAGATGCAGAGATCGGTATTAATAGCTGGTGACAGGGTGACATCAGGACCTGAGCTGGGAGCAGCAGGTGATCTTACCGAGCGGGAAGACTCCGTGCTGTGGAGCCTGGCCTGGTGAAGGGGCGTACACCACACTAGCTCAAGAGACAGGGAGTCATTGCAGAATTCTGAGCAAGGGTGTTTTATGAAGATTATTTTTGTCAAGATAAACCAGAGTAAGAAAAGACTAGAGAGAGGGGTGCCAGTTAAAGGGCTGTTGGAAATTATGGTTAACTGTAGACTGGGATGTTGGCTGTAGAGAGGGAAGTGAAATCTATAATAAAGCACAATATGCAAATCGACTGAGCAGCTGAACAGTGAACGACCAGCCAGGCATCCTTCCTGACAACCTTCCAGATAAGCTGGGCTTTGAGGGTCGAGGCAGCCGGGGCTGGGAAGGCCTACACTTGCATGGATTTCGTGCGTAGGGCCTCTAGTTGAAGAGATGATAAGGAAAAGCCAACAGAATGGCTGGTAAAAGCAGGGTGACCAGTCAGAGGCGTTGGGTGCAAGCAGTAGAAACCGACTTTGGCTGATCAGGCAGACAAACCAGGACTCTCACGTGATAGACATGCTGGACAATAGGCTTAAATCACACTGGCGGATGTACGGGTACCCAAGGTGACATGGGGGAGTCAAGGCCTTCAGGTTTATATGACATCTAGACTATTAGGAGGATCACTTAGAGAAAAGAAAATAGTAGAATGTGGCGCTGCTGTGGGCAGGATCCAGGATAGCCTCTCATGAGGAATTTAAACTTGACTTTGGGTGATTACCTTCGTCAGGTCCCTTTGCTGCTGCACCAGAAGCAGGCATTAGCCTGGTTACTGTGGCGAGAAAGTCAGAAGCCACAAGGAGGAATTCTGGGTAAGTCTGTTATTATGGACACAAAGATAATGTACTGTTTCATTTGATCTCTCAACGCCTCTTCTGTTGTTGCCCTTTACTCCAGTTACGAAACGGGTTCAGAATGGCTGAGCAACATGCCCAGAACCCGCAGCAGTAGGATCAGTCAGGTCCCAGTTTCAAGCAGTAGAAGCTGACTCTGGCTAATTAGCAGAGACAGTTTATTCTGTGGTGGGAGGTGTGGAGAGCCAGGCTGGAGCCAGACTTCTAGGAGCAATGGTCAAAGCCAAGTAGTAAGCTAGTGTCTTGGGAAACTGGCACGGCTGCTTCGCTCTATCAGGCCCTGCTACCCCAAGATCAGACACTTCCCGTGCCAGCCCTTCTGGCCTCTTCTCAGGTCGCTTGTATCTGAGTCTGGGTGTTGAGTGGGTACCGGTGGTCCGTGGAGCCGGGCCATGCTGGCACTTAGCTGCAGGAAGCTGAGGAAGCAGGTTTTTCAGGCTCTGCTTCAGGGACTCGTCAGACTACATTTTTCAAGGTTCTCAGCTTCTAGAAAAACATGGCAGATGTCCACTGCGGCTAGTAAGTGGCTAAGTTGGTTCCAAGACCACCTCCAGATTCAGTGATTTGCTAGGGGGACGTAGAGCATACAGTCACACTGATGGCGATATCGTATTCCAAAATAAAATAGAAGTAACATTTATTTGATACAAATCAGAGTCAACAAAGGGAAAAGGCACATGGGATGAAGTCCAGGTGCCAGCTTCCGAGGCCTCTCCCATGGGGGTCACACAGGGCAGGCGTGATTCTCCCACAGTGAGATGTGAGGACACGTGCGGTCCTGCCAACCAGGGAGGTTTGTTAGAGACCCGCTGCCCAAGGTGTTTACTGGGGCTGGTTGCATAGGCAGCTTAGCCTGGTATGTAGGTAAGTTCCACGCTTCCCAAGGGAAAGTTTATTCCACATAAACTGTGTTGTTTGTACAAATAGGGTAAGCACAGTGAGCCACTCTTTTTAAAAAATATATTTTTATTGATTTCAGAGAGAGAGATAGAAACATCAATGATTAGAATCATTGATCTGCTGCCGCCTTGCATGCCCCCCTCCTGGGGATCAAGTCTGCAACCTGGGCATGCGCCCTTGACCAGAATCGAATCCAGGACCCTTCAGTTCACAGGCTGATGCTCTATCCACGGAGCCAAACCAGCGAGGGCCACTGAGCCACTCTTGTCAGCTTATATCTGAGTTCCCAGATGCCAGCCACGGGTCAGTCTTCCCTGGAAGCAGAGATTTCAGTGGATAGCTGTGTTTCCTCTTTTTCTGCACAGCAGCAGAGCCAGGATTTGAACCAGTATTCATGCTGTCACATTTTACTTCTCCTTATGTCAGAGTGATTATTTATTTATTTATTTATTATTATTTTTTTTTAATTTTATTTTATTAAGGTATTTTCTGTGTACATAGTTTACCATTGCCCCCCCCCCTCACCACCCATTTATGCCCTCCCTCCCCAGAGTTTTGTGTTCATTGGTTGTACTTATGTTCATGGATACCAGTCCCTCGGTTGTTCTCCTGTCTCCCCCCAGGTCTCCTTCCCCTCCCCCCTGTCATTTGACAATCTGCTTGTTTTATGGTGACCATCTCAGGCTCATATGAATAGAGTCCGCTCCTCCTCTGGTTTTCACCGCCCCTTCCCCTGGGACCCACTGCTTCCCTTAGGACACTCGGCTCACCCGGGGCACTCGGCCCCCTGGGACACACGGCTCACCCGGGACACCCTTCCCCCTTCCCCTTTGGGGGGTACGGTTTACCCGGGGCACATGGCCCCCTGGGACACTCGGCTCACCCGGGGCACTCGGCCCCCTGGGACACTCGGCTCACCCGGGGCACTCGGCCCCCTGGGACACTCGGCTCACCCGGGGCACTCGGCCCCCTGGGACACTCGGCTCACCCGGGGCACTCGGCCCCCTGGGACACTCGGCTCACCCGGGGCACTCGGCCCCCTGGGACACACGGCTCACCCGGGACACCTTTCCCCTTTGGGGGGTACGGCTTACCCGGGGCACATGGCCCCCTGGAACACTCGGCTCACCCGGGGCACTCGGCCCCCTGGGACACTCGGCTCACCCGGGGCACTCGGCCCCCTGGGACACTCGGCTCACCCGGGGCACTCGGCCCCCTGGGACACTCGGCTCACCCGGGGCACTCGGCCCCCTGGGACACTCGGCTCACCCGGGGCACTCGGCCCCCTGGGACACTCGGCTCACCCGGGGCACTCGGCCCCCTGGGACACTCGCAGAGTGATTATTTAAATGAGGATACTATTTTGCAGGGTATAAATAGTAAATTAGGTAAGTTCAGTTACTGACACATTGACAGTTCTCAAGGAATGTTAATTCATGCCTCTCTCTGATGAATAAATTAAGGGATGTGGGAGTGTTTTGAGTTAACTGTAACTCCAGAAAGGTAGAGGCACCAGGAAAGAGGCATAGGATATATTCATTTTCGGGAAGCTGAGTTGATCCTTTGCCCTAAGTAATTAACTGTCCTGCCTTTATTTTTATTTTCCAGCGGATGATATGGGATTAGGAAAAACCCTGACAATGATTGCGCTCATCCTGGCCCAGAAGGATCAAGAGGAAAACAAAGAGAAGGACAAAAACACGACCTTGACTTGGCTTTCCAAAGATGGTATTCAAGTGCCTTCTCGGCCTGTCATTTCCTATGTCGTCATTTGAGCCAGTGGAGAGTGGACACTTTTAAACTACAAAAGTACACCTTTGGCCATCTTTAATTAATCTATTGGAAATCTAGTGTTAGACTGCTTTCCTACAGTATCATTTCTGATGCTGAATATGCTAATTTAAGTGATCTTTTTTCTCGTTTAGTATAAACTTAGCTTGACCTGTGAACTAGAAATATTTTATGGAGAGAGCTAAGGTTCTAGAAGACTTAGTCTAAACATAATGATTACTTTTATTAATATTGAGGATAAAACCATAGGATAGGTCCATATTAGTTAATGTATTTTTTAAAAATATATTTTATTGATATTTTACAGAGAGGAAGGGAGAAGGATAGAGAGCTAGAAATGTCCATGAGAGAGAAACATCGACCAGCTGCCTCCTGCACACCCCCTACTGGGGAAGTGCCCGCAACCAATGTACATGCCCTTGACCGGAATGGAACCCGGGACCTTTCAGTCTGCAGACCGACGCTCTACCACCGAGCCAAACCGGTTTCGGCAAACGTATTCTTTTTTTGAAGCAGAATCTGTCACAAACTCAGATTTGAGCCACCATAGCTAAAGCTGTTTTTTCCATGTTTCTGAAATTCCAGAAGTTTCCAGATTCTAGACAGTTCCTATCTTGTTTCATCCTATTTTTAATCTGTAATGACTTAAGTACTTTAAGTCCTGTGTATTGTTTATAGACATCACCACAGTAAGTTGCCATGGACACGGTACCTTTCTCAGTTGGTTCGATAGTTAAATAAATCAGTGACCATCTGCTCTTAAGCCTTTGATGACCACTGTTGCATCTGGATCCTGTGTGCACACACTTATACTTATGCACAAATGCATGCATTTTTACACACACACACACACACACACACACACACACACACACACAGGAAATGAGGGGCAGAGGTTCAAATACTACATTATTACCTGGTTCCAAAGTAGTGTTTGCCTATCTTAGGGGGTTTTGTACTTAGATTTCAATGTAGATATAATTAATTTAATGCTTTAAAAAAAATACTCCCCCATAAAGCCCAGGATGAGTTAGGATATGATCCAGCTTCTACCTCTGACCATTGAAAGTACACTGGCTTCTTTTTTCTTGTGTTTTTTTTTTAAACTGAAGTTGTGTACTACACACTTTCCTCTCCTTTTTTAGCCTCTATGTCTGACACCTATGTGAGGGTAAATAAGTAATTAAGTATTTTGAGTTAAAAGGCCATCGCTTCCATTTTCTATTCTGCTATTACCTATGTGTAGAAATAAGAGCAGCCATTGTTAAAGAAATATTGATTGAAGGAATGAAGCCAGTTGAGAGAAAGGGAATGTCTCTCAGAAGCTAACGGCTATTTAATGGGTGTAACTAGGTGTTAATTTTTTCCTCCTCTTGAGACTCCACCAAGTTTACTTCCCATGGAACACTTATCGTCTGTCCTGCTTCCCTGGTCCATCACTGGAAAAAGGAGGTGGAGAAACGTGTGAGCAGCAACAAACTCAGAGTCTATCTCTACCATGGCCCAAACCGGGATCACCGTGAGAAAGTGTGAGTGCAGAAATACTGAAGTCACTAGGCTTAAGAGGCCTCATTGACTGCCTGCTTTCCCTGAGGTTTCATTTAATCAGAACTAATGATATTGTCAAGACCAAAGGTACTCTTATCCCCAATCAGCCTTCACCTGTATTAAGAGATAACCTTGAGAGAAAACGGTGTTCTTTTGCTATATTCTTATCACTCTGCAAAAACGCTGCCATGTGAGCGGGCCTGATAAGCCTGAGTTGTCAGCCAGGCAGCACTGCATTCCTTGGTAGAAGAGGCTCTGTCATAGGAATTTCATGATGGCGAATTTCTGATTCCAAACTCACATTCTTTTTCTGTTAGTGTGAATGGAACTAGCCCAGTCTTAAAGAGCATCTTGATACACTACTAATGATTAGTTGATATCGGCTGATTATGTTTTTATTAGAGGTCCAGTGCATGAAATTCGTGCACGCGTAGGGTCCCTAGGCCTGGCTGGCCATCAGGACTAATCGGGGCCTTCCTTCCCCAGCTGCGGCCCGAGCTTTCCTTCCCTGCCGGGGCCTTCCTTCGTTCCATGCCGCCCCCTGCTGATCAGTGCATGCCATAGCTAGTGATTGAACTCCCGGTCTTCTGGTCAAACTCCCAAGGGGACACTTTGCAAGTTCCAGAAAGTGATCTTTTTCCTTTTTTAATATAAACTTAGCCATACACACACACACACACGACTTTTATATAGAGAGATGACTGTAATTTTTAATCTGTGAATGATCTAAGATGTTTTAGATGTAAGAGTTTAGGATTAGACCTAACTGTGAATTCCTGAGGAGGAATGATCAGGAAGGGGAATATTTCCTTAGTTGTTAAATTGAGTCCTAGTCTTTGTCTTTTGGTTTTAAAGAATTTTTTTTTTTGTTCTTAACCGTGATATAAGGGTCTGAGTTGAATATTTGCTGATCTAATTAAGAATGGATTTGTTTCCACTTCTTTCCCCCACCTCTGATACTGAATCTTTTATCCCCTAAAGAACAGGGCAGTGGTCTTTCAGGGGTAAATTGCCAGATTGGTGACCCTTGTATTATACACCAATTCTTGTGACTGAGAGTCCCTTCAAAGGACGAGGGGATTGGGGCAGCAGCGGCAGGCCTGCACGCTTCTCCGGCAGAGAGTCCTGTGAGTGGCCTGCCTTTACTTAGAAATAAATCGCATTGGCTTGCACTTTGATCATACCTGGTTTGGTATTCAGAGTGTGCTAGTTAACTGATTGGCTTCATTCTCAGTTATACTTTGTATGACGCTAAGGCCACCTGGAGTCCTTGCTGCCTCTCTGAATTAGGCATGTCATTTTTATCAAAGGCATTTGTGGACGTTCTCTCAGGTTCACATTATTAAGCTTCTCTGGGAAAAGATTTGTGCCTTTCATTAAGAATCTTTACATGTAAAGAGTGTAGGCAAGGTAAACTCAAGGTTTACAGCGTGATTATACCCACATGTCAAAGCTAGATCAATGGGTTTTTACAAGTCCGTTGTAGAACAGAGAGGAGAAAGCATCCTTGATGAAAGGCATACTGCTCTGAGAGTCTCTCTACTTCCCTGGGACTGTAGCATCATCTGTGTCAAGTCATTACTAAATGTTAGTTCCCACCATTCTGTACAGCCAGATATTATTATGAAGGTTAATATGAGCCCAGCTGGTCTCCTTTATGACTCGCTGGATGGGAAGAGGGAGGCTGTCCTTGTTATAGTGCGTAGACTGTAGAAATGATCAGAGGTAAGAGGGAAGGAAGCCAAATGAGTCAAGCTTACCTCTTCAGAATCATGTAGATTGATGAAAGACATAGATGAAGGAATTCTGCCGTCTGTCCATCCAGCCACGGGAATTTTTATGACAAAATCAGCTCTGCTTCTCATTGTCAGAGTCACAGGGGGATCGTTTACCATTTGCTTTGTGTTATGTCTACCCAGCCTCTCTACGTATGACATCGTGATCACCACCTACAGCCTTCTGGCCAAGGAGATCCCCACAAAGAAGGAAGAGGGACTGGTCCCGGGCACAGACCTCAGTGAGGAGGTGAGGCTGGGGCTGCCCGGGAAGGGGCGGTGGAACCCCATCTCCTTCCGCTCAGTCTTGTCACAGCATCAGGGACAGCAGAGGTTCCTTCCGGGGAGGTCAGGGGAGTCCTAGCCGGTCCACTGTGGAAACAGTGCTCTCCGTTCCCTCTCTTTATTCTAGACCACCTCCGCAGTGCTACAGGGCGAGCCGGGCACAGTTTAGCTGTTTATTTTATTTTATTTCATTTCATTTTAAAAAAAAATGATAACTACATCACAGTTGCGTTGGTCATCACATGATTATAGGAAAACCTCACTTGTTGCAATTTTTAGTTTAGATCCTGTGGGATATCCTCTCAGGATATGTTTTAGGATTAGTATTTTGGTATTAGGCCATCATTCCCTGCCTCTCTCCAACTCTCAGGGAAAGGAGTGGCAATAATAAGGCTACTACCCATGGGCCAGAGGCTAAATGATAACCCGATGTTTGCTCTGCACTCGGGGAGTCGCAGTTGTCTAGGGCAGAGGCCTTATTGCATAGGTGATTAAGGGGCTTTTTTGTTCTGAAAACACAGCGTTGCTCCAGGAACTCCTCTTCCACATATGTTTTTACAACAGAATAGTCACAGATTCTGTATTTAGGGAGATCTCTGGCATGGAGACATCTGATGACCAGCTCTGCCTTTCTGCAGATGATTAATTTTGCAGGTTCCTCATTGCTTTTAGGATAAAACCTCAATTTTTTACATGATATTTTAGGCTTTTATGGCCTTTCCCTGCTTACATGTCCCTCTTCACCCACACCCCCGCCCTCCCTGGGCCCCCCTTGCTCAGCCATAACAAGGCATGTGTGCGGCTCCGCCATGCTCTGCCACCCTGTGGTGCCTTTGCTCACTCTAAAATGGATGCTTTGCCTCCTGTTTGGTTCAGTGTGCCTCTCATGCTTATGTGACGGCACTCCATTTATCCAGCAAACACTGAGCTGCCTCTCAGGTTCTGTAGGTACAGCAGTGACCAAGACTGGATCCCTCCTGTCACGTGCTGAAGGATGCAGTGGGGCTTATTATACACTCACTGTGGTGTATGTAGTTATCTTGGTGCTTGCTTTTCTCTGGGTTGTGAGCTTTCCGAGGGTAGGAACTGTCCATTTGTATGGCTTAGTATCACACATATGAAAGCAAGACTTTTAGTAATTTTTCAGTGATTTAAAAAAAAATAAATTTAGTAAATGTTTAAAAAAAAAAAAATATATATATATATATATTGATTTTTACAGAGAGGAGGGGAGAGAGATAGTTAGAAACATTGATGAGAGAGAGTCATCGATCAGCTGCCTCTTGCACACCCCCTATTGGGGATGTGCCCGCAACCAATGTACATGCCCTTGATCGGAATCGAACCCGGGACCCTTCAGTCCCCAGACTGACGCTTTATCCGCTGAGCCAAACCAGTTTCGGCAAATTTAGTAAATGTTTTATCAATTGAGTGAATACCTAGTGAAGTTTTGACCCATAGCCATTGCTCAAAAGTGGATTGAAAGAGTAAAAGAAAACTCACATTAGAAAACATTGTATTCTTAAGCATCTTGAGCTCAAGGACTAGGGGCTCTCAAGTGACTTGTTTATTTGGACCCATGGAGAGTTTCTACTCTTGGTTTCTTAAGCTTAATGCTTATTTCAGGGTACCCCAAACTTGAAGGTCAGAGCGGTTCTTCAGTGGAGGACCACTTGTTCGTTATCCCCCCTTATCTTCTTAAAGACATATATACCTTTTCCCATACTGTTGTTGGTGTGTCTTCCAGGATATTTCAACACCTTTGCTTCGCATCGTCTGGGCCCGAATCATCCTGGATGAGGCTCACAATGTTAAGAACCCCCGCGTGCAGACTTCCATAGCCGTGTGTAAGCTGCAGGCTCGGGCCCGCTGGGCCGTCACTGGAACCCCCATTCAGAACAACCTGCTGGACATGTATTCCCTGCTGAAGTGAGTAAACTCTTCGGGAACATGTAAATGTGCACCCTGTCAGCAACCTTCCCGAGTATTTCGTATCTCATGGTAAAGCTCTGGTGTATGCCAGGGTATCTCATGTAGCAGATGGCAAGCCTCTCAACCTTGAAAGGGTAAAAGAGTTAATATTTATGAGAAAAATAATCAGCTGATTGACTGGCTGATATGGGACTTGGATTACGTTCAGCCACTGTATATGGAAAAATATAAAACAGATTAAATTAAAGGAAACAAAATCACCTTTTTCCAGTCCAGGGAATGTTTTGGGCTGTTTCTGCTTTAAAGCATATGACCCGAGGTCAGGACTACAATTTATTTGAAGCAAACAGAAAAGAATGCTGACTTTAAAATACTTGCTTTTATTGAAGTCAGCCTGTAAGAGGATATGGAATTTTTTTTGCTAGCCTTTTAAGCTTTAGGAATAAATTCTAGCTATTGGTTATATGTCCTGTCGTGACGATACAGACAGTGTGTTAATGGGAAAGTTCACAGTTTTATAATGTGGTTTTCGTTGTCGACCTAGGTCCTTTTGATCTGTCTAGCAGAGCTTTACTATGACATTCACTTTTTAAAACGATGGGATGGCAGATGTAACAAAATCTGATTTGTTTTTCATCTGATGTCTTTCTTTGACCCTTTACTCTGTCCCACATACTTTTCCTTCTTTCTCTGTCCTTCTTCCCAACCAAAAAGATTTCTCCGCTGTTCTCCATTTGATGACTTCAATCTGTGGAGGAGCCAGGTTGACAACGGTACAAAGAAAGGAGGTGAACGGTTAAGTATTTTAACCAGGAGTCTTTTGCTACGGAGAACAAAAGACCAGCTGGACTCCACCGGCAAGCCCTTGGTAATCTCACTTACGTGTGTTCCAGGGGGAGGCCAGGGAAGGATGGGGACCATGTCCTCGTCCTGCTTTGCTTCGGGAGCCTCTGAACCCCACTTTCGCTGTCCTGCACCTGTGTCACAGCAGCCCTGCTGTGCTGGGTGCTAGGCAGCCCTACTTTTAGGGAAGGGTGGAGGCAGCTGTCCCGCCTTGACTAGATCTCCAGTGTCAGCTCTGGGCATTTACTCTGCTATTCGGTTAATTTCTGTAACTTCATCCCAGCGGCTTTTCCCCTTTACTTTCCCAGGTGGTGCTGCCCCAGCGCAAATTTCAGTTGCACCGTTTAAAGCTTTCTGAAGAGGAAGGGACTGTTTATAGTGTCCTTTTTGCAAGATCAAGGTGGGTGCCATGAAGAAGCACCTTCTCGCTCGTACTGTTGCTTTTCTGTCCTTGGCTTGGCAGTGGGTTCAGGGTCTAGTCTTCTCAAACTGTATTTATGGTATTATTGATAAGGCATATATCTGTTCCTTTTTTATAATCTCCCTGTCTTGCTCCTTACTCCTTACCCCCTCCCCAGCTCACCTTTGTCTCACCTACATCGAAGGCTTTTGAAGCTGCCCCGCATTGGCTTCCTTGCATGGAAGTGTAGGGTATGGTCACTGCACCAGGGCATCTTGGTCCTGGTGGGGCCACGTTGGGAAATTATCTCTTTGACCTTTGACCTGTTACCCAGCATCTCATTGGAACTTAAAAACAAAAAAACTGCTCCATAAACTTTGTCATCTGGGCTTTGCACTTCCTGTAAACCCTTCTCCTACCCTGAATCCATATGTGCTCCCCCACTACCTCTCACTTCCAGCACAAATGTGTCCTTTTCTCTTTGTATACCTCATATTTATCAATATTCATCAATAAATAATATTAATAAAATATACTAATTAATAATATCAACATGTCAGGGTATTACATATTAATGTTAATATTCTAACATTTTGCATTGTTATTTATTAATTATTTAAAAATGATTTGGGGGTTTTCGATAATTATTTTTCATTGCCTTTGGGCCAGTGCTTGCTATGAGCCTGACATCATTTAACAAGCCCACCTTTATAGTTTTTTGAGGTGCTACTGCAAGCACAGTTAAGCAGTGGCCATTGTAAACCTGTTTAGTTGTAGCAAACATTATATGTGCAATTTCTTTTTTGATCTGAGGCAGATCAGCTCTACAATCGTATCTAAAAAGACAGGAAAGTGGGGATAAACAATCTGGACGAAGCCCTGATAATCCATTCAGTAGAGGTAAGCGGTGGGGCACTCATACATAACTAATGACAGAGTGCAGTTAGATTCATAAAATTACAGCAGGGAGGTTATGGATTCTTGGTATCAGAGATTTGACCTTAGCTGGGAACCTCAAACCACAGTGTACAGACTGATCGGTAGCATCAGTCCTGGTTGATCTAAGCTTTTTAATTATTTTCAAACTCTTAAATATAAGTAGGTCAAAAAAACCCAAAAACACCACATTTCATTTGGTATAGAAGTGTTCGAACTATATCATTGAGCCTCAGATCAAAGAAATTTCAGAGAGCATCGTTTCATTCTTGATTTGTCCTCATACCTCTGTCTTAAACCCTTACTGTTTCCCGTGGTTTGTTTTCCTTCCTGAAGTGGCACAGGAATTTGGGTCCAGTGGGCCTGGACGCTCTGTGGCCACAGACTCACAGAGGTCCAGCACCGTCCACATACTGTCACAGCTGTTGAGACTCCGCCAGTGCTGCTGTCATCTCTCTTTGCTAAAGTCGGTAAGAAAAGCCTTTAGCTTTGTGCCAGAAGGGCTGCCGGGAAATTCCTGTCTTTCTGGATCTGGGACCTAGTCTGCTGGATCAAGGAAAATGGGGTTTGGGTGTGTCTTTGGTGTTTGGTGGGGCAGAAAAGAGGTTGCTTTTCTTTTACTTTGTTTTACATTAATTTTTATTGATCTTGATAATTCCCATGGTGTTGAGATCAGTTTTTATTGTTTGTTTTGTTTTAAATAAGCTTTTTATAAAGAATGGAAAACAGCATTTTGTTAAGAAGGAAACCATTTATGAATACTTTGGTATTTTAGGATATCATAAAGCTAATTTAGTTACTTTTTAAAATGCCTTTAGGACTTTTAAGTCTCAGTATGAAAACTCAAGTATTTATACAATTGGAGAAGTTGCCTTTATATTTGAGAGAGGTACATCCATAATTAAGAGGAGTATTTTATTCTTTTGAGGAGCAGTTGCAATGTATCTCGACTGTTCTACCCCAGCTGGGGAAAAAGAATGATCATGTGATCTGTCTGGCAAGTCACTAAAAAATTCCATCATTTGATTTATCTTTAATTTGGTGAAAAAACTTGCAAACTTACATTTTTAATGGCGGTTTCTCTGAGGAGCTTACTGATGATCACAGAGAAGACATCTTGCCGTGTGGAGTGTTGCAGCCAGCACTTCATTGGCGAGTGCTGCGGCTTGCTGCCTCAGCGCCCACCTGCTCCTGTCCCTTCTGCCTCCTGCTCAGGCCCTGGACCCGACAGAACTGGAGGGCGAAGGCCTGCTCCTCTCCCTGGAGGATCAGCTCAGCGCGCTGACCTTGTCCGAACTCCAGAACGCAGAGCCGTCCGCCACTGTTTCCCTGAATGGCGAGCGCTTCAACGTGGAGCTCTTTGAAGACATGAGAGAGAGCACCAAGGTACTCGGTCAGAGTTGGGCTCCTCACACATTTGTCCAAGTGGGTACAGGCCTTTGATGGCAGAGCTAGAACTGTTTGGTTTTAACTGTTCAAATTCTCCCTCCAGTCTTAAATTCTAATTTTATTTCACAATTAAAACTGAAGTTAGAGCCAAAACCGGTTTGGCTCAGCGGTAGAGCGTCGGTCTGCGGACTGAAAGGTCCCGAGTTCGATTCTGGTCAAGGGCATGTACCTTGGTTGCGTGCACATCCCCGGTGGTGGGTGTGCAAGAGGCAGCTGGTCGATGTTTCTCTCTCATCGACGTTTCTAGCTCTCTATCTCTCTCCCTTCCTCTCTGTAAAATATCAATAATATATATATATATATATATATATATATATACCGTATTTGCTGGCCTATAAGACGATTTTTTGGCCCAGAAAAATACGTATTTGCCAGCGTATAAGACAACTGGGCGTATAAGACGACCCCCTAAAATTTCCACTAAAAATACAGAGTTTGTTATATACTCGCCGTATAAGATTACCCCCCACTTGGAGGCATATTTTTCAGGGCCAAAAAGTCGTCTTATACGCCGGCAAATACGGTATATATTAAAAAAAGCCCACAAAAAACCCTGAAGTTAGATAGTGAGCCGGCCCAGGCATGAAGGCAGCTTTTGGTCACGGATTCCTGGGAAAGGAGCCAATCAGGCTTATGGGAAGGAGCGATTTGTTTGGGGAAGCTCTGAAGGGAAACAACAAAAGCTGGACCCTGGAGGCTGTGTGATACATCGGAGTGCCGGTGGCTCCGGCTTGTTGAGAAGCTTCCATCTGCGCTGGTGTTTCTCTTCGGCCTCCGATCTCCATCAGTCACTCTGTCCTGCTCGTTAGAGCTCTTTAAGGCGGACAGCCCGTCAGAGGAAGGCTGAGACGCGCTGCAACTTGAGCCCCGCCTTTCATCTGACGCCCACTGCTAGCCTCAGCCTCTTCCTGCAAAGGCTTCTTTAAAAAGGAACTAGAAAGGCGGTCCCTGCCAAGGGAACGGCGGTACTTAAAAATACTTTTAATTAAAACTGTAAAGTATTTACCTAGGTCTTTACCACTAATAACCGAGAGAGACATAAGAAGAGCACCATATGTGGCCAGACTCCCTGTCCTGGCACCTTCTGAGTTTGTGATTGGGTTAAAACTTACATTCCTGCCCAAACCGGTTTGGCTCAGTGGATAGAGCGTCGGCCTATGGACTGAAAGGTCCCGGGTTCGATTCCGGTCAAGGGCATGTACCTTGGTTGCAGGCACATCCCCAGTAGGGGGTGTGCAGGAGGCGGCTGATTGATGATTCTCTCTCATCGATGTTTCTAACTCTCTATACCTCTCTCTTCCTCTGTAAAAGATCAATAAAATATATTTTAAAACAAACAAACAAACAAAAACAAAAAAAAACTTACATTCCTAATAATCAGTGTTCCCAGTGTTCCTTGTCTAATACTTGGGTGATGTTTATTCACAAGGTTTCTTAGCATAGCCCATTGGCGGTAGCTCACACCCCTGAGGTTGCTTTATGAAGGGAGGGAGTTTTCTTTGGTAACATAAACCTGAGCTCAGGCAGAATGTCACTGGGCTTTGACCCCAGCACATGGCCCGTGAATCCTGCTCTCACAACACTTTTCTCAAAACACCTGTGGCCATTCTTTTCACATGGCAATCAGAGCACTTTTTAGAATCTCAAGTTGCCAAGGTACCACACACTTCACATACCTGTTTTTTTACTTCCTACTGATTCAAAATGGTACGGTCCTGTGACTCACTTCCTGCCCGGCATCAGCATGTTTTCAAATTGGGAAGCAGCCGCATATGTGGGGTCCTCTACAGGTCACTGCTATAGCCATAGTGTAGCGTGTAGGGGCTGAGGGTACCTCAGAATTCATCTGGCTCAGCCCAGTTTTTTTTTTTTTAAATATATATATATTTTATTGATTTTTTACAGAGAGGAAGGGAGAGGGATAGGGAGTTAGAAACATCAATGAGAGAGAAACAAACCTTTTGCACACCCCCTGCTGGGGATGTGCCCACAACCACGGTACATGCCCTTGACCGGAATCAAACCTGGGACCCTTCAGTCCCCAGGCCGATGCTCTATCCACTGAGCCAAACTGGCTTTGGCTCAGCCCAGTTTTTTACTGATGTGGAATCTGAACTCTTAACTGGGAGTTCCAAAGTGATAGTCATGTGGCGGCAGAGTAAGAATTGTCTTCACCTCCTGGTTCCTGGTCTGATTTTTTTCCTCCTCCACCATTCTAGGGATGACCTCTGGGCCCCTTCAGAGGCTTTTGCAGAGTCATTCACATTAGCAGTCAGGAGGAATGAACTGCCCACGTGTCCTTATTGACCGGTCCCCTGTGGACTCAAATGTGACAAATAACCAGAGAGATGGTTTGGACACTTTAGCAAGTGTTCCTCAGTCTGGAACGTCACCAACATCTGGAGTAGGCCTTCACTTGCGGAAAGCCTCTTTACCTTCTTCTCCAAATGTTAGGAATGGTACCTTCTCTGGTCTAGTAATGTGCTAGGGGTACCGAAGCGAACCAGACATATGCTGGCTCTGCCTCCTTGGCACATCTCAAGTTATGGAAGCAAGAGATGATTAAATGAGCAATTAATATATAGCATAAAGAAGATCTTGGTCATCGAAACAAAGGGTGCTTTGGTGGCACGTAGGCAGTGGGCACCTGACCCATACTTTGAGGGTTCGGGAGGACCTTCAGGAAAAAGTGACATTAAGCTGATGGGGAACAGAATGGACAAAGATGAGGTAAAGCGTGGCTTGGTTAAGGAAGAATTTTCGTGTGACTAGAGTGTCGTTTGAGGAGGGCATAGCGAGAGAGGAAGCTGGAGCTGGAGGTAGAGGCCCGAGCAGCCAGGATCAGCGTACAGAGCTTGGGCTTTATCCTCAGGGGGGAGCCACTCAAGGGGCTTGAGCCAGGGAGGGAAGTGACACCGACATTTTAGAAATAGCTGTCTGGCTGCGGAGACGAGAGTGGAGTAGAGAGGGTCAGACCAGCGCAGAGAGGCCATCCAGGCGCCGCTCTGTAATTCAGGAGAGTGACCATGCGAAGAGTTCTTAAGCTACCTATGTTAATGTAACCTTTTCCAGGTGTCAGCTCTGTTGGCAGAACTGGAGGCAATCCGAAGAAATCCAGGGTCTCAAAAGAGGTAAATGTGTTGTCTCATTATCCAGGTATTTCTTGTAATTAAGCAAGAAAGCTTGGTATTGCTGATAGTTACAAATCTTAGCGTTTTTATATCAAGGGCCTTGAGTCGTGCTCAGCAGAAAGCACTGACGTGATAGCCCAACTTCCCTCTGGTTTCTGGTTAAAGAATTTGTGGCACTGATCAGAAAGGAAGTCCCTGGAGGATCAGAGAAAGCCACGCCTCCCAGAAGTGTTTAAAAGTAGAGCAGTGTCTAAAGAAAACCAAGGGTGACAGATGCAAAAGGGAGGGAGAACTGGGTGAGCAGGCAGGGGGTCCATTTGCTGTTTGTTTCAATTTACGTGCATGTGATGAATCTGCATTTGTGGATGTGGAATATTTTCATCTAAACACTTTAAACTCTAATTGAAATAGCTTGGAGGGGTTGGGTGAGGGGAGTAGAGAAGTCCCAGCAGCTTGTTGTTATGACTGGCAGTGGGTCCCTCTCTGCAGGACCACAGAGCTCCTCTGGGCGAGCTCTCAACCCCAGCTAGTAGGAGGCTGCGGTGCTTCCCCGAGTTTAGTCACCACTGTATCCTCACCTCATTCAGTGCCGGGTAGATTGTAGGCTGGATCTGGAAACAACTTGGAGCATTACAATCTTTTTTACAGTGGCACCATTTATCTATTTATCCACATATAATCTTAAAATGTGGCCTAAGCACATGCCTTTCCCCTGTAGGTAACAGAAGGCCTTTCCTCACCACGTGACAACAGATTCTTAAGACTCACAGGGGCACGGCAGGCTGCAGACGAGTTTAATCTGTTTGAGGGTTGTTCTGTTCTTCTTTCCAGTGTCATTGTCTCTCAGTGGACCAGCATGCTGAAGGTCATAGCCTTGCACCTGAGGAGGCACAAACTGACTTATGCCACCATCGATGGCTCTGTCAACCCCAAACAGAGAATGGATTTGGTAGAGGCATTTAACAACCCCAGGGGCCCTGAGGTACGAGCTGGTCACATCAGAGTTACAGAATTAAGAGCAAATTTTTCTCCGTTATACAGAGAATTCCAGTGTAGCTGCTCAATTTAAATACATTCCTAGCTTTGATCCCTCCAGGTCTTTTAAATTTATTAAACATTTATGGGGTACATATCAAAGTATGCAGATACTCTAAAGAGAATAAAATATGAGGGCTAAAAGGAGAGGGAGAGCAGAACGGGGCAGGATCAAGAGAATCTTTGGGGAGGAGGCAAGTCTTAAAGAATGGGTAGGATTTGGAGATGAGGAAATACAGGGGAAGTGGAAGAACGAGGCATCTGATGATGGATAATAAGACTTTGAAAGCATTCGTGAGTGACAGGAGGATCATAAAGGTGCTGAGGGGAAGGGTGCAGAGACTGATGGGATAGATAGCATCTGGTTAAAGGAAAGAGTATTGAGCTGGCCACTCCCAGTCCTCTGGGGTGCAGTATTTGTATATTTTGTATTTGTATATTTTGGCAGGCACACAATATTTTGAGATTCGCTCACCAAAAAACTGAAATGAGAATTTTCTTAAAGATGGGGCATTTCAGGGTTTCAAAATAGTGCATTTATAGCAGCAGAAGGAAGTTTGATAGGGACTCAGTGCTGCTCTGAAGTGATGTTGGGCTTGAACCTGGGACAGAGGAGAGTGTATTATATGGAGTTCCTGATGTGCTCTCTCTTTTGTAGGTCATGCTAATCTCTCTTCTGGCTGGAGGAGTTGGCCTAAACCTGATTGGAGGAAACCACCTTTTTCTTCTGGATATGCACTGGTAACAGCAATTCTGGATTCTTCTTGAGTTTCACAGCAGAGCAGGGGCCCAGCAGGGCCTGCCTGCGTTGGTGACTCTGCTCTATCTGCGTTAGGGAGATGCCGCTGCACACGTGTGTGGAGATGCAGATCTAAACAGGGCGCAGGGCTAGTGGACAGCCCTGAATTCCTGACCTGCAAGACTTCCCATGCTTCTGAACGTAGTCCATTCACTTTATTATTCTAACGTCTGTTTCCATGGAAACTGGGAGCAGGGCTTTTCCTATCACTGAGACCGAAGACCTACATCCCTCAGTTCTGCCTCTTCAAAATACTGTATTTCAGACATAGGTGTCTACCTCCAGGGAACTCGCAGTCCTAGAAAAAGAGGGAGCAGCATTACTCTAAAAGGCAAAGGGGGAGGGTTTTCTAATTATGTTAGGACTACTATTAGCATGTCGCCTTTGGCCTCTCATGTAGTGTCAGCGCCGGGAGCATGATAGCACCTTTCCTGGAAATAAGATAAATGGGTAGTGTGCTGTCAGGAGAAAGTGTCATAATTCGTCCCAGCTTTTGGTTTTCCAGTTGTGCCAGCCAGGGATTGCTGCACGTGGGTCTAATTCTCCGGCAGTTGAATCACAGAATATGGAAGTTGAGAAAGGTATTCAGCATTCACGTTTCCAGGTAGCAGCCAGGAATGGAGAGGGCTGAGGTTAGTTGACTTGCCCAGGGTCCCCCAACTAGTTAGTGACCGAATTTGAATGTTGGTTCCACCTCTGTTACTTACTGTTTGAACCGATGATGCTGAGTCACCATTAGCAGTGACCCAGTTTCTCATTGGAGGGCAGGAAATATTAGGTATTCAGCTTTCACGTTTCTGGGTCTGCAGCCAGTATAGCCAGGACAGGGATCTGCAAACTTTTTCTGTATATGGTTTAGGCCAGAGAGTAATTATTTTAGGCTTTGAAGGCTGCATAGGGTGCTATTGCATGTTCTTCACTGTGGGATTTTGCTTATTTTTCAGCCCTTTAAAGCTGTAACAGCCACTTTTAGCTAAAGAGTCATACCAAAGATAGGCTGTGGGTTGGGTTTGCCCATGGAGTTGGCTGCTCCTGGCCTAGGAGATCTGAGCCTTTGAGCTTTACCTCTTTCTTCCCAGGAACCCCTCACTTGAAGATCAAGCTTGTGACCGAATTTATCGAGTAGGACAGCAGAAAGATGTTGTCATACACAGGTAAGTCAGGGTCTTCCAAGACCTAGGGCCCACACTAGTATAGTAAATGCTTGATCAGAAGTGGTTGAGTGATTGAATGACAACAGTGGTGTTTCCTCAGTTTAAAACCTGTTAGTGTGAATTAGCCTCAAAACAGATGCTCTGTTTAAACCAGCACGCATGCCCAGTAGAAACTTCCTTTCCATCTTATCAAGACAGAGCTGTTCGTGTGAAAGCTGGCTCTCTGTGCTTTAATGGATAGGGATATCTTTTACTCATGTTGGCATTTCTCAATTTCCTTGCTTCAGAAAGAAATTTTTTTAAAAAGTCAATTTGAGTCACATCATTTTAAATGGACATATAATTAGTCAGTGTTGTCTGAGTTGCCTAAACTTAAGAGTTCTTAGCCAAACCCAAGAAAGCTTAAAGAAAGAAACCTCATTTAAAAACTAAAGCATAATTAGAAGTTAGAACATGTTATTATTAAATGCGCTACCTTGGATTTCTAATTGTTTGCTTGTCTATGTTTTAGATTTGTTTGTGAGGAAACAGTGGAAGAGAAGATCTTGCAGCTTCAAGAGAAAAAGAAAGATTTGGCCAAACAGGTTCTATCAGGATCTGGAGAATCTGTCACCAAGCTGACCTTGGCTGACCTCAAAGTCCTTTTTGGCATCTAACTTCCTGTTTGTAGAGCTCAGAAGGGTGCCTCTGTTGGGTGTGTATTAGGATCTGGGAGAGAGGCCTACCCATGGTCCTTTGGGCTCTCCTTGCATTCCATTTCACCATCACGCCTTCTGCCCCCTCAAGTGAGGCATACTCTAATCCCCAGCACTGAGTGAGTGACACAAACCGATTAGTGGCTTCAGATGAAAGAAAATGGCTTAGTGCTGGATAATTTTGGAAAGCAACTCTGGCAGGGTTGTGCATAAGCTTCAGGAAAAGCTCCATTGCCGTTGTCTTCTCAGCTGATGGGGGACCTAGTGTTGCTGCCTATCTGACAGCTCTTCCTCTTTCCTGCCCATGAGGCTGCTTCTATAATATTCTCTTTATGGGCCAAGAAGAGAGTGGACCTTCCGCCCATTCCCCTGCATGGTCTCACTCCCAGGCCCTTCTCCCTCTCAGGGTAAGATCAGAGGTGCATGTACGTCATTTTGTATTGCCATCATATCATGTACTATTTGTGTCATAATTTAGTATTTTTATCATTTTTATAGTATTTGTATTTTTACAAATCTACAGTATTCATAGCATTTAGTATTGTTGTGTTATTTAGTCTTTGTACCATTTTATCATTTAGCATTGGGATAATCTAATGTGTTTGACAGTGTAACAGAAATAATGCTGTGTTCATTAAACTGAATTTTCTTTCCTCCTGGGTACCCAGAGAGATTACATTTCCCAGTCTTTACTGCAGTTACATGGGTCATATTATTGAGTTCTCACCCCGGGAATGAGGACAGAAGTGATGTAAGTCATTTTTTTTATCTTTCCTTTAAAACTTTGCAAGTGATTCTCCAGAGGACCCGATGGAAGACTACAAGGCCCCAGAGAATGACAAAGCCTCTAGATTAGAGATTCGTACCCTGTTGTTGGCCATGGACCCTTTTGGTTCCTGAATGACTGGGACAAAAGCCTTCCCCATATGTGCCTCCCTCCTCACCCCAGCTCACCCACATTGGACTGTGACATGGTTTTTTAAGGCACAGAGATTTTAGGGTTGTTCATATAAGAGTTAGTACCCTAATACAAACCCTTTAGACTTTTATACTTTGGGAAACTAGTCAGATTTCCTTCTTCCCATGAGCAGCTGTTTCCAGAACACTTACTGTGCTAATGATGCTGTAGTTTTCCCTAGATAAACCCTCCTTTGAGTTGGGAATAGGAAACGAAATCCTCTGTGAACCCAGCCATGGCCTGGACAGGGGCATTGGAACCTGTTAAAGCAAAAATGCCTTTCCAGGACAAGTCTGAGGCCTGCAAAGGAAAAGCTAGTATGGCCTGCTAGGAAGGGTTCGGTTTAGAACGTAGACTTACCTCCAGTCCCAGGTTCACCTTAGCTGGGGGTGTAACCTTGAAAAGAATCCTTCACTTCTCTGCACTTTGGTTTCCACCTTTGTAAGGTGGGTATTGTTTTCAGAACTAAACAGCTATAGCGAGGTCGCTGATAAAATCAGGAATGTAAGATTACCCTCCCGGAGTTATGCTATAAGATGAGCACACCGGGGCACAGATAAGTGTCACCTGAGCAGCAGTGGCTCCCGGGCCAGCAAGAGCTTACGAACCCTGCCTCTGCCCCTTGCTGAGGGTCTGATAACAGGCTGGTTACAGATTCCCTGCGCATCTCCACTCTGCTATCTATAAGATGCCTAGATTAGCATACAGCCCCGTGTGCTCCACTAACAGATACACCTACTATAACCCCATTGACTACCTAGACCAGGGGTGGGCAAACTTTTTGACTTGAGGGCCACAATGGGTTCTTAAACTGGACCGGGGGGCTGGAAAAAAAGCAACCTGACCATGCTGGCACTCTCAACTTGGGCTGCTGGTGAAGGAGCGGAGGGGAGAGCAAGAGAACCCTCTGCTCTTTCGGCTCCAAGGGCCAGATAGAACAGCCGAATGGGCCAGATCTGGCCCGCGGGCCGTAGTTTGCCCAGGCTTGAGCTAGACAGTGGGTTGTCATCAGAAGGCACGTTAGAGGAACATAGAACATAGTGTTTGTCCCAAGAGGTGGTTAGGACAGAGGAGATGTTAACTTGGAAGTCCAAGTATTCCTGCTTTAGGTCTGGAGAGGGATGAAGGGATTATAGCGACAAGGATTCAGAGTCCATGGACAAATGTAATCTGCGGTAAGATTCCTTCTGGCATCACAAACAGCTTCTCTAGTGTTCCTTGTTCTGATGCTCAGCTAGCAAAGCCACCTAACTATGTCCTGGGCAGGTGTTTCTGTAGCAGTGGGATGCTGTTGATTTTAGGTGTATGCAGTAAAAGTTGGAACCACTATCCTGGTGGCATGAAATACACTGAACATGCATCCTTAAGTCCTACCCCGGGGTGAAAATTTCTTATGGATTAATTAACATAAGTGGCGTTCTGGCGACTATCTCGGCCTGGTGGCGTTTAATTTAGTTACCGTGAGTCAGTTTTTTAAGCGTAACGGGGTGGGTCTTGGCCCCTCCAGCAGTGGCCATGTCCCACGGTGTGGTGGTCTCATCGAGGTGCTGCCCTCTGAGTCCTGGCAGTGCCAGGCGGCCTCCCTCTCTGACACCACAACTGCCAGGTCTTGTTCCACATGCCTGCCCACCTCAGCAGACTTGGGCAAGGATGAAATAAGGTGATAGGAGCTTTGTAAACCGTGGCATGCCATACAGATGCCAGCGTTCACTGCTGTGGGACCAGACCTGGGAATATGAGAAGGCAGCTGCACCTTGGGTGCGGCTGAAAGAGCCAGATGGTGAACATCTGTCACTAAAGCACAACCCCGCCGAGCACCAGTTTACAGGACATATCCAATGGGACAGAATTGCCTCATAGAAGGTTTATTAGTTTGACTTCTCTAACAGAGTTGGAAAAAAAAAGGGCATTCATTGTGCTTGCCATGGCTGGATGGAACTCTGGCCCTTTAAAAACCCACCATGGTTTTTAAACCTTGCATGCAGTCATCAGGAACACTAGTGAGTGGAGTGATATCTTTGTTGGATGTAGCAGTGGTGATGTAGAATGACTATTGGAGCGCTGGGTGGTTCCCTCTGATGGTCTGTGTTGCCCAGTGAAGCGGCTGTCAGCAGATTCACCATGGAGACGCCAGTGCTCAGTGTGGCCTTTTGGGTTCTCTTGCTATCTACCATGATGCCTGGAGAGAACTGGGTCTACAAAGTGGGACATTGTACTTACTATGCTATGATATGTAGCTTCTAGCCCTAGGACCGTGGTCGGCAAACTGCGGCTCGCGAGCCACATGTGGCTCTTTGGCCCCTTATGTGTGGCTCTTCTACAAAATACTACGGCCTGAGTGAGTCTGTTTTGAAGAAGTGGCGTTAGAAGAAGTTTAAGTTTGAAAAATTTGGCTCTCAAAAGAAATGTCAATCGTTGTACTGTTGATACTTGGCTCTGTTGACTAATGAGTTTGCCTACCACTGCCCTAGGAGAAGACATAATTAAGAAGTGTAACTGCAGTCACAAAGTGAGTTATAGTAGGAATTTAGAATTCCTAGGCCTGTAACTTAGATTAAAATGTTTTCATAGATAAAAATGAAGTGAGGGTCAGTTCTAGACCAAGTACCACAGGACTCAGTAGCTAGGGGACAAACCTAGCCCCTAGGGAAGGAACGGGGACACACACATGCAGCTACACGGGGTCTTTGCTAGCTTGAGTCTCTTTTTCCAGAATCTACAGCTGAATCTGAATGTGGGTAGAGATTATATGCAAAAGAAAAGGTGGGGAGAAGACTCTTACTGCTTAATTATTTATATATTACTTAAAATATGTATATTAAATGTGTCAGGCACTGCTGGGCATTGAAAACATAAAACCGAAACCAATCCGCATCCTCCTGCGGCTAGTCTCGGAGGGGGACAGGCGTTACTCAGATCCTCATGGATGACTGTGAAGTGCAATGGTGAGATCCGAGTGAAGTGGTCCATGTAGCTGTGGGGGCTAAAAACTAGGATTTGACCTGTTAGGGAAGACTTCCCTGAGGAAGTGATGAAGGAATTGGAATCAGTATGACAAGGTTACAAAGCCAAGAGGGAAATGCCTCTTCCCCATTCTGCTTTTAATTCGCCATTCACTTCATCCAACCGCCTCTTCAGAGACAGACCTCACACACGGGTGTACAGCCTCTGGAGTGAAGCTGAGCAACTTACAGAGACCAGAGTGGGTGGGCTGGCAGGTGTAACGTGTACGCTTGTTACCCGACAGCCAAGGTGTTTATCCTGTTACAGTACCCCAGGGGACGAAGGCTGTAATTATGGCTCTTTTTTCTGACCTGTTAACACCAGAGGTATAACTTACATCATAATCCCGCATCGTGTGGATGCTTCAGTGCTCACAACTCAAAGGTGACTCCTGAAGCACTTTGTTACACTAGGGGACAATTCCTAGATGCTCAGGCCTTTTTTCCCCTTACCCTGGAGTCTTGGGCTCTGCAGCTCACTCATCCTTTGCCAGGCTTTTCAGCTGGCAGGGCAGCTAAATTAAATTGAGTGTGGATTCCACTCTAGCGCAGGCCAAGGAACACCCCCGCCCCCACCTGCACAAACTTTCTTAATATTTGTAATGGAACTGATGCCATTCATATTGCTTAAGGGCTAGGGCATTGGCCAAAACCTAGCTATCTTATAAGAAGTTTTCTGTGGCTCTTCTACGGTAGTGTTATCCAATTATTGAAATCTTTTCCAACTGAAATAAGCTTTTTATCCTCATTTCTGAAATCTGATTCATTAACAGACCTTGGGCGGGGAGGAGATGATGTAAATACAATAAGCTTCTTCGTGGCAAGCAATTCCCCACATGTCAGAGGTCATTAGAAAATTCAAGGCTGGTCCCTAAGGTGCATTTAATTTATCCAATGTGTTTGAGAGAAGCAGAGATTTTTTCTAAGTGGTATACGGTTAAATGGCAAATACTGGAGTTTGGGGAAGGGAAGTCTGGCTTGTAGAAAGATATGAAGGAGATCCAGACTAAAATTTCTACCAATCACATTTTTATTCATTCAACAAAATATTGATGAAGCTCTACTGTGTGCCAGGAACAATGTAAAATAGAGATAATACAGTAGTTAATCAATGCCAAATCACTGCCTTCATAGAGCTTACAGTCTAGTATAAGAGGACAGACAATAAATAAGTAGAATATATATGATAGATGGTGATTAATCCAAGTAAGGGTAAAATGGAGTCCTGGTGAGGGAAGGGTTGCTTTTATATGATGTACTTAGGGTCCTCCCCAGAAAGACACTTGACAAAGCAGAAATCTGGTGGTGGTGGAGGTAGGGAGTGAGGAGGGGTGATAAGGTTGTAAGACAGAGTACTTGGGGGGTTTGAGAGCACCAGGCAGGCCAGTGTGGCTGCAATAGAGTGATGGGCAGTGGGGCGGGCGGGTAGGGAATGAGAAGAGCAGGTCATGCAGGGTCTTACATGCTGATGTAAGGACTGGCTTTGTTCTGAGAACCATGGGAATCCATCTGAAGGTGTTGATCAGAAGCATGATTGTGCCGAAACCGGTTTGGCTCAGTGGTAGAGCGTCAGTCTGTGGACTGAAAGGTCCCGGGTTCGATTCCGGTCAAGGGCATGTACACTGGTTGCGGGCACATCCCCGGTCGGGTGTGTGCAGGAGGCGGCTGGTCGATGTTTCTCTCTCATCGCCATTTCTAGCTCTCTATCTCTCTCCCTTCCTCTCTGTAAAATATCAATAAAATATATTTTTTAAAAAAGAAAAAAAAAGAAGCGTGATTGGCAGGAGCAGGACTGCAGTAAAGGTATGAGGTTCTATTTTAACACCACTTCCCTTTATCTACTTACTACTTGTGTGCCCTTACCTAGTCATCTTCTAGGCTCTGGGGGTATGAGATGAACATGGTATGGAGGGGAGGAAGGGGATTTCCATCTAAACAGCAAGATCACATTACAATCCATTGAATGTGCTAGTGAAAAGTGGATACGATAAAAGGAAGTGTTTATTCCTGTGGAAAATATCTATATAAAATGTACCTGGGAGAAATTAAAAAAAGGTTAATTGCCAAAAAGTAAGGAACACAGTTATTGGTGGGGTGTCCTCCATGTCCCCACTGGTTGTCAGTGAAATGGTCTTGTAATGTAACAAGAAAAGGAATTTTCTAAGGCTTGCGTGGGAGAATGAGTGATACTTATTGGCGTGGATTAAACCCCTGAGTTTTCAAGGTCCCATCTCCCTCTATCCTGCCAAGAAAAAAAGTCCATTTTGTCTTCAAGCAGAGCTAGGATTAAAGCCAGTGTCCAGAATTTCCACTTCATATCTGCACAGACCAATCCAGCATCAGGCTAGCTGAGCTTGTATTCCCAGCGTGCAGTCCACTGCGTGTGGGGTCCACAGGGCTACGTGGCTATGGAGGGACATGGGAAAGTGCAAGGAAGCAGGAGTGAAGCAAAAGAAACAAGAGGAATAAGAAAGAGAATTCCTTTGAGTTTAACCTTCTTAAGATTTTTGTGCACTTGCAGTGATTTCACTCTCTTAGCCAAGGACTCTGTTCCTAGGTTTGACTGACAGGCAAGCATCTTTCCTACATCACCCCGACTGTACTGTGCATATGTCCATCTTCCCCTCCCCACAGTCATCTGCAGGGAATGGAACGGTGGTCCGTGGAGCTCCTGGCGAAGCTGCCCAGATGACCATGCTTATAATGGCTGGCCTCCCTTTTGCTGCTTTCCTATTATTAACTAGCTGGTGGCAAGAGTAGCAAAACTGTCCCCACGATCTTGAAGTTTAATGGCAGAGGTACCTTCCTACCCATACAAACAGAAGACAGCCTCCTGTGACATACAGTGGCGGCGTCTTGTGCTCAACCATCCACACATACAATCAGTGAATAGCTCACAAAAGTATTTGCGCTCGAGCACGTAGGTAAGTAAGGCACTTCGTGTTTAATTCTATCAGTTTCTTCAGAATTAGTGGAGGTCCGGGTCTGGTGATCTGAAGCCGCGCTGGCTGCAGCTTTAGCGGGCTGACCTGGGAAACCGTCAGAGTGCCACCGTCCTGAGTAGACTCCTTGTGCTCTGCCCGCCTGTCCACGTGCATTCCGACTTCTCAGTAAACTTCCCGCAGCATGACCAGTGGGGACGACCTGGGTGGCCTTTGTGTCCGTGGCCACAGCCCAGGTACCCACCTGTGTCATACAAAGAGGAGAGGGGGAGACACCATCAGAGCGAGGTCCAGCAGTTCCCATGGACATTAAAGCTCCTGGCAACATTCCAACTCCTGGATGTGAAAACATCTAATAAAAACCCGGTGAGAGGAACAAGCTATCAGGGGTCCCTATAGTCAGGAGGACCCCCAGGACTGATGACAGCAAATCAAGTAAGGTTAGCTGAAGTTTCTGAGAAAAGTGTAATTTTAACATTGTGCTGACTCAAGGAGATGAGCTGGTTTGGATTTTAATTCTGAAATACTACCAATAAAAGAGTGGTGGACATAAAAAAGAAGATAAATCCTAAAATGTTTATAGCCAAGGGTGCCAAAGCCACACTTAAGGTCCACCATTGGAGTAAGGACCCAATAGAATGCTTTTAAAAACAATGACATCTCTTGCCTGAGCTGACTACTTTCTCCCAGGAAGAATTAGACCTGGTTCAGTTGGTTTAATCGTCCATGCCCCCAGCCCTGCCCCGTTTGGGACTTCTTTAACCTTTTACTAGTAATCGGAACAGGATGGGTTAACACTGGTTATCCTGCCAGGTTTCTGGATAGAGCAGAAACGGGAAACCAAGCTTCCAGGGAGAAGCAGGGCTCCCGGGATTGGTGAACTGTATCAAAATGAAAAGAGCTCAGAGCTTGTAAGCTTGCTGTTTCAGTGTTCAGAACAAAGAAGCTTTAAATGAAAGTTTTAGAACTGTGATACTCGTACCCACAGACTATATTCTTTTTGTTTTGTTAATCCTCACCCAAGGATATTCCTCCATTGATTCTCAAGGAGAGTGGAAGAGAGAGGGAAAGACAGAGAAACATCAATGTGAGAGAGAGACATCAATTGTGTTCCACATGCCCCCGCTAGAGCCCGGGCCAGGGAGGAGCCTGCAACCAAGATACATGCCCTTGACCAGAATTGAACCTGGGACCCTGTGGTCCACAGGCCACGGTCCATCCACTGAGCCAAACCAGCCAGGGCCACAGACTATATTAGAAACAAAGCCTAAGGCGGAATATCCCAAACTTGGTGTCTGTGCTAATTCCCCCTGCTGGGAGACGGTCCCAGAGGGGAAGGACTTTCAAGAGCGACTGGCCCTCCTTACCTGGCATGGTGCCCCCGCAGGCACAGCGAACCGTTTTCTGGCCTCCACTGGAGCAGAAGGTGCAGCAGTGAAACACGCCCGGGTGCGGGTGGTGCCTTTTCTTCACGGTCACAGTGAACGGCGAGCCCTTGGGTGTTCGGACCAAGAGCAAAGAACAGCACCTTACGTGTGAGTCAACAGGATGTGCTGAGCATCCCGGGTGCTACACGGTGTAAGTCACAGGGCCCGCCCTGGAGGGAAGCTCTCGGGGACGAGAGCTAGCTGGGTGCTCAGCTGGGAGGGCCAGATACAAAGGCAGGGACAGCCAGGAGTCCGTGCTGCCCTCCTAACACCTAGACCACGAGACACACTGGGAAACCCTGCCTGTGCTTTCGGTCTTAGCTTCTCCGTTCTTGAGGAATCTTCGGTAGTGAGTGGGGCGCCACAACCACAGGCCCGGACATCCTGTGATTCTTTCTCCTGTTTCTCCGCCTCACATGTCCTCCCTTCATACACTGAGCTACCTCCTTCCCTTCCACCCCTCCATCCTGGACATAGTTGTGTACGCACCCTTTTATTCTGGGACAGCGAAGAGATTTGCAAGGGAGAAAGGTTAAGAGCGTGGTTATTAATTCTCAAGTTAGAAACTCTCCTACCTGCCCCCTTTCCTTCAAGGATAACTTCCATTCTCCAGTTGCTAGCCTATGTTGAGCAATAAATATTCAGTAAGTGTAGCCATGTGCCTACCCCTATGTGAACCACACAGTCGGAAAGTACAAACTTGGGAGTCTGGCACATTAAAGCCGTTTAGATGTTAAGTCTCTTTGCCTGTAAAGAATTTACAGTCTATCTTAAAAATAACTTGGAGTTTTAAAAAAAAATGGGGTCAAATTCTGGTCCTGCTATGCAGGTACTGTATGCTTTGACACGTTTGGTGTCTCAGTCTAATCAGATGATGATCTCCATACCTAAAAATGGTTCAGAGGAAAATGAAATAAATGTCCGCAAAAACACCTAACTCACGCTGACATACCAGTTAGGCAAGCAACGTGTGGCTAGTGAACAATGAATCTTCTAGTGTGCGGACCGCAGGCCTGACATGACATGACTCTATGGTATTTGTGTCCCTGTCAAAACCTCTAATTACTCAAATGTCAGTGGAGAGGTTCTGCTGGACATGTTGAGTATGGCTCAAGTCTTTAAAAATTCATAATCGCCAGCCAGAAACTGTTACACTTGTCTGTGGAGGTGGTATAGTAACCATGGTAACAGTTAAGCGTATATGTCAACAGAGAATCACATGGGCATCAAACAGATGACTAGGCCGTTGAAAGAAAAGGGTGTATGCCTCCCAATTGTATTCCAGTAAGCCCACCATCTGGTCATCGTCCGAGCACAGCTGGAAAATCATGAGCCAGATTATATTTCTTGGGTGTGTGTTCTTGTCTGCTAGTAGATCGTCCCCTATGTGTAAGGCATCTTTCCCAAATTCAGAGTTCCAACAAGCCAACTGGGAGAATGATAAAAGACAAGCATCACTGCCCAGAGGTAAAACAAGGGCTTGAGAATTCTTAGGCACCAGCATCCTCTGGTAAGAACAAACCACAGAATCTGGGACATTTCTAAAGGGAAGGGCGGCAAGGAAGAAGAGAATCCCATTCTGTCCCTCTCTACAGCAGATGCGAGGAGAAGGGTCTCCACATCCGAAGGCGACAGAAGCCACGAGGACCAGGGGAGGCGTCCGCACCCGTCTTACTCACCTGCACGTGCTGCTCTTTGACGCAGACCAACACCTTGTAGATGCCAGGCTCCTTGGGGGTGTAGGAAACGCCGTAGGTCCCGTCCTTGTTGTCTTGCACTATTGTTCGGACTGGACTGCACGGAGACAAGAGGTCCAAAAAGCCACTCACTCTCACAGCCTGCTTCATTGCCCACTATTTTAGGATGGAAACTACACCCTTCAATTCAACCAACGTTTACATGTCCCCCAAACAAGATGCTGCTCCCACCTGTCTCAGAAACTGATTGCACAACCGAGAGAAGCAAGATAAACGCTGACTTCGTCTACTGTATGGATGAGCTCCTTGGAGACCTTATGGCTCTGCTGTGCCCTCCTGTACTCTGTCCTTCCCTCCCCTCATCGGAGCCACGTAGCTCAGCTCCCAATACTACTCAGTAGCCAAGTGGGGCTGAGTTTTGAGAAGGGCGCTGTTCAGTCAAATATAGACTACTTTTCACTCTATTCAGAGCGTGGGATGAAGACAATCTGGCAGATCAGGCCTTTGGGAGAGAACTGCATATAGGCAGAGAGCCCAGAAGAGACACCTGGTCCAGTTGGCCGTATTTTTGGTAGCACCACGGGGAGGCAGACGGTAACCACCGCCGTTGCCACGCCACCATAACTTCAGACCTCAAGCTTCCAGTTTCATCACCCAGGACACGTGACTGCGTGGTACGAACCTGTCTTTCTTATCTTTAGGGACAACTGCGACTTGAATGTTGTCCCCTCCCCTGCCCATGCTCTCTCCCGCCGCGTCCTTACAAAGCAGGGTGAAGGAGGACGTCTGCCTCTCTCGGGCTCTGTGGAGATCTGCAAGATAAAGGCGCATCCTCACCTTCATGGCCGGTGCTGTGCTTCCTGTGCACGGTGGTCACCCCGCTCCCTCTCCTCTCTCTTCCCGTCCCGTCTCCCAGCGCATGCCTCCTGGGAGTCTCCCCTAGTTCTCTCTCACAGCAGCTGCTTTTGGGTCACAGGATCCTGGACCTTAATGTCTCCTAGTTCTCTCTCACAGCAGCTGCTTTTGGGTCACAAGATCCTGGACCTTACTAGAAGCTTTTGAAAATATTCAGGATTGGCCTAAATATTCAGAGAAGAAAACCTCCAGACCCTGGGAGGGAGGCTGGTAACCCCAACGCTACCCTCTCTCAGCTGCAGGTACTGCCGGAATGGGCTTGGACTCCATGCTAAGAGCCTCCACAATGCGGTAGCTCGTGCCAAGGTGCTGGGATATTCAATAGCAAGGACACAATAGAATATTTTTTAAAAAAATTATTGGACTCTTGCCAAATAATTGGACTCTTCCTCTTCCCCCAAGAAAAACACCGGATCTGTTTCTGTTAGTTTAATCATCCATCTCTCCCACCCCGCATCCCTGCAGCCCCTCGTCCAGCAGTCAGATGAAGGGGTCCAGGAACTACTGTGATGTCTATGGAGGGTCTAAGAATCCAAAGGTAGTGGGCGTCTCTTGGGAAAAGAGCATTCTCAAAGGGATCCGTGACCTCCAAACAGTTCCCAGTTCCTGTGCCCGAGTCAGGAAGACTCCAGGACACAGCCTTCCTGCCAGGGCTGGTCTATGACACACATGTGAACACCATGCTTCTTCTGGAACAGAACACTGTGGCGGATGACTGTCTTCCCCTACTGAATGGAATGCCTACTGTCTTCTTTCAAATGCCAATGGGAATCAAAACGAATCTAGAAAGTAAACCATAATAACCTCCTTCCCTCCTCTGAAACTCTTCAGAACTAGATCCAAGCAACCTGCTCCCTTCCAAGCACTCCGGATTTCACCCTGCCCTGAAGTCTACGCTGTTACTCAGGGCTGCCATCTCGGCTTTGTCTTCTAATAGAAAGAGCATGATCCTCGAGTTCCTAGGTGGTTACCACGTTTCTCAACTAGAAAACGACCAAGCCTCACGCCTGCAAGGGATAATAACTGTACCCCGACCAGAACAAATGGAAGGATAAGCACAAGAAAGGGGACCACTGTCCTTTAGTAAACTGGCTAGTAGGGAGCTCCTAGCTGAACAGAGGCCTCGCTGAAAAAGCTACAGGTCTTGAAACACCACATCCCTGTCCACTGCCTCCTCGGTGCCAACGGGCGGGGCTTTCCTACCTTTTCCTTGAAGGACACATTTGGCTGGATCGACCTCTTTGGTACTGATGGCCCCATAAACTTCATAGCCACGGCACTGGCCTGCTTTCTCCTGTGGAGAGAAGCATATCTTGTCGTTGACTCGGGGGCGGGTGCTGTACTCGACTTGGTTCAGCTTCGTGAGCCGCTCCACTACCACCCCCTTGGTGATGAGGATCTCCAAGTCAGAGCCGCTGGTCAGCAGGTGCTCGGTGAACTCCACTCCAGTGCGCAGGTCCGCCAGCAGCTGCTCCAGCTGTGCCTTCTGCAGCTGCAGGGAGTTCTCCTGCTGGAGCCGGATGTCTTCCAGCTGCTTCAGCAGCCTGTCCCGGTGCTCTTCGATGGCCTTGAGGTAGCCCTCGGAGAACGACCGGATATCGGCGGCCACGGCCTCCACGCGCTGCTGGAGGGCAGTCTTGGTGTCTTTGACCTGGGCCAGGACTCCCTCCAGGGCGTCCACGCGGGGCTGGGTGTCTTTGAGGAGTTCCCGCATGGAGTCCCCGTGCTTGTGGATGACGTTGCTGGTGAAGTCACAGGGGTGCTCCCGGTGCGCCCCCACCACGCAGTCTCCGCACACGGGCTGGTCGCACTGCTCACAGAACAGCCGCAGCTCCTCGGCAGGGTGAGCAGGACACGGGATGGCTTTCTCAAGCCGGCTGAAGCCCTTCAAGTCTTTGAGGTCCACCATGGTGTGGTGAGTCGTTTTCTTCTGCCTCCTGGGGGCAAGCAGAGTCGGGAACAGGACATGAGGGGACCGTTCTAGGTGGGAAACAGCCCCGCGGTTGTGAGAGCATGGCCTCTGAAGTCAAACAAACCCGAGATCAGTGCCTGGCTCTCATCTCTGAATAACGACATCCTCCTCTCTGATGCCAGTCCCTCATCTGTGCAGTGGGGATAGCATGTGCCTGAGAGGGCCGTTGTACACAATACATAGCAAACTAGGGCCCTCTGGCTCAGGACATGGCATTGCAAAAGGTTGTGGCAGTAAGTCTACACCTTAGAACTTTCCCCGAAGAGTTAAGTTGGCAATTTTAGACAAGAGCCACAGCCTCCTCCTCCTCCAGCATGCTGGAGGTGAGAGCACGGTGAACACCCAGCCCCAAGAAACAACTGAGCCCAATGGCATAGCGGTAAACCCCGGGCCACTGAAAAGCAGCTAGCTGGCCCCGTAAGCCTCCCTCAGCTTTTAACTAAGGTGTGGGTAGAGCTTTTCCTTTGACCAGTGCCTACATCGACCAAAGCAGCAAGCTAGAATTTTCCTCAAGAGTTATCAACATTAGACAGAGTGAGATCAATGATCAGATGCAAAGCTCTTGGAACTCCTCTTCTCGGTACCTCCCCAGGGATTCAGGGGAACCCCTGGGAAGCCGTGGTGCCTGTTGGGGCAGAGGAGTGGCTGTCGAGAAAACAGGGTCAGCTGTTCAGCTGGCAGCAAGGCAGTCAGAGTTACCAGTTAAAAATAGACCGAAGACTCCTCACTTGCTCTGTGGGTGAGGCCAAAGAATAAATGGAAGGCAGGACTTAAAAACTACCTGAAGCTAATCCTAAGGCCTTGGTTATTTTTCATTCTGATGTGTTGGAATGAGCACCTGTGACTTCAGCTTACACTGGGAAGGCAGCATGGGCTAGCCGGAAGCAGATCTGGATTTACAAGCCAGTTGTTATATAGTTAACTACCAACTGCGGGGCTGTGGCAAGTCATATATTGAGGAGCTCGTTTCCCCAATAATTAGGGGTGGAAGCAGTGCCTACTTTTTTTTTTTTTTTTTTAATAAGAGGGGCAAGGATCAAATGAGATCGAGGCAGGAGCTATGCCATTCTATGCATTCTCTTTCTCCAGCACCCGGTGCCATTACCCAGCATACAAACATGAGCCAGGGACCCCGGGAACGTGCTTTGCCAATGGAAAAGCCTTGGATGCTGTTACTGCTGTGGGTATTGTCAACTACCACCACTCTATAGAGTATTTGCTCTCGGATCGTCGGTGGCTCTCTGACCTCCCATGGCATTTGAGAAAGCTTTCCTTCCCATCTGCTCGCCAAGGAGGGATGTCTGTCTCCACACCTCTTCCTCCTCTTGCTCCTAAGCCACACCAGGTAGGGGTCTCCCGTCGTTACCTATGCGCCTGGCAGCAGAAATGGCACAGATTGGCTTTGCAGGTCTGACACCTCTTCTCCACGTCCCTGTCGCTGCACAGGTCGCACACCAGGCCCTGGCCATCCCCACGCAGGCTCTCCAGCATCACATCGTTCATGGCCAGGTGGTCTATGGTTAGAGCTTTCACTCCGCCCATGGGCAGGTCCACCTGGGCATCACACACAGGGCAGAGGATGCCGGTCTGCGGCTGCAGGCAGGGTGGCTTGAGTTCCTGGAATAGTGACCCCTCAGAGCTTGTGTCAGAGTCTCCCCCTCGGATGTCCACTACTGAGAAGGGTTCCAGCCGCTCCAAACAGGTGGTGCAAACTGTGTGCAAACAAGGCAGGAGCCTGGGGGCTTGGAAAAGCCCCGTGCACGAAGGGCAGTGCGTCTTGCTGGAGTTCCCAAGGGCAGGCCCCCTGGGGAGTTTGCCCCCGAAGCCCAGCAGCGGCTTCCTCTTTTCTGACATATTCCCCACGTCTATGCCCAGGATCAGAAAGGGCCCCGGGCAGCTCTGCAAGGAAGTAGTTGATTAAGCCCACCCAAAGACAAAGCTCCCAGAGCGGGAACAGAGACCATGGGGAACCGCTCTCCAGCAAATCAAAGGGCAAACGGGGAGAGGATTCCTCCGAGGAAGGACCCACGGCTCTGCTCAGGAGTGCCCCCTCCTTTCCACGGCATCCCATGCCAGACACGCCCACGCCCGCCTCTGGCCCCCAAATCCTCCCGGGAAGCGCTTCCAGGTCTAGGTCTGGCGCTAATCTCTCTCTCGGTTGCTTCCTTCTGAACCCCTCCCTGCACCTCTCTACCCCACCCACCCCCACCCCTCCTCCCGCCCCACTGGTTGCCGCGCCCGACACGCGACAAGCGCCCCTTCGCCCCCCCGTGATGATGAGGTAGGGGGCCTCCCGCTCCTCCCCCCGACCTGGCCTGGCGGGGAGGGCGCACAGCCGGCCGGGACGAGGCGAATCCGCACCGGCTCCTCCGCGGCCCCGGCCTCCCCGGGTTCGGGCCCCAGGTGTTGAGAGGCTCCGGCCGCCCTTCGCACCAATCCCAGCCCTCCGCTCAGGAGAGTCCAATCACCGTCCGAGAGGGGCGGGCCGCCCTCTAGATGGACACCACCAACACCCAATAAGCTTTGGAAATCCCACATCGCCTGTCCACTCGGGCGAGGAGGGGGAGAACCAAACTGAAGGGCGGGGCGGTGGGAGGGCTTGGGCCTTTCTGGGAGGAGGGGGGAAAATAAAAAGCAAGGCGGGGAGTGAGCGGCATAGTAGAGCCAGCGTCACCATTGTACGGGGATTGTCCCTGTGGTGACAGAGAGGCCAGGGGACCCCTGGCTATGCCTCGGGGGCGGCCTCCTTGGCGCTCTCAGGTGGGTCCCACCCACCAACCCAGACTGGGCCCTTCCATTGGCGGGTGGGGCTGTCAGTCAGGCCGGGCATGCTGGGAGTTGTAGGACGAGACGTTTTCCCCGTTTCCGGATGTGGCGGCGGAAGTTTCCCCTCAGGGCCCAGGGTGCCCGCCGGCACCGGGCACTTTGGGGGACGCGGGGCCCCGCCCCCGGGGCTGGAGAAGCCGCCGTTTCCCCCGGCACGGCCAGGGGGTGGACATGACCTAAGGAGTTGAGTGTTTGTCGCCCAGAACGCTACAGTTAATGCCTGACAGAAACGGAGCAGGTTTGTCCCGCTGTGTTTACCAGACGCTCCGGGAGGGCCCGCGGCCGGTCACAATGGGATAGCGGAGGATGCCAAGGAGGGTGGAAATGAACCCACAAGCTCATCGGGCCGATGAACGCACTGAAGACCCTTTAACTCTTCTGTGTTTATTGGTGCCCTTACCAGCCGTCTCCTGGTTCGGCCATGCGGGGCCTTTGCTGCTCCTGGGACCCGGAGCCTCTCCCCAAAACTCCACGCGCGGCTGCACTGGCCCCTCACCTCCGCCCTCTCTCTGCCTCCACCCGCTTAGGCCTGCCGAGTAGGTTCCATCCTTTTTGCTTTGTTCATGGCCTTCCCTACATGGATTTGCGCCCAGTGAACAGCTGTGTCATGGATGCCTTCCTTATCCATAATCGCCTCGAGGCCCAGTGCCCGGAGCACAAGCTTTTAAAAATAAGGTAATCTGAAAAACCAGCAACAGCAGCAAAAAAACTTGTCGACTCCAAAATAAGAAGAACAAAACACAACCATTTACAAAAATTTGAAATGTTTAGCCATTTCCAAAATAGATACAACCTGTCAATGAGACCAATGCCACTTATATGGGGTGAGGCAAATGTAGGTTTGTATGGGAAAATAATACAATAATTCATAAGAATACCAAAATGAATTTTCCTATACTCAACTGTAAACCCTCTTTTGCCTCCACCTTGTATATAAAAATGACACAGTAAGCATGCCTACAAGAATTCTTACCTAGATTTCTTCACCTACCCTGACTCAGAATCTGCTTTCTCCATCCCGGTGTGCTGGAGTTCAAGTCACACACACTGCGCAGACTTGCGTTTGCTATATATTCCAGCTTGAACTTCACCTTCACCTGATGCTTGGTGATGCTTCATCTCTTATTCATGCCCTATCCCATTTCCCAGGTGGGTGTTCCGAGCTCCTCTTGTTTAAGAAGTACTTTATCATTTACATTAGCGTTATCTTGTCTAATCCTTGAACAGTGCTTTGAGGAAAATCTCAGAGAAGTCTGGTGGTTAGCCCAAGGTAATAAATACATCTGAAGACTTGAATTCAGCCTTAAGATGCCTTTTCTAAGATTTTACCCCAACCATTTTTAAAAAAAACAAACATATTTTATTGATTTTTTACAGAGAAGAAGGGAGAGAAACAGAGTTAGAAACATCGATGAGAGAGAGTCATCAATCAGCTGCCTCCTGCATGCCACCTACTGGGGATGTGCCTGCAACCAAGGTACATGTCCTTAACTGGAATCGAACCTGGGACCTTTCAGTCCGCAGACTGATGCTCTATCCATGGAGCCAAACCGGTTTCGGCTCTTCTTGACTTTTGAACTCCTCTCCTCTCCTGCCTTTTAACCTCTTGGGCTGCTTCTCACACTCTCCTCCCTCCCCTACTTTATCCCCTACCTTTTCTCAGCATTTTTCTCTCATGCAGGTGACTCCCAGGTCCACACTCTCAGTGCTGACCTCTCCCCTGAGCTTTGGTCACAACCACCTATTAGAACTCTGCACCCAGATGTGTCCCCTTCACTTTAAGCCCCACATATTTTAAACTTCAGTGAGCTTTTCTGCTCTGAAAAGTGCTTTCTGAATCTTATTCTCTCAAGGATATCAGCATTCTCCCTTCCCTCCAGCTTGAAACCTTATAGTGCTCTTGGCCTCCTTGATCTTTTTCCATATCCAGGCAGGTACCAATTTCTTTCCGTCCTCACTGCCAACACCTTACTGTATAGACTTTTAGGACCCGATCATCCTGACCTCAGGTATCACGATATTCCCTGAATTATTCCTCCCCTCCGCTTTTTCCCCCCAAGCACTCCTACACGCTTTTCCAAATGAATTGTAAACACCTGGTACTGGTCAACCTTTATTCTAAGAGCGTCAATAGCTCCTTATCTCCACAGGATAAAATCTGGACATAATAGATCCATAAAACTGGCCTGTTATTCCCTGAACATTGCTAAGCACACTTCTTGGCCTTTTTTTTTTCCCCCCTGCAGAAATTGTTCATCTTTATTTAAACCTCCCCTTCCTTCTGTGTCAAGCCTGTCTTTCCCTATTACTTTAAGGCCTCAGATTTGAGCTCCAGTAGCTCTTATACTTTTCACTTTCAAGTTTGTGCTACATTGTAGTAGCAAGTGTTTTTTATTTATTGTGTATGATGTATGCATGTGCATCTGATTCACATATATAGACACACATACACACGTACATATATTATCTCCATTAATATGAAATGCCCTTGGCAGCCAGCCAAGTGCCTTCACAGGAGGCCCCTCGTAGAGACCCGATATTGAAGAGGCAGGAACCATGGCCTCACACAAAGGAGGACAGACAGGACCACCCTCCGCCGAAGGTTTTGTGGATTGCTGAGGCCAGACGTGCTGCGGAGTGAGATCATGGGAGAGGATGAAGGATGAAGGATTCTGCTTGCTGAGAACAAAGTTCAGGGTGTTCTGCGCTCACGTACTGCGCCCTCTTTCTGGGGACCCCAGGCAGCAAACAGTGCCAGGGAAGCAGGAAAGCCATGGAATCAGAGGAAGCGGATTGATGACTGGCCAGGTCCATCCAGGGCTCTCCAGGATTCAGCCCACTCTTGCAACCCCAGACAGGGAGAGCCCCCAAGGCAAGAAGGCAGGAAGGGAGAAGGACTCGTCTGGAAGTGCGGCAGATCTGGACCGGACGCTGTGCTTGATCAGTACCACCAGAGACGGAGTGTCCCAATATGCCCCAATTAATTGATTATCTGTCTAGACTTAGCGGGACAAACGCAGGTGACCAGGAGTGAGCAATCACGGCCTATCCTCTGGTACTTCAATGTCTACACAGCAGAGCTGAACGGGAACACGTGACACACAAGACACAATCAGTGTGCCATCACACAGGGTTTATTTCCCTATTCCTACTGGGCAGAGAGCGATGTCAGGTTTATCTTGGACCTCTTAATCAGAATAGTCTCCACTTGCTCTCTAACTCCCCTCGCATTTTACTCCCAAACACAGTACAATCTGGCCTCTGCTCTCACCGTTCCTCTGAAATTGCTTTTGCTAAAGTCCCAGATTACTTCCTCCTTGCTAACGCCAGGAGATACTTTTCCGTTATTATTTAAGAGAATTTTCTATAGCCTTGATACTGACAAGTTTCTTCTCCTTGAAATCTTGTCCTCCCTTGATTGCCATAGCACTATTTAACCTCTCCTTTTCTTTTTCCCACGCTTCCTTCCACCTGGCTCTTAAACATTGCTATTTCCCAGGGTCCTTAGCGCTCTCTCTTTTAAAATATATTTTATTGATTTTTTTACAGAGAGAAAGAGAGAGGGACAGAGAGCTAGAAACATCGATGAGAGATTGATCAGCTGCTTCTTGCACACTCTCCACTGGGGATGCACCCCCAACCAAGGCACATGCCCTTGACCGGAATCGAACCCAGGACCCATCAGTCCACAGGCCGACGCTCTATCCATTGAGCCAAACCGGTTTCAGCTCTCTCTATTTCTCTTTTAATAATAATTTTTTAAAACATATCAACCTCCCCCCATCCTCCCTTGATTATTGTGGGATTTGGAGGTGACATATACAGAGCACCAGCCCCCTTGCTATATGGAGGGCTCTTTTTATTATATTATTGCCCACATCGATTCTTTGAATTTACTCCCCTGTCTTCCGCACTATTTCTGCTATAGCTCAGGTTTTTGTGTTCTTTTTTAACTCAGATTCTTATACTTTGTTTGGATTACTAATTAGGGTCCCCATTTCCAGTCAGTACTCTCTAATCCTATGAGATACATTTCTGAAATTTCAGTTTGATTAGGATCTCTCAGCTACTCAGCACCTTCATTTATTCATCAAAATCCTTGAAGCACCTGGAATATGTTTTCCCCAAATGTCTTCACGGCTTGCTCCCCACTAGAATAGCAAGTTCCCCGAGGGCGGGCCTTTTACCTAATGTGCCAGGAACTGTCCTTGTGCAGAGCAAGCAAAGACCTCTGCTCGCATGGAAATTGTCTCCCAGGGGCGGCTTCCCTGGACCCTGCCTCTGCCAGCTCCGCAGCCTCATTTCTTACACCGCCCCACCCTGACCCCAGCGTGCACCCTGGGCTCAGCCTTTTTTGTGATTGTCCCAGCCACTTGCTTTGCTTTGGGCTTCCTGCCTGCTCTTCTTTGCCTCCTTAGCCTCCACCCATCCTTCAGAGCTCAGTTTGGAGACGTCATTTTCTCTAGGAGTCCTCCAACCACCAAGTCTGTATTGGGCACCCCTCTCTATGTGGTACTGATGGTGCTCTGAGATAACCTCTACTAAGTCCTTAATTGTACTTTCTTTTTGTAAAAATATTTTTTAATTGATTTCAGAAAGGAGGGGAGAGTAAGAGAGGGATAAAAACATCAATGATGAGAGATAATCATTGATCAGCTGCCTCCTGCACGCCCCCTACTGGGGATGGAGCCTGCAACCCAGGCATGCGCCTGACCTAGAATTGAGCAGTGACCTCCTGGTTCTTAGGTCAATGCTCAAACACTGAGCCACACTGGCTGGACAACATTCTCTTTCAATTTTTTTCTAGTTGTTCAATAAACATTTGTTGAATGAATATGTCATTGCTGTGTTTTCTTCCCGTATTTTTTTTAAGAAAAAAAATCACATTAAAATAGAAACTGGCATCTGTTCATTATAAAGAATTCAGTAAAACATGCTGAAATCCCAAAGATGGAAGTGAAAAAGCAACCTCAGTCCCACCAGCCATAATAACCAATCACATTCGGTGAACATCATTTTGGGCAACTTAATATGCAAATACAAGAAGAGAAGCATGGGTAATGAAAAGATGGGTAGAGGTACTTTTTTAAAAAACAACAATCATATTTTAGAAATAATTTTAAATTTAATTTTACTTGAATTTCACAAAAGAAAAAGAAAGAGAAGTTGATGGAATTGCTAATTCATATAAATATTTCCTATAAACCTAGCTGGTTTGGCTCAGTGGAGAGAGAGTTGGCCTGCGGACTAAAGGGTTCAATTCCGGTCAAGGGCACATGCCCCGGTTTGGGCTTGATCCTCAGTCGGGGGCTTGCAGGAGGCAGCCAATCAATGGTTCTCTCTCATCGATGTTTCTCTCCTTTTTCCTTCCTCTCTGAAATCAATAAAAATAATAAAAGAAAATACCCCCCCCCCCAAAGGAGGGGGTCTATTTCCGGAGGCTGCTGCTCCAGTAACTACAGACCGGCCTAACCCAACAGGAACGAGTGCTCCCTGTCCGGGTGCCAGAATCTGAAATCAGGGCGTCCAGGGCCGCGCGCCCTCGGAGGGCTGGGCTCCGGGGCAGGGTCCTTCCTGCCCGGTCAGCTTCTGGGGCTCCTGGGGCTCCTTGGCTCCTGGCCCCATCCCTTCACTCTCCCCTGTCTTCACGTGGCTGTGGACGGAAGGGCCACATGCTGACCTGGCAGGCTCAGGGGAGGCCTGCATGGCGGGTCTTGCAAACTCAGAGACCTAAAGTCACCACAAAGGAGGGTCTGAAATTAAACTTGAACTAAACGCAGTGATGGTGGGTAGCCACCTCCCAGGCCCGTATGTTCACTGACAAGGTCAACCTTTGCCTTAACTGAGCCTCTCTGTCTGTTTGCATCTATGATAACACACCCTTGAAGTGTCTGGGCAACTTGTAACTTCCCTTTTTCTGGAGCCCCTGGGGCACAACCTAATGTGGTGGGCGCCAGGACAGATACCACAAATCCCCTCATTATCATGTTAATTGTTCCTGCACCCACCTAAGTTTGTGTCCATCATTTTACTTTTTATCCAGTCCCAGGGGTTTCCCACTGCTTTGCTTTATCCCACCTCCTTACTCCGTCACCAATGAATTTCACATAACCCACCTGCGTCCCTCTTTTGATTGCAATGTATAAATAGAAATGTGCCATGCTCTGGAGCATTAGCTCAATTCGTTGAGGTTCTGCTTCCCGGCATATGTAGACAGCTTGGCTCAAACAATCTCACAAACATTCTTTACAGAGTTCTATGGTTTTTATGTTAATATGGCCACTCCTCTGTCTTCAGTTGCCCCCTCGCTCCTCCTTCCTAACGTAACCCCACACTGTGTTCACGTGCGCACTGCCCGCTGCCCACGTGGCCACGCCCCCTGTCCACCTGCACTTCTGGCTGATCACGTGGCCCCACTCCCTCGTTCACGTGTCCATCTGGCTTCGAGGGCGCACAGCGGTGAGAGGACAGAGCTGAAAATGGGACCCTCCGCCGCCCAGAGCCTCTGTCTCCTTGACCTGTGACCTCTGGGTAAGCGGCCCCTCGCCCCGTGGCCATTTGCTCTGATGGGCTCCACCCTTCCCCTCACCCCCTCCTCCGCCCCAGAGGACAGGGGTCTGTCGTGGCACCAGGGCCTCCGGGCGGCTGCTCTCTGACCCTCGGTCCCTCCCAGCCGGGAGCCTTGGGGAGCCCCGCTGCACTGGGGCGAGGGCCTTGCGTGGAGAACGTGCCGCCGCCCATCGCCATCTGTGGCTTTGAATACAACGTGCCATGATTTTTCCCTCTGACTCTCACCGCCTGCCTCTCCTGGCAGATTTTGTTTTACCTTGAAATGAATTGATTCGGGTCTGCAAACCAGCAGACTTCCTGCATTCGCTCTGTGAGACGTGGCCCTGACCCGGCGCCTCCTGGTCCAAGTCCCGGATGCCACCCCACCTCCATGGCAGCATCTCCCGTCCCCTGGGCCCCAGTCAGCACACAGCATCCTCAGCGCTCCCCTGCAGCCCCAGGGACCTGCTGAGCCAGGGCCCCAGCAGGTCACCTGTTCCCCAGGTCCTGCCTGCAGCCCCAGGCCCTCAAACCAGTCTGGGAGGGGCCAGAAGGAGTTGACCTGTTAGGCAAAGGGGTGCAGACACCAGGTGGGCACTCCGCCCCCACACCCGCCTCCCCTCTCCTCTGGAGGAAACTCCAAGAGCACAGAGTCTGTGCTGAAGTCCAGCTCCCGGAGGGCTCAGCCTGTGCAGGCCACCAGAGGGGACCCGTCTGGGGGGTGGTAGGCAGAACAGCCTCCCAGGGCAGCTGGGTGCCCACCTGGCCCCAAAGCCACCCTTTTGCTCCCCCTTGCCCCTTTGGAAGGGAACCAGGTGTGGTTTCCATCCAGCCCAGCAGCCTGTCTTGGGAGGCGGCAGAGGATATCTCCATCTGCTGGCCGGTTCCTGTTACTGCAGAAAGTAAAGTCATCCTGCCACCCAGCGCCCACTGGGAGCCGGCCCTGCACATCCTTCCCATTCCACAGGTCAGAACCGGGCCTCGGCGCTTCCCTCCGCTGGGATGGGGCAGAGCTGGATTGGGAACCAGCTCGGTCTCTGCAGCTGACGTGTGTGGTCCCCATTTTCAGGAACCCAGGAGGCTCCGGGGCCCTCTGTGCATGTGTAACTGTGGCTGTATTACCAGAGGCCCCTGCAGGGCCCAGGCTGGGACGTGGCGGCCAGGACCTGTACACAGCCTCTAGGATTGGAGCCCTCTGCTCCTTCCTCCACACGCTGCAGGGACACCCTGCAATGTGCTCCACTCAGAAATCAGGGGGTCCCTTGCCTCCAAATGGGCAGCTGATTCAGGCCTGCAGGTATGGAGTCTGCCTCTGAGCCGGCTCCCAGTGGGCTGAGGCTGAAGGTGCTGGAGCCCAGTCTCAAGTGGAGGCGGCAGGAAGGGAGTGGGCTTGGCTGTGCCATCTCAGCGGGACCCGGAGCTCCAGGGGAAAGGGGACCCAGGCGCCCTCCACATGCACCATTCTGCCCCAAGCAGCTCAGTTTCCTTCTGTTGTGTGTCATGGCCACCAGGTGAGGTGTTGTTTGCAGAAAGTACTCAGTGTGAAAACCCTGTGAAGCCCCTGCCCAAGGTCAGCCTCGGCCTTGCAAGCTTGCATGGTCCTGGATTTGGGGGAATGGAGGCCTTTCTCCCAATGCTCCCCAACACACGGAGCTCCTGATGAAGCCAAGTGCACATCTGCATCCTGGTGTGATGCCTCCAAAGGGACAACGGACACAGGCCCGTGGGTACAGAGAGGACCCCTGAGCCAGCTCCAAATGGGATGAGGCAGAAGGTGCTGGAGCCCAGGCTCCAGTGGAGGCGGCAGGAAGGGAGTGGCTTTGCTCCGTGCCCAGCCCTGTGCCAGGTGCTCACGGCCCAGGTCCTCTCCCATCCTAAGAGAGGTGTTTCTTTGCTCCTTATCTTCCCTTTCTCCTTTTCCCCCTCCCTCCCTTCTTCCCTTCCTTCTGGGTTTACTGAGCACCTGTCTGTGCCAGGCGCTGGGGTACAAAGGCAAAGCTAGCATCCCCAAGACCAGAACCCACTCCCTGGACCTTCTGCCTCCTTAACCTCCTTTGCTCTTGGCTGCCTGTCCGGGAAGAGATCCCCGTCTACCTGCACCAAAGGAGGCTTTGAAGCTGGAGAGAGGGAGTGAGGAAGGAGGGGCAGCTGATGTGTATTTTTAAAAATATATATTTTATTGATTTTTTTAGAGAGAGGAAAGGAGAGGGATAGAGAGTTAGAAACATTGATGAGAGAGAATCATCGATTAGCTGCCTCCTGCTCACCTCCAAATGGGGATATGCCCGCAACCCAGGTACATGCCCCTGACAGGAATTGAACCCGGAACCCCTCAGTCCGCAGGCCGACGCTCCATCCACTGAGCCAAACCCGCTTTGGCTGATGTGTATTTTTGGATTGCTCCTCAGAAATCTCTTCCTCCACCCTATATTTCAGTTTTATACTTGCTTATCTGATTCTGCCCTTGACCCTCACAGCACCCCCAACCCATTCCACACCGGGAACTCTTAAGGACAGGAACCGTGCTTTATTTCTGCATCCCTAATGTTGGGCACAGTGTCTAAAACATAGTAGGGTTAATAAATAGGTGAATAAACCGAGATTCATGTTAATTTCCAAGAAACTGGTCATAATGGCAGAGGACCGGGGAAATTTATTCTTTATTTCAAGACAATTTTTGCCTTTTGATTTTGACTCTGATTTCCTAAAACACAGAGTCTTTAGTGCCACCTCGTGGCAGTAGCTGCAATAAAAGGCTGTGCCATTAAAAAAAAAAAGCTTGGACCTTGCATACTTCTGTTTTATTTATTTTGAACTGAGACAGAGAAGGGAGAACTTGCATTGCATTATGGTACTTTGATTTTTAAAAAAATCTATAAATTCTCTGGACCACGAGATAATTCTAAGTGTGAGACCTAAGAAGCATAAATAGTCCTTTATAACGGATGTTTTGTGAAAAACGGGCAACTCTTCAGTTTTGAGAAGGTGCAGGATGAAATGGGCAGAATGATCTGAACTTTGGAGCTCTGCTTGCGTAGCTCTTCTGGGTCAGAGCGGAGCTAAACGAGATGTAAGTTCCGTTATTGGTACCCTCCCCGAGAAGACTCTTCCCTGTGTGATCCCAGGTCCTCTGACGCCTACTTTGTCTCTTCCCTTGACTCCTCGTTGCCGGACCAAACCCCTGCCATGACCCCAGACTTTCTGCCGTTGATATAGTGAGGGAGCTGCCCCCAGTCTTGGTTGGTTTGGCATAAAGATATTCTTTTTAAAAAAATATATTTTATTGATTTTTTTACAGAGAGGAAGGGAGAGGGATAAGAGCTAGAAATATCAATGAGAGAGAAACATTGAACAGCTGCCTCCTGCACACTCCCCACCGAGGATGTGCCCACAACCAACATACATGCCCTTGAGTGGAATAGAAACCCAGGACCTTTTGGTCCGCAGGCTGACGTTCTATCTACTGAGCCAAACCGGTTTCAGCTGGCATAAAGATATTCTTAGCCTATTTACACTTTATTGTACACTCAATTCATCTCTTTCTGTGAATCCCTTCCCCCCCCCAATGTTTGTCAAGTAATAAAGCTCATTATGACCTTTTTGAAATATTTAAGGAAGCAACTGATACATTATATAATGTGTTTATTTAAAAATTATCTTGGGTGAACGCTTTGTGATCACACGATCTTTTATACAAACTTATCTTCCCTATAAAATATACACTGTTAAATGGGTAATGATATAAAGAAAATGGCACATTTATAGACTGGGTTTTCTGGTGCAGATGGCAGTCATTCCCGTGATTAAAATTAGCAGCCGTGTGGCGTGCTCTTACTGCTGCATTCAAGAATGAACCATAAAAGCATCCTTTGCGCTTTTACAATATTGCATTGTGATTTAACATACATGTTTTCTCTTTCTTCCTTTTAGGATTCTTCCATTCTTATACTTAATGAACATGTCATCTTTCAAGATTCATCATGGAAATGTTGACTTAGAAAAGGCCCTTTGTCTGGACTATATTGGCCCCTGGTATCTTCATGGCTCACCCCTACTCAGAATTGTAAGTCTATTGAATTCTCTGTGTATCATGGTATCTAGGTGCAATGCCTGGCCCCAAACTGGAGCCAAATGAATACTTGGTAAATGGATGTATGAGCAAATTGAGGCACAGCTAGGCTAAGGCGTTGGCCTAGGGTCACCCAGGAAGTCTCTGGCAGAAGTGGGGCAAGAGCCCATGACTTCAGACTCCTACTCTGTTCCGTGGTTTAATGTGACACCTTGTCTCTCACGAGTGCTGCTTTTCTTCCAGGCACCTGAGTCTCCTGACCGGGGCCTTTTGCTCTGAAGGGACTCACTCTGGCCCTTTCCTAGTCACGGTTTTCCGCCGGGCCTTCGGTATTCTAAAAATATATCTCCCCACTCTCCCCCCGCACGCCACACACATTCCAGAGTAGCTTCTAGCCAGTCAGGGATTGTTGAAATTTCCTGACCAATGGCTGGGAGCCCACTCTCAGGGGCGGGGCGGGTTCCTCTTCAGGCGTACACCGGATGACTATGTGCACGCCTAGGTCTCAGGAGTGGTCAAAGCGCAGTGGTTGGGGGTGGTGGGTGTCTACACACACATGTGGGGGGGCCCTCCGTTTGGAAAGAAGAACATCCAGTTCGGAAGGCCCTCTTTTATGTGTGCATCGTAGCACTAGAGGTGAGTGTGTTCGCGCCCTCCTTGCAACGACTTTGGCCAATCATAGATTTTCTTTCAGTCTTTAAGAACTGCAAGGAGAATTTTAGTGAGAAGGAAAAAAAGTAATAAGAGCCATTTTCTGTCCTGAGAGCCCCAGGACAGAAAAGATAGTAATCTACCTCCAGCCCAATGGCAGACTTACTGCTCAGCATTTAGCTTCGTCACACAGAGCCACACTGCCCCTATCCCCCAGTCCTCCTCCTTTGAAGGTTGGACCCACACTGGTTTTATTTTCTATATTTTCATGCTCTGTGGTCTTTTCGTAACATTTAAAACAGTAGCCTGCAGTTTGGGAGGCCATTAGCCAATTCAGTTCCCTTAATGATATCTACCCGCTGAGCCGTCCTGCCCTGGTTTTCTGGCGTCCTCTGACCTGGTTTGAATGGGTAGCAAGGTTTTCATCGTGTGCCAGCTGTTGCAACATTAAACACTCTTGGTCAAATAGGGGGTAAAAAGCAAAGTTGTTCATCTTCTCTGTACGGTTGCCTTGATATTCATTAGCCCTGCCCAATTCGTGTACTTAAAAATAGCTCATTTTTATTAGTTCCTTGATACACGCCAGTATTATGCACTGAATTGTGTCCCCCAAAATTCGTATGCTGAGTCCTAACCTGAAGTGCACCTCAGAATGTGACTGCATCTGGAGAGAGGGCTTGTAAAGCGGTAATTAAGGTTAAGTGAAGTAATATGGGTGGACCCTAACCTAGCATGACTGGTATCCTCATAAGGAGAGGGACGCCAGGAATGCCTGCGCACAAGGAAAAGGCCACGTGAGGACACAACAAGCAGGTGGCCGTCCGCAAGCTAAGAAGAGGGGCCTCAGGAGAAACCAGACCTACTGGCACTTGGGTCTTGGATCTCCAGTCCCAGAACCTGGGAAAATAGATGTCTGTTGTTTAAGTTACCCAATCTGTGGTATCTTGTTGTGGACAATCTTAACAAACTGTTGCATCCAGGCAATGTTGTAGTAACTGCTTTTTATGAACTCTCTCTTTAATGGTCATAGTTACCAAATTGAGGCAGGTGCTATTGAGACAGGGCCTGCAATAAAACGTTTGCCCAGAGCAGGAACCCTCCTAAGTATGCTCAGACCTGACCCTGAACAGAGGTCAGCACAGTACTCTGGCTCCTCAGCGGATGAGGTGGGGAGAGAAGGGAATGGGGTCACGCACTTTTGGACACGTGTATCTCTATCCTGATTGTGTGTGTGTTACTCTCTGTTCATTATATTAAGAGAGAATATTCAGAGTAATATCTGAATTTACATCAGTGTACGTTTTTACAAGGCTCTATTGATTGAACTGATAAGCCCCTTCTGATCACTCACTGTTCTCTTCTTATTTTGTCCTTTATTTTGGTCTCCCTCTCTGAGAATCACGGGTTTACACTCTGATACCCCAAGTACCTCTCACTGGTTTGATGTTTTTATATGATATTTTCACTTACAGCTTCGTTTCTGTGAAATAAAGGTTTGCCTCCATGGGAGGGCCATACCTTAAGCTAATGAAAAAGGTAGTTAATAAATTACCATCTCATGTGTGGCTAGATCAGGGGTGGGCAAACTTTTTGACTCGAGGGCCACAATGGGTTCTTACACTGGACTGGAGGGCCGGAACAAAAGCAACCTGACCATGCTGGCACTCTCATCTTGGGCTGCTGGTGAAGGAGCGGAGGGGAGAGCAAGAGAGCCCTCCGCTCTTTCGGCTCCACGGGCCGGATAGAACAGCCGAACGGGCAGGATCCGGCCCTCGGGCTGCAGTTTGCCCACGGCAGAGCTAGATGTTAGGGGGCAGTTCTGATTGGGAGGAGGGCAGAGTTGGATGGAAAGAATGGTAGAAACACTGAGAGTACTCAGGCCTAGAGGAGGTTGATTGGGCCGCAGAGGAGAGGATGGGTAAAAGGAACATTGAGAGGAATTGATGACAATAGTAATATGGGTGGACCCTAACCTAACATGACTTGGCTTCCGCTGGGAGCACCTACTGCCTCTCAATAGCAGCTGCTGTCTGTGTTGTCACTCTGTGACACTTCCATCCTCCCCTACCTAGGTACGATGGGGCCTGGACTGCCACTTGGGTCATGTATGGCCACTTGAACCATCTCATCAAAGTCGCATTCAGTACATAAGGTCCTGGAATGTTATCTGGCAAAACCTAAATAGTTGTCCCTAAAACAGCACATGAACGGTTACAAATAAAATGTGAAAATGGCAAAAATGGGTGGCAAAGACCAAGAAAGTGGTCTCAGTCTGCTATTGCTCACAGACCGGATTAACCGAGCACCGCTTCTGTCTTGTTCTAAAGAAGGGCTAGAGGACCCCGGCCCCCGGAAAGCTCTCATTTATAGTATTATTTGGAGCTTTGGGTTAGGGACCTTATCATTGAAAATGCTAAAAATACTTCTTAGGCCAGGCAATTCGATTTGGACTGAGGAGATGAGATAATGCTGAAGGTCAGGCTTTGACTTTGAGAAGACACAGGCGTATCATCATCTGGGGGAGCGTGCTTTTCCGCGGACGCAGGGCCTCCTGTAGTGATAACCACAGACCCCTCTTCGGGGTTCCAACTTAACTACAGACACCATCAGCAAACAAGGCTTCCCGGGCACATCTGGTTGGCCCTCTTTTAAGAGCAATTTCCGAGGACGGCCTGAGCTCCCAGACCTATTTTGTCATCATCTTCGGAGGAGTCCAGGTAGACAGCAGCGAGGGACAGTCAACAAGGCAGCGTGTGTGATTTTGTGCTAAATTACACGTACCGCTGAAGGACCGCTCACAGGCAGCCTCGTGGGGGAAAGAAGCATTTTTGCTGGAGGGGAGACAGAAAAGAGGGCACACCTAAGGCCCTGTTTTTGAGACTGTTAATTTTCTCTCCCGGCTGCCATACTGAAACTCCTGGAGATGGCTGATGTGAAAGAGGATGTAAGACAAGGTCGAAGGGAGCAAGGAGCGCAGGCACCTAGTGAGGCAGTCTGGATAGGAGCTGCCGGCGGATGTGTGGAGACTTCATCAGCTCGAGGAAGGCTGGGAATTACGTGTTTCATCAAGAGAATGAAAGCAGCCGAAACCGGTTTGGCTCAGTGGTAGAGCATCGGTCTGCAGACTGAAAGGTCCCGGGTTCGATTCCGGTCAAGGGCATGTACATTGGTTGCGGGCACATCCCCGGTAGGGGGTGTGCAAGAGGCAGCTGGTTGATGTTTCTCTCTCATTGACGTTTCTAGCTCTCTCTCTCTCTCCCTTCCTCTCTGTAAAATATCAATAAAATATATTTTTAAAAAAAGAGAGAATGAAAGCACACCACTGTGCCATTGGGCAGACGCCTCAGTATGCAGTAATACCCCCTGCAACCCCTCCCCAGTTAACAATGAGCACAGTGAAGTCAGTCACGGTGCCGGTAAATCTCATACAACCTGAGAACATACAACCTGAGAAGTACAGCTGGTAGCTGCTGCTTCACTTTGACGTTAGAATCGTCTGTCCCTTCAAGTGTGCTAATACTTCTGAAACACCCTAGCCTTTGCCATCTAGATGTGATCTCCCCCGGATGCTTGCGGTGAACTCGACGTCCTGGTCCTCGCACGTCAGCTGACCTGACGCATCTGGTGCCTTATGCATCGCTGTGTGCTCATGGCCAAGGCCGAGGGGTTAGCCTGGGCCGGGCTGAGCATGTTATGCTTTCACGGTCTGCTTTCTTGTTTTGGTTTCACAACGTTTTCTTTGTGCTAAGGGCCTATGGGAATTTGAAAATTAAATTTTCTGTAGATTTTTACTCCATTCACCAACCACCAGTGTGACTTTGGGCAAGCTATAGAACCTGGAGATAGCCAGTTCCCCACGCTTCACCTCCGGGTCTTCATCTGAAAAATGAGAAGCCCGGGAATGCTGGTTTTGAGGTTTTCCTGCTGAGATTTGAGAATTTGAAATTCCTGAGTAGTCCAAGTCAGATTTTGTGGAGCACTGGGTTTGTCCACCAACTATACTCTTCCTCACTTACGTGCACAAGCCCTTATCTTCCTAGATGGAGACATGCCAGGTTGGTGAGCCTCGTGGAGTTTCTTTAAGAAACTAGACCCAGCCACCTGGCCATGCTCACAGGCTCCTTTTGTGTCCTCCCATTCATTTATCCATCCACTCAACAGACATTCACTGAACGCCTGTCATAAGCGTGGCACTAAGCTTTAGAACCTGATCTATGACTTTTTAAAAAAAAAAACACATATATTTTGTTGATTTTTATAGAGAGGAAGAGCGACAGATAGAGAGAAACATCGATGGGAGAGAAACATCGATCAGCTGCCGCTTGCATACCACCCACTGGGGATGTGCCCGCAACCAAGGTACATGCCCTTGACCGGAATCGAACCTGGGACCCTTCAGTCCGCAGGCCGACGCTCTATCCACTGAGCCAAACCGGTTTCAGCTGATCTATGACTTTTTATTCATCTTCCCTTACACCCACTTTCTTGGACAAACCAGGCAGACAACAGTATAGGAAATGTCTATTTAATCATTCTCATGAGTGATCAGAACTATACAATCAAGTTTCCTATAACACAATGTAATACAGTCGTGGTGGCCCAAAGTGCCGGGGAGGCAGTGGTCAACATGTGCAAGGTGTGGGTAGGGGGCAAAATATTCTTTCCTATCAAAGCCTCATTCCTCAGGGCCTCCCTTCAAAGGCTTATTGTCCCTGCTTTCAGATTTCTCTGTGCGCTTCAAGGAAGGTACACCTCTTTATTGTCTTAATTTAAATGTGACGAGGCAGGGTTCTGAGATGTAAATTCAGAGCGGGAGAACTTAAGATGGAACTCAAGCAGCTCTCTCACATAACTTTATTTATAGAGAAAAATTAAGGGAAAGGAACTCAGAAGCTCAACAGCTGCAGATAATCCGTCAGAAAGTCCTGGTTGCCCCAAACTGAGCTCTGGCTCTCTGGTCTGAGACAGCAGCCTACACCACAGAGGCTAATGCCTATTTTTAAGAACCTTTCCTATTCCGTGTCAGGGTTTCTTAACCTCAGCATGAGTGACATACTGGGCTGGATAATTCTTTGTGGTGGGTGGATGTCCTGTGCATAGTAGGGTGCTGAGTTCTATTCATTAGATGCCAGTAGCACCCCTCCCCCCAAAAACGTGACAGCTAAAGTCTCCAAACATTTCTCAATGTCCCCGGGCGTTTGCAGAATGAGCCCGATTGAGTGAGTCTCACTGCCGTAGATGCTGTTGAGACCCGAGGTCCTCGCAGACCTTGTGGTGACTCAACACCCGTGTGGTCAAGATGGGAGGCATCTTCTGAGCCCACTCAAGGCTAAACGTCACCTGAGAAGTAATATGGCATGTTTGTGTTTGAAAAGAAGGTACTCAGATCATTTAGAAAATGCCACCCAACTACGACTTTGACGTTAAGATGGCAGTCACGTCCCACAGTCCTTCAGCGTTTGTCAGGTGGGAAGAGGTGCCAGGGCACGTTTGGAAGCATCGTAGTGACAAGCGACTCATTTGACCCCGCTCCAAGATGCAGCCACCTCTGTTGGGAAGTGGCAGCTGATTAGCTGCTTCCTGCTGTTTCCACAGAAGTTGAAGGTGGGCAGACTGCAACGGACACTTTCTGGGAGCTGGGTAACTGAGGATCCAGAGATGGGGAGCTGCAGCAGCCCGCCCTCTCACTCCCCAAATGGGGATGGGTAAGGGGAGGTCCCTGAGATAAGGAGGGGTTTACTCTTGTCTCCACGTGCATTTTACTTAGCAGTCTTAGCACACTTCTCGAGTTCAGATGAATTATTTTCCCAACTTTGATTACATGTCTTTGAAGATAGATTTATCTTGTTCATATTGGAGTCTTCAGTGGGTTGCTTTTGGCTTCTTTTTTGCTTCTTGATCTTGTATGTTCACTCCAGGCTTTTAGGCATGAATTCATTTCCCCCAAGAAATAGAAAAACTAGGTCATATCTTGTGGTGAAATCGTTCTGCACATTCCTGGGATTCTGAAAATAACAGCAACAAGATGCCATTACAACCATTCAGCAAACACTTATTGAGAACAGAACCTCTCCCTGCCACGGGATGAATGTATTTCTTGTCCAGGAATGGCCTCGCTTTCTGTATTCTGATGATGCTCTATCAAGGCCACATGGTACCCTAGGTTGCTCAGGAACAGGAGATGGCTTGAGTCTCTCCTTCAGGGAGGGGACCATCCTCAGAGGTGATGCTGGGGCGGCTTGGTCTTGTTCGGAACACAAGCACACACACACAATGGACCCCCCCTCCCCCCCCACACCATTCAGGACTCATCTCACCTGCTGTACTAATGTCTTTGCCTGTTTCTGTGTGGCCCAGGCATGTTATTTCAGGTGAGAGGAGAGAGGTAGGAGTACCCAGCCGATGGCAAAGAAGGAAGGGGCACACAGGGAGGCCTTTGAGTCCAGCAGCTCCAGGTGACTCCGCCTTTTGATCTCAGAGTCTGTAAAGGGAGAGAAGTTCAGTGTCAGGGATGGGAAGCTGCATATCCTCTGCACGTGGCCGGTTAGCAAGGAAAAGTACTGGAAAGCAGCACGTTCCTGATACAACCTGTGCCCGACTAGGGGGGCAACTTTGTGCCCCATTGTCCACTTTTCCTTCCTTCAAAGCAAGCTCTAGTCCACGGTCCACTCCAGTAAGCACGCAGCCACATGAAAAATGACCCCAATAAAGAGATAATAATTGGTGACCAAATAAAGAATGGGCTGTACAAATGGCCATGGCCAGCCCTTGGTTTCAGACACATTTTTTCCCCTCTCGGCAGTGACCTTTACAGGTTCTGCGATACTCGCTTTCCTGACATCATTGCAAAGTGATGAGAAAGTATTGTTCTCATTTTGAAGCGGGGAAGAGAAGTGAAGAAATTAAATTACTCTGGTTTTTCCCCTCGACAGTCCACTCTCATTTAGTTCGTTTTGGCTCTGCCACTTACTAGTTATGTGACTTCAATTGTTGTATATGTGTCTCCATTTCTTCATCTATAAAGGAGGACTAAAATAATAATAACCTATTTCTTAGGAAGATTAAGGAGTTAACACATTAAAGAACGTGGAGCGTACCTGGCACATAAGTAAGCTCTCAATAAATATTAGCTGTAAAAACAACAACGGTAATCCTGCTCCAGCCCAATTAATAAATATTTCTTCCATTAAGTTGATCATTTCCAAATCTATAGCCTTATTCTGAATTTTGTCGAGTTTTACATTGGGATTCACAGTTGCTACTGTGTCAGTTAAAAACATATGTTTGAACACCTACTGTTGGGGTTCAAAGGAGCCCAATAAGCAATGCCCCTTTTTACAGCCGAGTTCTGAATCAGTTAAAGAGTAGGACAAAAAGAGTGAGGCAATGGGAAGACCAAAATATCACTTTGATTACTAATCAGTCTGATAGCAGATGGAGCTTTGTCTGCTCAGAAGGGAGCCGCAGCCCAGGCATCTCCCGGGACAGGCAGCACCAGCCTGAGGCGGGCTTCCTCCCGCCAAGCAGATTGCACCCCTGAAAAATGGATGGGCTGGGAAGAGCAGAGAAGAAACGATACTTCCTGAGAGTAGCTAGAGAGATGGGGAAAAAGAAGGAGCTGAGGGTCTCAAGTCTGGCTTCTTCTAATAAACTCACACATCAGATAAATGAGTAACTTGTGCTTCTCTGATGAGGCACGAAAGAGGGGCAAACAGGGAGGCTAGAGGGTTAGATTGGTGGGCATCTCTTCTCATGGAGGGAAGTATGTGGAGTAGGGATGGAGCGCTCACCCAAAACCCTTCGTTTGCCGGGTCATGTGCAAACCCAGAAAACAATGGGCACTTTCAACTCAGCATCTCTAAAATCCCCATCTTTTTTCCTAAACCGTTGCTTCTGTATTTTAATTGTTTGTTGGCCGTGTTATTAACCTCCTAAGCAAACAGGGTAGAGGTATCACACCCATTTGACTTGCTCTTTCTCTTCTCCTTCACATTTGTGTCCCTAAGGCCTGTAGATTATTTTCTTCATTAGCTTTTGATTCTTCCCTTTTCTTTCCCATTGCCACTGCCCCCCGTTAAGACCCTCATAATTTCTCCTTTGGACATTGACATAGGCTCCTGACTTCATGCCTTCCTGTTCTAACAAAACTATTCTTTTGCCCTGGATGGTGTGGCTCAGTTGGTTGAGCATTGTCCCATGCACTGAAAGGTGACCGGTTTAATACCCAGTCGGGGCACATACCCAGGTTGCAGGTTTGATTCCCAGTCAGATGGGTACAGGAGGCATCCTATCGATGTTACTCTCCCTCTCCCTTCCTCTCTCGCTCAAAAAATCAATAAAACTATTGTAAAGTAAACAAAGTATACCTATGAAAACCTATGGAATGAGATAAAATATTTGCAAATCATATGCCTGATAAATGTTTTCCTATGCAGGATGCAAAAGAATTCCTACAACTCACTCAAATTGAATTCATTTTAGCCCCAAGAGGGATGGTTTTAAAAATTATAATTCGGTCTGTGCATTTCTTCGATGCCAGCTCATCCCCAGGTTTTGTATGCACTAAAGCACTGAAGAGAGACCCGAGTGCTGGGCTCCTTGGGTCCTGGTCTTTTCAGCCTGGGAGGCCAGTTCAAACTAGAGCTGTCGGGTAATCCTGGCCATGTTAGTGGGGACATGAGCTGACCAAGAAGAGAAGGGCCGGATAAGACTAAAGGCAGACTCTAAGACCTTTCGTCTTCAGATTGAAAGCCTTTTCAAAGGCAGGCTAGAACTAAACCAGTGTTGGGGGACTTGGCATGTAGCTTGCTAGCTGAATATATCAGAGATGTCAAGTAATCATCACATCCCACTGCTTCACTAAAGCAGTCCTGCTGAGTTAGGGCCTCAGAGCCCTAAACACCGCTCTCCAAGCAGTCAGACGATTTATGAGATGAAGCTTAGTTGCCATCTTTGACCTATTATGCCATAAATATTGTTTTGTATTAGTCTTCTTATGTAGTGTAATCCCAACTGGAATTCTGATCTAGGTCTCCGTGAGGAGAACTCCAGAGCTTTCAGTGCCCTCGTCCATGATATATCAGTTACAGAAATTATACCTTAATTTAATTCTCACCCTGATAAACCCATACAAAAAGCTTGAAGGGACCCACCTGTCACTTTGATATCCCCTGTGGCTTTGGCGATGCTGTTCTCAATCATACAGGAGTATGTGTTGTTGACTGTGACATTGTAGAGTACAGATATAACCTTCATGGTCACATTCTCAGAGTCCAGCTCAAAGCTGGTATTGGAGACTTCTGAGAAGTTGGTTCTCCGGTCAACTTGGGATGTCCAGACCACTGTGGGCTGGGGGAACCACCGGGGAGCCTCACATCGAAAGCTCTCTGAGCTGGCATTATAGTCCACATCCATCTCCGGGATGCTGAAGGCTGCGGGGTTGAAGGTCAGAAAGGGCTGATGTCAAGGTCAGAAAGAGAGGACAATATAGCCTTTGAAGTACTAGGCCTTAAATACCCTGGGGTTTCTATCATTGAGGTGACTCAGAACTTCACTTCCCCAGTGGTCTCTCTGTGTATGGGCCCATTGTACTGTAGATGCAAATAACAACCTGCTCATGATATTATTGTACATCACCATTCTGGCCAATATCACAAACTCCACAGACATAAGTTCTAGGTTTAATTGTCACAACAGGCAAATTCTCCAAGTAAGAGGAGTTCCAGTGATTACAAAAATAGTTTATCCATTAGGGGAATTGGGTGTTTCCCCAGGGACCTGTGAAGCCTCCTGAACTTTATATCTTTTTTGCTACCTGGAGAAAACAGTTAGGGGAGGGAGAGAGAGAAGGAAGAAACAGTCTCTACAGCTGTCACTACAATATATTATTTAAATAATATATGTGAAAATTCAGAAGCAGCTAGGGTTCAGAACAAAAGATTTTAAGACCTAATATAATGGGTTTCTTTTGGAGTTGGTGTGGGTCTTCGGACAGCAATGCTGGTTGCTAACAGCGTGGAGGTTCTTGTCTTATATTAATCACTCATGAACGTAAAAGCATGATATCTCATCGTTAGCCTCAAATAGCTTTTGGCCCTTTCTTTCCCTATGCCTAAAAATAACTTACCTCCAGTTTTATACTCAAGGTTAGCATTTCCCCTGCCTTTGGAAGTGATGATGTAACATGTATAGGTGCCAGCATCGGTGAGTTGCACATTTCTCAGCCTCAGAGAAGCATTGCCAACTCTCACTTGATCGGCAAACACTGCTGTCCGGCCTCTGAACATCTCATTCTGGTCCGACAAGTCATCTTTGCCTTCTTTGAACTCGTGGACGAAGCCCATAACACCTTCCTTTAGCCACTGTATCACGATGTCAGAAAGCCTGATGTCAGGTTCGAAAGTGCAGCTCAGGATCCCATCCTCCCCGATGTTGCCAGCCGAGGTGAGAGTCGTGACCGAGATGAAGTGTGTGCCTGCAATTTAGAAAGTAAGGGTCAATGCCAAGGAAAGCTTTGGAACTTCTGTCACCAAACCCTTCATTACCAAAAGCCAAACAGAGACCTCTGTAATAAATCAGAAAGACCGAGGGACAGGGAAGGCATAGGAAGGAAGACATGAGACGGGTAGAAAGAGCAGGAAGACAGAGTTTGTTTTTATAGCTATGGAGATCTAAAATAAATAATAGCTTTTTGGGACCAAGGAACCCAATCCTGGGGAGACCACGAGAGAAGAACATATTGGATGTGGGGTTTAAAGATGAGAACTCAAGTCCTGGCACTGCCATTTAGCATCTGTGTGACCTTGAATAAGTCATGTAACCTCTCTGAATCTCAGAAAAATGGAGGTAATGATATCTGTCTTGCCTATCTTAAAGGGTTCCTGTAAGGATCAAATCAAATGATTATGAAACTTGACTTGAAAAAATTGTAATTATACATATAAGATATTGTTATTCCTAGTTAACCAGAAATGGTGTAGGAGTGAAACCTCATGTTAACCAAATCTGACTAGGAATTCTGAAGAATGCTAGATTCTAAAATGCTGTTACTTTTATCTCCATTTGAATGATGGAGGAGCTAAGCAGAGAGAAGATAAGTGACTCGGTCAAGGTTATAGTGCCAGCCATGGCATAATGAAGAATGATGCTTCATTAAATTATTTTTTGGCCTAAGATAGAAGATATCCCCCCCCCCTTCCAAACACACCACCAATAGAAACAGGAATCACACAGCCTGCTGTGTCCACTGCCTTTTCTGTACTTGCCCAGCAGGCAGCCCACTCAGTCTATGAAGGACTGACCAGCTCTTCTCTCTGCACTGGGGCTGCTGGCTGGGGACGCCTGTAGGACTGAGTTAATGAAATGAATCTTCTTGAGAAGCTCCTTCTGGGTTATGGAGGTGAGGATGAATCTTTGAGCCCAAGAGGACAGTGGGCCAGACACAAAAGGTTGGGGGGTGGGGCTAGGGGAAGACCATGAAAGAAAGATGGAGAATCCCCATCCCCAGAGCTGTCTTAGATCCTGAGGATTTTCAGGTCAATTCCATCCCAATCTCTGAGTATCCTTTAATGCCTTATATTAAAATGGTCTTCACTAACCTCTCCTCCTTAAAGCCTGAAAAGTGTGTGCTGAGCGCTTTCCAGCTCCCTTATTGCTCATGCCTTCCTCTTACCTTTGCCTCCATCCAATATATTTTACGTGCATTGGTCTAATAGGTAGAGCTTAAAGGATAATACGAACATGTTAGTTTCATAATCATTAGTCTTCTGTGGCTCCCAAGGGCTGTGGAGTCAAGGTCAGACTACCCAGCATGGCCTTCAGACCTAACTACTGCATGATGATGGCACATAGGAAATTCTCATTAATTGTTACCTTTCCGCCCTCATTTCCCCCTGCATTCTTTCATAGTCTCTATTGTCTGTTCATATCAAGCGATTTATTGATTTTCTGCTTTCAATGGAAAAATAAACAAGCATACTTGGTATTTTTCAAATGTCAGGGGTAACATTATGAACATAAGGATATTCTCTCTTGCCCACAAGGGGTTGGAATTGTCTAGTTGGGCCCTAGGCAGTGGATGAGGGACAGACATGAAGAAGATAAGCTAGATGGGTTTGTATTAGAAACAGAGAGCTACTGATGGAAGGAAAATGATAAGTAGCCCTAACCGGTTTGGCTCAGTGGATAGAGTGTCGGCCTGCGGTCTGAAGGGTCCCAGGTTCGATTCCCGTCAAGGGCATGTACTTTGGTTGTGGGTACATCCCCAGTAGTGGGTGTGCAAGAGGCAGCTGATCGATGTTTCTCTCTCATCGATGTTTCTAACTTTCTATTCCTCTCCCTTCCTCTCTGTAAAAAAATCAAGAAAATATATATATTTAAAACGATAAGTAAAAAAGGCAGAGGAAACAGAGTACACAGACTGGACTGGGGGATGTGTGGAGGCTTAGAGGACAAGGGATGGAGCGGGAACTGCTGCCATGCATGGCCACACAGGTGGGAGGTTTGGGAGAGAAGTCATGAGAGAGGATGGTGCGAGTTTGCTGTGTGGTATGAATGCCAAACACCCCTTCCCTCACCTTGGCACTGTTTTAAAGATTTAACTTGTTTTCAATGATTCTTTCCCCTTGAAATATTAGGAACATCCTAATATCCCAAACATCTCAGGCTAGTACTGCTTATACCAGGGCTGGACAAACTATGGCCCATGGGCTGAATTTGGTGAATAAAACTAGTGAATTAAAAAACAACAACAAAAAGACCATACCCTTTTATGTAATGATGTTTACTTTGAATTTATATTAGTTCACACAAACACTCCATCCATGCTTTTGTTCCGGCCCTCCGGTCCAGTGTAAGAACCCATTGTGGCCCTCGAATCAAAAAGTTTGCCCACCCCTGGCTTATACCAATTATACTGTTATTTTCACATTTATACTGTTCATCTCGCACCTCCAATTTATAGTTCCCTCCTCTCTGAGCAGCAGCTGGCCATCAAGTTCTCCTAATAGTCACAGCTGTTCAGACGGCAGCCCTAGCAAAAACCCTCCTTTGATCTACCAAGACAAAATGCGTAGACTCTCTCTCTTTACTCTCCCTGTACACTTTCCCATGCCTCTCTTACATCAGCTGCCTCCCATCTACCTTGTCTCCAGTTTCTAGCTGATACTAAGCTGTAGGTTTTCCAAGGGCATAAGCTGTTCAAATCATATGTGTAATTCCTATACTGCTGTGGTGATTAATTTTGCGTGTCACCTTTCCTGGGCCCCAGAGCGCTCAGACATTTTGTCAGATCCTTTGGGTGCGTCTGTGAGGATGTTTCTGGGTGAGATGAATATTCGAATGAGTAAACGCAGCAAAGCTGATCCCCCCCCCCCCCACCCTCTGATGGAAACCTTAGAGATGGGCCACCTGGGGCCTGAGGGGACTTCCCCGCCTCCAGAACTGTAAGAAAATAAACTTCTGCCATTTTAACACCAGGTCTGTGGTATTTTGTTATGGCAGCCTGAGCACAAAATATGTGTTTGTTCAGTGAACGAATAAATGAATGGAAGTCAGAAGAAAGCAAGGGACTGCTGAGTAGTTCTATCCAAAATGATGATAGGAGTGAGGAACGTTTGGCAGGATTACCACGTCTAAATTTGGGGGAAATGTGAGCCAGTGAAAAAGAAGGCAATGAGCCTGGCCAGTGTGGCTCTGGGGTTGAGCATTGATCTATGAACCAGGAGGTCATGGTTCGATTCCTGGGCAGGGCACATGCCTGGGTTGTGGGCTTGATCCCCAATGTGGGGTGTGCAGAAGGCAGTTGATCAATGATTCTCTCTCCTCATTGATGTTTTTATCTCTCTCTCTCCCTTCCTCTCAAATAAATTATATGTATATGCATATATATATATATATATATATATATACATGAATAGATATATATATTTAAAAGCAATGAAAAAATACAGAGATTCTCGATAAAACTATTAGGCAAATGTAACTATATTAGAGCAAAGGTAAATTTGACTGTACTTTATAAAGTGCCATTAAAGTTGATTTGAAAAATCACTTTTCAGGAAAGATACATAATTAGCACAGTTTATGGAGAGAATGAAATGGTAATGACATATCTTAGTTCGGTAATTGTGTTACGGAATTATCTGTAACGCGTTGGCCCTGAGCCCGCGTGGAGGACTTGTTGAACTCTCTGTGAGAGAACTTAATGAGCGACAGCAGCAGCCGTGGGGGCCCCAGGGACCACCGTGGGCTCCAGACCAGTGAAGGCTGCATTGCAGATGTGGCAGGTGGAGCGAGTGTGATGTTGATTAAACCCCACCCTCCACATATCAAATCAAGAGGAGGAATAAAGGCCTGTGAGATCTTAAAAAACCACGAGGACCAAGCCATTGCTTTGTACCCAGAAAGCAGTCAATAAATACTTACTTGTTAGCTGAATAAATGGTGATAAAAAGGGATAACTTAAATTTTAATGTGCTAACAACAGGGAATAAATACTGCTTCTCACAAAAATAAATCTATATACAAACTTGCAAACAAATACCGGTACTAACTCAAGGAGCTGTGCTCTAGGAAACACAGACTGGTCTGATGTGACTCTCCAGGCCTCAGCCACCAGGGGCTAGCTCTTGTGTGATTTGGTGAGCCACAGGGCTGTAGAGGATGAGTTAAAAGCAGCTATTTTTAAAAAACATGTTTTCATTGGTTTTTAGAGAGAGGAAGAGAGAGAAACATTGATTATGAGAGAATCATTGATTGGCTGCCTCTTGTATGCCCCCTACTGGGGATCGAGCCCTCAACCCCCAGGCATGTGTCCCAACCAGGAATCTCACCGTGACCTTCTGGCTCATGGGTCAACGTTCAACCACCAAGCTATCCTGGCTGGGCAGAGCAGCTATCTATTAATAGAGAATTCTGTTAATTTAAACAGGCACATAGTCTAAGGATTGCATTGGCCTCTAAGAGCCCATCAAATTCCTTTCAAGTTGGAAGACCAGTCACTTACTGAAAATGAATGACTATCACAGGGGAGCAAGTGAAATCTGAGTGGTAGTCTGCTGCCCTCTGATGTAGGAGCAGAAATCTCTGGGAAAATGAGGTTTCAGGTAACACAAGGCAAGGGTTCTTTACAGAAATGATGATTCTGGGATGCCCAACAACCCTGGATAAAACCTGAAAAACGAACTTTCCTTTGAAAGGACTCAGTAAGACAGGTCCTGTAGGTCCAGTAGCATAGAGAGAATACTGGAAGCCTTCAGCATCTGCTGGAACCCAGCCGTCCAGGTGGATGCCACAGCCCATGGCTTAAAGGTGGAAACACATAGGTGTACGCCTGTGCCAGTGGAGCCTGGGGTGGCACCCGTGAGTCCCACTCTTGCCAGAGAAGAGGGCAGGGCTGGTGGTAGCAAGTGCTTCTGTGAGAAGAAACTAGAAAGGATGCTGGGCCGGACCAGACAAAGGCACACGGTAGGGAAGTGGCAGCAGAGCACAGTGTTTGAGAACAAGGCGCAGGTATCAGGCTGTCCGGGTTCAAATCCCAGCTCTGCCCCTTACTCGCGCAAGTTTTCTAACTTCTTTATCCCATAGCCTTTTCACCTCTAAAATGGGGATGTTTAAAAACAGTAGTTCCCTCAATGGTCTAAATGATACCGTGCAGGTAAAGAGCTTCCTATACTCCCTGATTTGCCACATGTTAAACCTTCAGTCGTGGCATTGATAACCATGATTAGCTAGAATCGTTTGGAACGATTGCAGATTAGAGTACCAGGAGGAAAGAAACAGTTTACTAAGTACTTCACTTATAGTCACTCATTGTAAGCCCGATAAAGCCATTGGAGGGAAGATGATCATTTTGTGAATGAGGATAAGGAGGCTCAGTGGGACCAAGTGGCTTTCCTGAAGCTCTTTAAGTCACGAGCAGTAGAGCTAGTGCCAAGCTCCATCTTATCTTGTGCTGAGCCTGTGCTCTTCCCCCAGGGTGTGCTGATAGCCAGGGCCACGCTGAGATAATGTAGGAAGCCTCCTCACCTCTCATAAATATAGAAACAATTAAAAACTATAAAACAAGTGTTAAGAAAAGCCAATAGCCAAAGCCGGTTTGGCTCAGTGGTAGAGCGTTGGTCTGTGGACTGAAAGGTCCCGGGTTAGATTCCGGTCAAGGGCATGTACATTGGTTGCGGGCACATCTCCGGTAGGGGGTGTGCAAGAGGCAGCTGGTCGATGTTTCTCTCTCATCGACATTTCTAGCTCTCTATCCCTCTCCCTTCCTCTGTAAAATATCAATAAAATATATTTTAATAAAAACACAGAAAAGCCAATAGCTGTTCATTTTCTCAGATGACCACGTTTTAAAAAAATATATCCATTTTGCTCCAAACAATTTGTTGAACGCTCCTGTTTTGGTGCCACAAGCACATACCTGACTGGCTTACTGAGTAACTTTTGCCCAGTGTCCAAAGATGGAGCATCTGTGTCCTGTGGCTTCCTGCCTGGCCTCCCTCACTTCAGGGGGGGCCTGGCCTGCCTTGGTGTGGCCAGGAAACTGTGCAAGTCCCAGGAGGTGGGGCGTGAATGCACCAGTACCAGCAAACCAAAGAGCACTGATGGTGTCACCATAAACAACAATGGCAGCCACCTATTACACACACAGGCCAGGCACTGTGCAAATACTTGTCATTTAGTCCCCACAACTACTCTGACTGCCTTCCCAGTGAGGAAACTGTCTGGAAAGTTAAGGTGTGCCCAAATGGACACACACCATTGGTGCCAGACCAGAGACGAGAGCGTCTCCGTCTGATGGCTAGCTCTCCCACCACGCCGAGCTGCTCCAGGTCATCCAGTGAGCGAGCGAGCGACAGCACGGGGACCAGGTAGGGCCAGGGGCCTCTCCCCTGCCCGCTTCCTCCTTAAAGGGCCACCCGGGGTGGCAGCACGCCCGCAGTGGAGAAGAGTGACAAGAGAAAAGGCGGCTGGAACTGTACCGTTCTGAAGTGACAGCTCTGGCCACAGGCTGAGCTCCCTGTGTTGGCCTGAGTCAGGCAGCGGCAGGGAAATGGAGCAAAGCCCTCGCCTCCGCGCAGACAGCTGCTGGCCAGCTCACCCAGCGTCTTAATTAATGCGGCTTAAATAACAGATGCTTTTGAGACACAGAAGAGGAAGAAAAAGACCGTTCCTGGCAGCTGCCGGCAGTTAGCTGCCTTCCGAAGCGCACCATCCATGTCTCCTACATGAGACTCCATGGAAGGACAGCCGTAGCCAGTCTTCTGTCTCCCTGAGACCCCGGCGGCAGGCCAGCCGAGGCTCCATTGCCAAGGAATCATCCACCCGGGCCAGCCACTGATGGAGCGGCTCAGCCCTGCAGCACTTCGCCTGTGACCCCAGACCCCCCGAGCGCCGTCTGATAGATGGAACACCGACCAACGTGCCATTTGGTTCTCTCAGCCACCCGGGGATGCAGTCACTGCTCCCTCCACTCCGTAAACGGGGAAACTGAGGCCCACAGAGGTGGGTGACTAATGTGGAGAGAACACAGTCAACGAGCAGGAGACCCAGTGCTCTGCCCCGAGGCTCTCTGGGTCCACAAGCCGCGCTCTTTCCCTTCTGCCACGCTCAGAGGTTGGGGGCTCAATAGTGGGGGGTGAACGGCTAGTGGTGAAGCAGGAAATCACATACCTGAAATACCAAAACCGATGATAAGGGCAATTGCTCCGGCCAACACAATGATGATGCTAATAATGCTAGGGAGAGACAGAGAAACAGGAAATTACTTAATTCTGCGTGACAGTGCCGATTTGCAACCTGGGCTCATATCTGCCATAAGAGGGGCTGCCCAAAGCCCCTCAACGTTCTCTTCAACACATTCCTAGAAATAGGCACCTTAGGAAGGCATCTGCCCCATCCCCTGGGGTATGAGGTCGGTTAAAGGAGTGACCCTGTTATTTGAGCGTTGTAGCATCTTTCTTTCCTGTGTCCAGACCAGGGAAGACCACGCACAAAAACTGTTGGGACAAGACTGATGCTGTGTCTGTAGTGCAGGTGCCACCTGGGGAGCGCTGGCCCCCACACCCAGCCCACCCTGGGCACTGCTGCCCACCCCTCCCTCCTGGAGCACTCACCTACCTGTTTCGTCTCCTCCCATGGGCTTCAAACTTTGGCCGGGGTCTCGTTCACTTCGCACTCCCTATTCCCTAGCCCACTGTGCCCCATAGGTCCTCAGCGGGACCTTGTTTCCGCTTATTAACAATTAATACATACTTATTACTGAAAGGTGAGGAAGTACAAATAAGCAGATACTCCATCAGCCGGGCATAACCGCTGTTAACTTCTTACTAGGTCTCCTGCCAATTTGCAGTGACCAGATTAACAATTGGCATCTGGGAAGCAAACAAGGAAGTATTGCTTTCATTTACCGAGTGCCAGAGGTGTTCTAGGCACCATCTGTGGGTTATATTGTTTATCCACACGCCAACCCTGTGCGGTAAACAACGTTATCGGCTCCATATCCACGAGGCATGACAGGGAGGTGAAGCATCTTCCCTAAATTCGCACGGTTGGCAAGTGGCAGAGCTCCGATTGGACTCTCTCTCTGGAATTTGCACTCTGGAATTAGACAGTGACTACTTCCTACACTGTCTCCCAAGGGTGGGGGCTCACAAATGGGGGGTGTCGCCGCTCTCTGGTCAGGGGCCCCCAGGGGCCACCGGCTTTAGCTGGGGAGAGTGGCGGGCAGAGCAGGAGGTGCGCGTCAGAGCTGGCGTGTGGCAGAGCAGTTCCTGGGAAACTCGCCCATCGCTGCCCACCCTGGCGCGTAGGTCATCAGGCCGGTGTCCCCAGCCACACCCTCTCGCTGCTGGCAGCTCACACAGCCCACGCCCACACGGATGTTCTCAACGGGCAGGACAAAAGAAAGGCACAAGGAGGCAAAGAACGATGCCATAGAGAGGAGGGGAAGCATGGCATTTTACTTCCTGCCCTGAATAGGCTCGTTGTCCCCAGCTCCCATTGGCTCAGGGACGGGCCCCCAGGGAGAAACGTCAGATGTACACGGAACAGTTTGGGTAAACAGATCCCCTGGAGGTCAGGCCCTCATGGGGTGCAGCCAGAGGGGCAGCACCTGAAGAAGCAGAACGGAGCTTTTAACGCCAGGGCACCTGCCATTGATGCCAAGAGGAGACCGCATGTGACCGCATCTCCTCTGTTTACACTGGAGCTGCAGCTTCAGTTCTTACTGGACCGCGTGTGTGAGAACAGCTAGACGAACTCACAGCAAGAGGCCCTGTCTGGCTCTCTCAGCCACTGAGTTAGGCAACAGACTTGCATTTGTGACCCTGGGATTGACCTGCCTTGGGGAAATGACTTTAACCCTTTGAGACTCAGTTTCTTGATCTTTAAAATGGGAATAAGAGAAACTCCTGCTTTACCTGCTATAAAGGTGCTATGGGTTGAAGTGTGTTCCCTTCCCCAAATTCTTACTTTGAAGTCCTAACCCCCCAGTGCCTCAGAAAGTGACTTGACTTGGAAATAGGTTTGTGGCAGATGTAATTAGTTAGGATGAGGCCGTGCTGGAGTAGCGTGGGCCCCTGATCCAATATGACGGGTGTTCTGGTAAAAAGGGGAGACTTGGACGCAGGCATGCACACACAGGGAAAACACCATGTGAAGAGGAAGGCAGAGATTTGGAAGCCAAGGGACACCAAAGACGGCTGGCAGGTCACCAGAAGCCAGGGGACGGGCATGGGACAGATGCTCCCTCACGGGCCTTCGGAACCAACCCAGGGGACACCGGACTGCTGGTCTCCAGAACGGCAAGACAGCAGATTTCTGTTGTTAAAGCCACCCCGTTGGCAGTACCTGTTACAGCAGCGCCAGCAAACTAATACAGGAGTGTTGCTTTAAGATCTAAGGAAGTAGTTGACAGTGAATGTTACATGATCCGCAAAGGGCTATTCATATATTACTTTTTATTATTAAAAAAGCTGAGTGGGCTCTGGCCAGGTAGCTCAGTTGGTTAGAATGTCACCCCAGTATGGGAGGTTGCAGGGGCGTGTGCGGGGAGGCAACCAATCGGTGTGCCTCTCTCACATTGATCCCCTGCCAGGGCACATACAGGAATCAATGGATGAAGGCATAAACAAGTGGAACAACAAATTGATGCCTCTCTCTAGCTCTCTCTCTCAAATCAATTAAAAAATTTTTTTAAAGAGCTTAATTGCACCTACCTGATTGAATTTATTAGGAAAAGCTAATGACTTAAACCTGGAGAATAATCCCACTGAGAATAATAAAAATATCTTAGTATTTTGAGACATCAAAGTAGCAGGTCCCAGCCTTGGTGCTCAGGGGTCCCATGTGTCTGGATCATCCAGTCCTGTTACCTCCTTCCTTTCTCTCTCGTCCCCTCCCTGCGCCTGCTCACCCCCATGCCTCCCCGCATTAGCGCACCACTCTGTCAGCTACCCCTGTTTGCGGTCTGCCCACCTTGCCAGGGTCAGCGGTGACTTCAGAATGTCTCTGTGGCAGCAGCGTAGGGGCATCAGCCTAGCTGCAGGTAGGAAATGGGGTGATCACTGAGGCCTCCGGACCCAGCCCGCACAGTTCCAGTCCCAGCACCCCCACTTACTAATGGAGGGGCCTCAACTTCTGGTCTTGTGACGATTGAGTCGGCACATTTTAACAAATCACTTAGCACGGTGCCCGGCACACAGGAAGCGTCTGTAAGTATTAGCTACTCTCATTCTTGCTTCTCTGCTACGGTTACCTAACAGGCAGGTGTTTCCAACTGAGTGTGCGTTTCCTTGGTGGGGCTGGTGGATATTGGGGGGACTGCCCTGTGGGTCAGCTACTGAGCTGTTGGCAAGAATGATCACAACACTGGTGGTCATGGCAGTCCTCGTGATAGTCTGAAAACCTCCAGTGCCCTTCCTATTTTCCTCCTGATAAGACTCCACTCTGTGCCGAAACCGGTTTGGCTCAGTGGTAGAGCGTCAGTCTGCGGACTGAAAGGTCCCAGGTTCGATTCCGGTCAAGGGCATGTACATTGGTTGCGGGCACATCCCCGGTAGGGGGTGTGCAAGAGGCAGCTGGTCAATGTTTCTCTCTCATCCACATTTCTAGCTCTCTCTCTCTCTCTTCCTCTCTGTAAAATATCAATAAAATATATTAAAAACAAAACTCCACTCAGTGATGTAGCCCACAGGGTCTTTCAAAGGGGTTCTCGTCCTCTCTCTCCAGACTGCCTCTCCCCACACTTCCCCTGGGGTCCCCCTGGCATCCTGCACTCCAGCCTTGTTAATCATCATAGACCCCACCCCACCGCAGATAAGCTGACCCCCCACCCTCTCTGCGGGGGGCTGGACAGCAAGATACCTGCACGTCCGCCGGTAGGAATGGGATAGTGGAGGTTGGGAGCTCTTCTCCCTCCCCCGGACCCACGCTCCCCCGGCTGTGAAGGCAGAACCCCCTCTGTCAGCGGGCTCCCTGTCTAAGCAGGATCACCCCGAGCTTTGTTCTCAGCGGCCCGTTCCCTCGGGGAGCCGCTCGACCTGCAGAACCTTGGAAAGCGAAGCAGCAACTATCAGAGCAGCTAAATTAAGTAATTCCTGCTGCCGATTAATTTTTAAAACGATGAATAAAATATTTCACATAAGGTGTTCTTACACTGCTTTTTGGTTTTCGCTTCCCCAGCATAATTTCCAGTAACTACGCTGTAGGAAATTTTTACTGCAAAACGAGGCCTTCCAACCACGGTGTTGGCATGCACGGGGCACCGCTGTCACTCTGCACAGAAGGGCCCAGACAGGAGTCAGTGCTTCTGGAGGGTTTGTTCACATAGCGAGTGCTTATTAATGCTTTCCATGTGAAAGATACTGCGTGGGCAAAGGGGAGGAGGCACAGGGAGCAAGCAAGCAAGCCCCTGCCCTCAGGAATTAGAGTGCAATTGAGGTAAAACACACACACATACACACACACACACGCACAGAGCGTACACAGACACATGCACATGCACACACACGCCACTGTAACAGCACAAGACAGAATGCGGCCGGGGCTTCAGGAAAGAGAGGAGCATGTTCTCACAGGAATTCAAAGTGCATTTCCATGAACTAGTTTCAAAGAAAGGAAAGAGACAGGCACTGTTCAGGGATATATTTAGCAATTCATGCTGCTACGTCCTCTCTCCAAAGCAGACGCACAGAGAACAGGGTATTCTGCTGCACTGGACCGGCAGGACCTAGCAGCACGCGTTAGTGCCCTGGGCTGGGAAGGGCCGCTTTCCAGGGACACAGAGCTCAGAGCCACCAGCGAGGGGCCAGCCTTGCACCCCAGGCTCTGCCCCACGAGTGGCCCTTCTCGCTCCGGTGTCTCTCTGCAGCACTTGAAATAAATTAGGTTTTCAGTTGCGAAATGGTATATTGTGCTCCTGAAAACCCTCACATTCTATAAAATCGCACCATAAAGGTAGCAGGGCTGACCGGAAAACAAGGTTAAGGTAAGGGCAGATCACTAGAAACCTGTGTGACTCTGTAATGGGTCCCTCACGGAAACAGTAACTGGTTCCTCGGGATAACGTGCACAGCCAGAGCAGGCAGGGTGGTGGGGCCAGAAGCTGCTCCAGGGATGTTCAAAATGCAGAGCCCTGGTCGGTGGCTCAGGTGGTTGTTCACCAAAAAGTTGTGGGTTTGATCCCTGGTCGGGGTGTGTACGGGAGGCAACTGATCAAGGTTTCTCTCTCATATCGATGTTTCTCTCTCTCTCTCTCTCTCTCTCTCTCTCTCTCTCTCTCTCAAATTAATAAAAAATATATCCTTAAGTAAAGATTAAAAAATGCACAGAAACAATGAGCAGAAACTCTGACTTGGGGTGCTGTGAGCCAGGGAAGTGGGGGCACAGAGGGAAGTACATCCTGGGATGTGCAAGGCCAGGATGTGCTTCTCGGGGGCCAGTGCTCCCAAAGCAGGTGCTCATTTATAAGATAAAAAAAGCCAAGAACTGAAAGCCACACAGCGAATTGGAGCCCTTCCCAGTGAAGCTGACAGTCTTCTCTGCTGCCTCAGCTCCCTCGCCTTGGGAAGATGCATGTGAGTCAACACAACTTCCATGATATCACTGTCCTCATTCCCCTGTGTCCCAGCCATGTATGAGCTAACCAGCCGTGGGCAAACTACGGCCCGGCTGTTCTATCCGGCCCGCGGAGCCGAAAGAGCAGAAGGTTCTCTTGCTCTCCCCTCCGCTCCTTCACCAGCAGCCCAGGATGAGAGTGCCAGCAGGGTCAGGCTGCTTTTGTTCCAGCCCTCCGGTCCAGTGTAAGAACCCATGGTGGCCCTCGAGTCAAAAAGTTTTCCCACCTCTGACGGTGCTACAAAGACACATTCTGCTGCAGACAGGCTGTGTTCCTGGGTCACCAAGAAATAAACTAGGACAGAGATACCTATCTTTCAAGGACAAACTTTCATTGTCCCTGAGGTCCCTGAGGTCCACGTGGATCAAACAAAAACGCCAATGCTGATTTGCACGTTGTGGGTGCCAGTGCTACATACAGTGTCTTATTCCTTCATCCAGCTGTGCCATGAGAAAGCATCACTATCATTGTCTTTTTACATGCGGGGAAACTGAGTCTTAGCCTAAATAACTGACCAAACTCTCACAGCTAGGAGGTGGGAGAGCCAGGTCTCAAATCCAGGAGCCTAATGGACGAGCCCGTGCTCCTAAGAACCATACTTCTAGAAAGAGCCCCATGTGGCAGGCAGACGGACAGTTCAGAAGGCTTCCCTCATCCCCATCCCGCATAGCTCCCACAGCTCCATGTCAGAAAACAAGGGCTCCGCATCTGCTCCAGTGCGTAGCGCTCTCATTCTGGAAGACACAGGGCCTCTTTGTTCCATCCAAACACGAGTGGTTCCTACGTTCTCCAGTTTCTGCCTCCGTCTCAGATACTGACAGAGCCGAGAGGTACCACATTCCCATAGATCATCAGCCTTCTTCCACTGTGATCCCACAAAGGGTTAACGCTCTGAAAGCTAGATGAAGTGAGCAAATGTGTGACTAATCTGAATAAGTCCTACTTTAAAATTAAATATACCAAGCAGAATATTTGAGTAAATCAAGTAAATGTTTGAAAAACAAACGTATTACTTTATTCGTAAACTGATGGAGTGACTAGGTTTGTAAAGGAATGTTGAGAGGGAGGACATTGATTTTAGCCTGTCCAAAAAAAGTGTCAGTGTCTCTCTCTCTCTCTCTCTCTCTCTCTCTCTCTCTCTCTCTCTCTCTCTTTCTCTCTCTCTCTCTTTCCCCACAGAAGGAGAAAAGGCATTATTTTTAAACACTATGTGGAACAGCTGAAACCGGTTTGGCTCAGTGGTAGAGCGTCCGTCTGCAGATTGAAAGGTCCCAGGTTCGATTCCGGCCAAGGGCATGTACCTTGGTTGGGGGCACATCCCCAGTAGGGGGTGTGCAAGAGGCAGCTGGTTGATGTTTCTCTCTCATCAACGTTTCTAGCTCTCTATCTCTCTCCCTTCCTCTCTGTAAAATATCAATAAAATATATTATTTAAAAAAATCTGCAGCGCTGCATATCTGATACTAAAAAAAAAAACACTGTGTGGAACAGAGCACGTGTTCTGTAGCAAATTTTTAAAATATTGATTAGTATGGGTTTTAGGTTTCTGAGACGCTTAGATTATTGTCTACTCAGTATTTTCCCCCTGAAGCATCTTTCATTTTCTGTAGAGAATGTTTCCTCATCTCTACATGCCTCCTTCTTCTCTTTGTGTTGGTGACATCGAGGCCAGCTCTGACCCAGGGGCGGGAGGACGTGAGCATGAAGGGTGGTAACTGGAGGGTCGGGAAGAGGTTGACATGATATGGAGTTGCCATATTGGCCTGTTCTCCATCACTCTGCGAGGACTGAAGCCAGGAGGTGAAAGTTCTAGGGGGTTGGATTGAGCTTTATGCTCAGAGAAACTTCCCAACAGAGCTCTCTGGTATTGTCTGAGACCGAAGCGTTACGTCATTAGATGTGTGCGTACAAACAAGGGCTGAGAAACCACTTAGGGAGAGATGTGGGCAGGGGAAAGTTTCTGGTACCAGGTAAGGTTGGGGCGGTTTTGAAAGTCCCTTTCAAATGCAGTTAGTTGCATGATTCTGTACTGATAGTCCCTGGGATTGACCCCGGCCTTGCCCTTGTCATAGCTAGGTATTCTGATATGGTGCCTAAAACCTTGGTTAATATAAAAGCTGATGTTAACTTAGTACATGACCTCGTTCATCTCATTTATTCCCCCACAACAACCCTAAGAGATAGGTACTGTCATCTCTGCTCTATGGATGGGGAAACTGAGGCCTAATCTTAAGTAACTTATCCAAGGGCTCGTCCCCAGAGAAATTAGAGCAGGATTGGACTTGGGTCTGAGACGCCCGTGTCCCTGGCTTCATCATCATGCTGTATTTTACGGAAATCCAAAGCTCTGCAAATCCCCGGATTCAGATCAGTTTCCAGGCTCACGCTCCGCACAGCCGCACCCGGGGAAGGACAGCTCGCCCCGTTTTGCATTGACTGAAGAAGCCCGTCTCCGTCAGGAGGGGGCTTTTGTCTGAGACTCGGGAAGGAAAGCCAGGAGGAGCGTCTCAGCTGGAAAGACACAGACTATTAATAAATAGACACCTTCCCCCGAACCGTGTTTGAGTCTGCCGCGGAGCCATCCCATTATTTCCTTAAGCCTGCTCCGTCTGTAACTGCTCCCCCGGCGTCCATGCGGCGCGCACCGGCATTTCATCAGCCTCGTTCACTGCTTCCCAGAAGCACAAGCAGAGCGAGACAGAAGTCCACGCGAGGGTGATTACCCGTCCTTTTCCTAATCATACCTGCGTTTCCCCGTCCTCCTCATTCTCACTGCAGAGAAGAAGAAAAAACATTTCCAGAAGATTCCTTCTGCAGTGTCACATCCCGCCGTGTTCCAGAACACACACGCTTTAAACCCTTTGGGAACCTCCCGCGAAGTGTCCGCCCTGTTGGAAGAGCCGGGTACCCCCTAAGCAGCTTGCGTGGCCTGGACTGAAGCAGCCTAATTGTAAGTCCTCCAAACTGGAGTTTAGGACAGACTGCCAGGGGCGCTCCCAGCACCTGCAGTGTGGTTTGGCTGCCAATGAGCACTTCCTCTTCAGACTGGCTGCCCTCACACACAGCCCCCTCCCACCGGTCTCACCTTGTCCCTTCAGCCCTACCCATCCGCCTCCTCAGGCCCACAGGGGCAGTGCTCAGTGACAGCCTGGTCATCTCTGGAATGGACGGGACAAAGAGAAGGTACCGCCACCCCCCTCTGCCTGGCCCTCATCACTCCCAGAGAGCCTGGCGCTCTCCTAAGGAAGCCCCCGTGGGGGCAGAGGGCTTCACACCCGAGCAGCCCTGCACTCCACCCCAGACCTGTGTCCAGATTAAACACCGCTGTCCCCACAGGACCGTTGTAAGGGTCCGAGGAAACCAACCATCGAGGTATACATGTTAGCTGCTATTTTGAATTGTAAATGTTGATTCTTATGTTTACCCCTCCTCCCTCTCCCAGATTTATTATTTATTTTTTTAAATATAATTTTTAATTGATATTTTACAGAGAGGAAGGGAGAGAGATAGAGAGCTAGAAACGTCGATGAGAGAGAAACATCAACCAGCTGCCTCCTGCACACCCCCTACTGGGGATGTGCCCGCAACCAATTTACATGCCCTTGACCGGAATCGAACCCGGGACCTTTCAATCTGCAGACCGATGCTCTACCACTGAGCCAAACCGGTTTCGGCCCTCCCCCAGATTTAAATGACTTCTCACTGCTCACAGATTCAAGTTCAAACTAAGCCTAGAAGTTAAGACTCTCCCCAGCTACCGCTAGCTGTCTCTCCAATGCTTCTCCCCTTCTGGAACCCTGTGTTCTGGTCAAACTGGCCCGTGTTGTCCCCCGTCACCCTCTGCCTAGAACATTCTTCCACCTCCTCTCGGCCACCCAAAGCGGCCCCATTCACAGCCTGGCTTGGCTCCGACTTGCCTCTGACGTCACTCCTGAACCCAGCCCGGAGCTTGCTCCTTCTCTCTCCTCGGTGGCTGTCAGGGGCTGGGGCCGGAAGGGGCATCTCCGAAGGCTGGGCTCCCCTGAGAGACGAGAGCCAGGCGCTGGGGTTTGGGATGGCAGCTGGGAGGCGGGAGCCGGAACTGAGAAGAAGCTCTGATGGGGAAGGACAGGACATCCTGTCTCTGGAGAGAGCACATCTCCACGCGCTCTCTCTCCCCATCAGTCACCGTGATCTGGGCTGCAGGCAGGTGGACCGCCGACAGAGTCCCAGTGATCTGTGATCTGGATGACTCAGCAGCGCCCTGAAGCACAGCGGCTGATTGACTTGTCGCCCTTTTGGTGCCCATCGGAGGCGCGCGCTGTCACTGGTGACACATGCTCGGGCTGCCTCCTCTCAGGAAGCCTAGCCCTGGGTCAGTTCTGGGTGTTCATCAATAAAGCTGGAAACAAGCACATGTCACCCTCCGAGCTCTTCCCCGCCAGAGCACCTCTCCCTGTCTCGGCGGTCTGATGCCTGTGATCTGACATGGGAGACAGGGTCCTGTTTGTACGCCCCAGGCCTCTGTCACTCACTCTCTTCACTTCCGTGACACCAGGAAATCTCCCCGCTGAAAAGCACACCAGCGAATCTCGGAACCACAGGGATATATTTGCGGTCTTCCCAAGGGCCTACCCGGAGTTCCATGGCCGACCCTCATCTGCCAGGACACGCGTTCTCGCCTTTTAGACGTGGGCACAGTTCTGCAGGGCTGGCCGGGTAAAGCTTGTGAGGACAGAGGAGGCCTGGACCGCCCGAGCCGCACTCATCCTCAGACCCTGGGCTGTCCTCTCACGTGACAAGCCTTGGCTGCCCACACCAACGATGGTTCCGAGAGCCGAGGCAGGGGAGACACCCCTGTCCCAGGTCCACAGTCATCCTGAAGTTGAACTCCTCCGTGGACCTGTCCATCTGTAACAAACACAAAGGAAGTTCCTCTGGCCTTCCTGGGGTCTGTACCTGCCCCTGCCCTGGAGTGAACTCGAACCCAGGGCCTCCTTCTGATTTCACACCCTGCTGCTTGGTCCTTTCCCTTGGGTCCCACCTAAGCTGCAGAGCGCCATGTCTCAGCTCTCCTGTAGATTTGTGGTTTCTGCAGCCCCCTCATAGGCACTCCCAACTGGTTACTGCATGCAGGGAGGTGCTATTGTGCTCTCCCGTAGGCACCCCAACTCCTGTCCTGGACCCTGTGGGCACCCTAAGACACTGTGGCCCAGGGCCTGGCGATACCCAGGGATTGTTAAAGGGCTATTATAAAACACAGAATTCTGTTGTATCTTTTACACATCCAGATAGCATATGTTAGTAAAAGCTCAAGATTTAAATCTAAAGTATTGATTTGAGCATAAAAAGTGAAGAATGCATAGTAATTCCCAAAGTTTAAAGAGTTTGAACACATATAGAAGCTCAAGGAAAGTTTACATAAATTTGTAATCACCCCATTTTTTTGGCCCCATTTCTGGCCCCCTACCTCCATTGTCTTATCTATTTTTAACTACTTTGGGCCCCTAAATATATCAGGCTGTTTCTTGCCTCCAAGCTTTGCTTGTGCTCTTTTTCCACAGTAGGAACTTAGTAAATGTCTGTTGAGTAAGCGCTCCACCTTAGAGAATGCTTCCCAATGTATCTAGCAGATAGTATTTAAAACTTTTTGAATTAATGAATAAATTAAATGGCCATACAGTGTTACTAAGAGCAACGAGCTCATTTGTAACTTTTGAGTAGCCATTTATGGGAGGAATTCTCATTTATCTTCCTCCTTAAAGGAAAATAATATTTTATAAAACTGTGGTGTGTGAAATCTTACTGACACTATGAATTATTACTGAATGCCCTGGAGAGTTGGAAATGGAAGACCTGGTTGGCTGGGGTCAAGAAGGGAACCTGGTGAAGGAATTAATTGGTAACAGCTATGCTTGAGTCCTGGCTAAAACTTCAGCCATTTCAGTCATTACTCTCAACAAATGACTTTCAAAATAGAGACATCCTTCTAAAGAAAAAAAAGGAGCTTTGCAGGGAATGAAAATGTAAAGTTTTAGCAATAGTGCATAGAAATATCCTTAAAAGAAGTAATAATCTTGCTAAAAATGTTTAAAATGCTGAATTAAAAAAAAATCCCACATGAATTTTTGAACACTTGGTTTTGCTGGCAAGAACAAGGGGGTTTGCAGAGGCTAAACGTGAAGCAAAAAACATGACTCTCAACAGAGAAGAGGGAACTGAACACAGTGTCTGTCTATGAATTCCAGTGACGAAAGAGCCATCAGAACATCAGTGTCACAGCCAAGGGCCCACACGAGCTGGAGAATCTAATTGGAGAATCACATAAGCTAGAACCCTTCACTCCCCTGAAGGCACCAGCCAAGTCAGCTCCTGGCTTTACATTTAACCTCATTTGGTATTCGTTCTGGGTTAGAAGAACGCTCCCTGAGATTTGAGGTCTGAATTTCCCAGTGTCTCCAGTTTTGAAGAACCCCAAACCAAAAATTAAGTCTAAAGGGTTCCTAGTTGGTATAGTTCCAGTGCTTAATAGAAGCACAAGCAAAGGATCTCTGAAGAAATGCATTCTCTACCCAGGCCTCAAAGAATTTCAGCAAATGAAAGAATTTCAGCAAATGAAACTTCCCAAAATACAAGCTTATAATAAAAAACCCCTAAGGGTACAAGAAAAAGGCACCATGAACAGAATAAAGGAAAAGGCTTCAGATATTGAAACCATTAGGTACAGAATATAAAATAAGCCTTCTTAATGTGTTAAACGAATAAGGGAATCGAAAGCTTGAATATGGAGCAAAAGATTAAAAAAAACTGGCCAGATAAAGATTTGAAAAAGAGTCAAACAGAACATCTAAGAAATGAAAAATAAATAATTGAAACTTAAAACTCACTGGACACATTAACTAGTAGATTGGATACAACTGAAAGAGAGAATTGGTTAAACAAAAGAGTTGAAATATTAAATATTAAAGAGAAGGTAAGACACACGAAGACCAAAATAAGAAATTTTAATATTTATATCCAATCAGAGAAAGACAGAACACAGAGTGAGAGAGAAGCAATAAATGAAGAGAAAAAGACTGAGTATTTTTTTAGTATTTATGAAATATCCCAATCTTCAGACTCAGGAAGCTCAATGTATCATAAGTAGGTAAATAAAAAGAAAACTACAAGACCCTTCATAGTGCAACTGAAGCACAACAAAGCAAAAATCTTAAAAGCAGCGAGAGAGAGAAGACAGATTGCCTGGAAAAGAATGACAAGTAGACTAATAGCTTACTTCTCACAGTAACAAGGGAGGCCAGAAAATTTATGGAATTATGTCTTCAAAGAAAAGGAAATGCAAGACATAGAGTATATCTATAAAACCCAGCGGGTATTATAGACTGTGATGTGACATGGAGAGAATACAGCCCCCACCATTAAGGCTTCATGCCCAATAGACTACTAGGTGATGCTTTAAAAACTGGAGAGTAAGATGTATCATTTCTCCATGGGGTAGAGTCAGCCTTAATGGTCATCCAAAGGATTTGTTTGAGGCATATTAACAAGTTGGAGAAACAAGTCATGGACAAAGCTGTGCTGTCCAGAGGTCTAAGCTATCAGGAACGTCAAGAGACAGACCAAAGGGAGCTTTGCTGGCCAGCAAAGTGTGCCTGAAGCCAGGCAGCACTGGGTGATCCACTAGGCCAGTGGTCAGCAAACTCATCAGTCAGCAGAGCCAAATATCAACAGTACAACGATTGAAATTTCTTTTGAGAGTCAAATATTTTAAACTTAAACTTCTTCTAACGCCAGTTCTTCAAAATAGACTCGCCCAGGCAGTAGTGTTTTGTGGAAGAGCCACACTCAAGGGGCCAAAGAGCCTCATGTAGCTCGCGAGCCGCAGTTTGCCGACCACGGCACTAGGCCAACTCAGCTTGCCCCAGGTATTAGAAAGGCAGGGATGGCAACCCGCCATTCCCACACCGGACCAACAGACTCACAAACAAGGGGACAGAGGTCAAAGTTAAGGTTCAATGAACTTATCTAGAAATCTATAATCAAGAAACTAGAAATAAGTGTTTTTTTTATTTTGACTTGTGTATAGTTTTTTTCAAATGGTTTGTATTCTTTATACTTGAATTACATGCTAGCTGGTAGGGACATTGGTGGGTACCACTTTTTAGTTTTTTTAATGCTTAAGCAATTATTTCTGAATTGGAAGTCAGAAATATTTGAGGGTCAGCGAGGGAACTACCTTCTTTACTTGGTGCCTTTCTTTATGATGTGCACAATTTCTGTTACACGGTGCTGGCAAATGCACTAAAATGTTAGTGTCCTCTCCTGCTACCAAGCGGCTAAGGCCCCTCCAGAACCAGGGTGACTGTGGGTACAAAGTGTGGTTTATTTCAAGGTCACAGAGATGAAGGGTAAGGTCTCCCGCAGAGACACTTACAGGCAGATTGTGTTAGGGACTGAGACCCCTATTAGGCCTGAGAGCAGTGCCTCCCCACTTCTCCATTGTCCCAGAAACCGGTTAGCTCTGCCTCTCATAACATACCAGGAAGAATGAGACAAAAGTCTTTAGCGCCGTAAGAGAGAAAAGGATGGAGATGAGAAAAGAACCAAGGCTGGTACCCATGAAGCTGCGCCAGCCACGTCAAATCTTGGCTTAGATTTAAGAAGTTAGGATAGCTGAAACCGGTTTGGCTCAGTGGATAGAGCGTCGGTCTGCGGACTGAAAGGTCCCAGGTTCGATTCCGGTCAAGGGCATGTACCTTGGTTGCGGGCACATCCCCAGTAGGGGGTGTGCAAGAGGCAGCTGGTCGATGTTTCTCTCTCATCTGGTCGATGTTTCTCTCTCATCGATGTTTCTAGCTCTCTATCCCTCTCCCTTCCTCTCTGTAAAAAATCAATTAAAAAAAAAGTTAGGATAGGAGGCCTTGTTAGTTTCATATTCACAATGTTTTTAGTTTCCTCCTCCTTTATGGGTATATTTGATCCAAAAGGAAGGACAGAAACAGTTTTTCACATGTCAGTCAACTGTGGCAGTGCTGGCAGCTATCGGAGCTGAGAAAGCCAGGGAAGGCCAGGAAATTGTGGCACACAGACAGGCGCCCCGAGAAAGGGTGTGGTGGCGAGGTAGAATGAACCCTGGGCAGTGCCAGTGTGGCATTTCCTGCAGGAAAGGCTGCTTCGTTGCTCTGGAGGGGTCTCTGGTTACAGGAGCGCTCTTTCCAAACACAGGAAATGTGGTTTGACAAAGGCCATACGTGCTACTTCAGGGGTCAGAGGTCTGAAGGGCATATTTTGGATTCCTGACTATTTGAATTTCTGGGATATGTCCATGGCTTGCTGGAACAATAGGGAAAAGAACTGACATTACACGGCCCTGCGGACTTGGAGGCACGCAGCCATGGTCCGGTTCTCTCCAGGTGGACAGTGGACTGTACCTGCGGGGACATCTCTAGGGGCCTGAGGCACAGCTGCAGAAACTTTGGTCAGAGTCCTAACTGGTCACAGCTCCCGTCTTCTCTGCCTTAACAGCACGAGAGGAGCAAGCTCTTTGCTAGAGTTTTTCAGTACGCTTTCACGATGCCCTGCTTCATTGGGGGCTGGGAGAGAGCAATGGATATATGTTGCAAAGGAAAAGAAAGCATTGGCTAGGAGAAAGGATACAGAGAATGAGAAGGGCGGTGCAGTGGATGGAGCCCCTTACCCTCCTTCTCCACTGCTCATGTCCGGGGCGATGTCTGTCCAGATGTCAAGAGCACAGTGAGGAGACTCGGAGTGGTCCAGGCCCCAGAGCAGCCCTGTCCCCACCCTACATCCACACAGGCTCAGGGAGGGTTACCATTGTTGCAGTTGGCCGTCTCTTTGCCGATCCTTATATTTTTACGATGATTTGACTTTTACAAACAGATGACAAATGGGAGGTGAGGATCTGAAAGATGACATGGCTTGTTCAGGGTGGATCAGTGTTTGCTCTTCCCCTGAGCCTGACGCGGGGGCTTCGTTTCCGCTTCCATCATGAGAAACCTAAAGGCTCGCGGTCACCCTTCCTGGCCATTGCCTGCTGCAGCAACGTGTCTGCGGGGACCGGAGCGCCTGTGGTAGGCACACTCACTCCAGGCAGTGCTTCCCACTGCCGGGCACGAAGCCACCAGGGCCCCCCACTTAATGTCTTTTAAATTCCACCCCGTTATAATGACCAACTGATCAAACGAACTCTGTGCTCTCACAGGAAGCAACACCCTATCTTCCAACTCTTATCTCCACTTTCCCGGAGTATTACCCCATTCCTACCCACACCTCCCACCTGCTGGAGGAGGGGAGCTGCTTCTCGATGTCCAAATACTTAGTCTCTCCACCGAGAGTCAGTTACACTGATGACCATTGAGTAGCATGGGAGTGAGAGACCGCCCTGCTCAAGGCTTTGTCATGGGAAGGATTCCAGAGAGAGGGGTGGGGTGGGGTGGGGTGGAATCACCGAGGACTCAGCCATGGCCCAGCCACTGCCTCCAAGTACTCTCCCTGAATATAACCTGTCCAACAGTTGCATTCTCTGTCTCGGACATGTGGCTCTGGTGCAGGGAGAACACATTCAAGTTGGACTATGTGTCTAGGTTCCTTATAAAGCGTGTGAGACGCTCCCCGAGGCACCTGCAGCCTCCCCGCAGGGTGAGTCTCTTCCCTGCTCCAGACCAGCTCAGCTCGCCTCCGAGTTGCAAGCAAACTAGATGAGCACCTATGAACTAGGAAGATGATAATGCCCTTGTTAACGAAAAAAAAAAAAACCATTGAAACCTGTAAAGAATTTTTGTGAGTTTATTTGAGCCAAACTGTCGACAATTGCCGGGAAGCAGAACCTCAACGGATTGAGATAATGCTCCAGAGAATGGCGGGTTACATTTCTGTATTTATACATTGCCATCAAAGGAGGGACATAGGTGGGTTACATGAAATTCATTGGTGATGGAGTAAGGAGGCGGGAGAAAGCAAGCCGGTGGGAAAGCCCTGGGATTGGATAAAAAGTAAAATGATGGACGCTTACTTAGGTGAGTGCAGGAACAATTAACATGATAACGAAGGAATTTGAGGCATCTGTCCTGGCGCCCACCACATTTGGTTGTACCCCAGGGGCTCCAGAGAAAAGGGAAGTTACAGGTTACTCAGACATCTCACAGATAGGTTATCTTAGAGGCAGGAAGGCAGATGGGCTCAGTAAAGATCAAGCTGATCTTTGTCTGGGAAACATTGGCCTAGAAAATGACTGCCCACTATAACCTGTTGGAAGTAAGATATTTAATTTTCAAACCATCCTTTGTGGTTACTTCAGGTCTCTCAGTCTGCAAGACTGCCACGCAGGCCTTCCCTGAGCTCATCAGGTCAGCAAGTGGCTGTTTTCGTTCACACCCTGAAAGGATGAGCCCATTAATAATTATAATAATGAGAGGGCAGTCTTAATAATACACTGTGTTTATTTAGTATCTGTCACTTGAGGAATGTGGGGTGAGCCACCGATGTCACCTCATGAACCCACCTTTCATGTGCATAAGAGAGAAAAGGGCAGAGATTCATTACCAAAAATCCTATTTGGCGGAAGGTTAATCATGGGGGGATTACTGTAGGAGGGGAAGCTCTGAGAACTGTGATGACTTTGGACTGCAAAGATGAGCGGGTGTCCCGCTAAGGAGACTACAGTCTGCCCTTCTCTCTTGGGCTCAGCCCTTCCTCCTGCCCCGGGCCCCCTCATGACTGTGCTTTCTTTCTCTTCATGCCCTCTGTTTTTTTTTTTGTTTTTTTTTGTAATTACTCCAGCCCCTCATTTCCAAAAGCGTGCCCTGTATATAAATAAGTATTATGTTTAAAAGAATTACATTTTCATAACATTGGGTCAACCACAATCAAACGGATTCCTTTAGCTTTAGGACTTTAATATGCTCATTGCATAGTGAATGTCCCAGGGGAGTATATGCTAGGCTGAACCGTTTGAAATAATCATTTCTGTAGGTCAAAATCAATCAAATGTTGGCAATTTCATATGGTCCAGCCAATTACTATTCAGGTCTTCCAGCCTCGCTTGACTACAGAACTCTGGGAGGAAATTGTGTTGCAGAGGCGGTGTCCCTGAACTCACCTCGGGAAACAGTCTTAGATGCTCACATACAGACTGTCAGGTGCCTGGACCCATGATGTTCAGATGCATCAGGATAATGGGCTGAGCAGATTGTGAGAGGTGGAGGAATCCTGCCAGGCCCCCCGGGCGGGGGCGGAGATTCCAGGAATTTCCCACCCCATCGAAAGTATGGAGATGCACATTACTCTATAGAGTTACACCTGTTGCAGTGGTAAGGTACAAGAATGTTTTTAGCTATAAGATTGCTTTAAAATATTCAGTTTAGTACACCTAGGTTCCATATAAAAAGCAGATTGTGAAAGGATACACACATTACTAATAACTATATAAAATGATTTGCAGTTGGGTTTGAAAAAAAAATCTGATCTGCAATCAGATTCCTAAAGCTAAAGGAATCTATTTGATTGTGGTTGACCCAATGTTATAAAAATGTAATTCTTTTAAACATAATACTTATTTATATACAGGGCACACTTTTGGAAACGAGGGGCTGGAGTAATTACAAAAAAAAAACAAAACAAAACACAGAGGGCATGAACAGAAAGAAAGCACAGTAATGAGGGGGCCCCGGACCAAAAAATAGCCATTTCCTCTTTTTAAAATTTTCTTAAATGTTATTATACTGCTTCAAGTGAAGACAGAAATCATACCAGTTGCCCCTTTAGCTTTGAGTCCATACCAGAAGATCGTCTGGGAAAATCCCACTGTTCCCCTCCTCTTCTTTGCAGCTGGGAGAACAGCATCAAGGAGCAGTTGACCTCCCAGCCAGGACTTTGGTAAATTATGTTCCTCTGGCCACCTCATTGCGCTGGCCGGGCTCAGTTACCTCAGAGATGGACACCTCTACCGGCCCACCCACTTCGTCCCAAAATCTGCAGGCTTTCCTAGTCCCCAGCCATTGCTTTGAAAAGTCTGCATTTAGGTTGGTCATGTGACGTTTTGAACAGGATCCTATAGCAACACTATTTATACAACATGATCAGATTTTCAGCAAGGCTTTACGAACCTGTTCAATCCTAATGTTTCAGAAATACTGCACATTTATAATGGGAAAGGAAAAGAGCAGAAAACATTGCTGTCATAACTACACAATCACAGCTGAGTATGGAGGACACGGACTTGTGTGGGCTAGGGTGGGACTCTAGCTCTCATGTATAGAGCTGCGTCCACGGGAAAATGTCGTCCTCCTCTTGCTGAGGATGTTTCCCCAGGAGCGCCTCAGCAGCTAGAGGTGGAGGCTGAGGTTGTCATTTCCAGGGCACCCCTCTGTCCAGGCTCAGGTAGAAGCTGCCCTGCGGGAGAGGCTGCCAGACCAGCAGCCGTGTGGAGCTGCCTCTGCTCCCCCAGGCCTGGGGGAGCCCCCCTGGAGCCCCGCTTCCTCTTCACCAAGGGCAGAGGAGGGGAAGTCAGGAGAGTGTGTCATGTCATGGGAACCAAGAGAAGAACGTGTATTTCAAGGAGCGGGTGGGACATCTGGGTTGGATGCTACTGTGAAGACAATAGCAGCGATGTCACCATTAGATCTGACATCGACGGGAGCACTGTCTCGGTACAGTGGGGACAAAACCCAACTAACGTTGAGGAGAGAACCATACTAGAAGAATACGTGGTTTACAATGAGTGTCTGATAAGGGCTTTATATGTATTAATTAACTCACACAGTTCTTATGCTGCTATGGTGTACATTCTAATAGCATTCCCACGGTACAGCTGAGGAACATGGCGGATAACTGACCCACCCAAGGCCGCCCGGCTGGAAAGTGGCAGAGCTGAGATTGCACCCAGGCAGCCTGGCCTCAGACTGTGCGGGGATCCTCACCACCTCCCTCTACCATCCATGCCCAGGAAGATCATAGCTCAGGCAGCTCTTCCCACAAGCAAGTTTGCTGAGAAGGAAGAGGAGATGGGGAGGGAGCTGGAGAGGTTGTGGGGCTGCGAGATGGTTATCCTTTTAAGATAGAAAGCACTGACATATGGGTTGCATGTTGACGGGGAAAACAGAGCAGCGAAAGAGAGATTGATGATGCTGGCTGGAGGAAGCGAAGTGGGGGCGGACCGGGACACAGAGGGGTCACCCATTGATAGGAGTGAGGTTTGTCCTCTGGAGCCGGGAAGAGAGGCAGGGAAAAGGGCCCCAGATGAGGGCAGCAGGTAGTTTTGGAAGGGAACAGACGCAGGAGCACCTGTCTTCAGGCTCCTGCTTTCTCAGTGAAGGAGAAAGCAAGATGGCCACCTGAGACTGCGATAGGGGAGGCAGAGAAGAGCATTGTGGGATGGCCATTGGGAGGTGGGGGTGGAGGCGGCGGAGAAGAATCCATGAGCAGTTCATTGGAAGCTAAAAGAGACAATTTAAGACCCTTGAATTTTATGGATGCTGCCTGTGTTTCTGAAATCTTTCCTGGTTTTTATTCTCTGAAGATTTCTATTTAAAATCTGCAGAGAGAGGGAGAGGGAGAGTGCTTGTCCCCCCATCACTGCGGCACTGGGCGCGGTCGGAAGGGATGCGCTAGCCAATCTGAAACATCCCAGGCGGGTGGTTGGGATTGTGGAGCGCCACTGCAAAGACAGACACAACCTGCATTTCGTTCCTGCAGGAGCGCCAAGCTTCTTCCTCGTCCTCAAGGCTCATCTGCTCCCTCCTTAGGACGTTGCTTAAGGAGAAATGTGGACTGGGGAATGATCCCGGGTGAAATGTATCCCTCCGTGGCAGTGGTTCTCAGCCTTCCTAATGCTGCGGCCCTTTAATACAGCTCCTCATGCTGTGGTGACCCCCAACCATAACATTATTTTCGTTGCTACTTCGTAGCTGTAATTTTGCTGCTGTTAGTGAACCGTAATGTGCATATCTGTGCTTTCCGATTGTCTTGGATCACATCCTGTGCTTCCCCTGAGGAGTCAAGGAGCCCAGAGAGAACGCTGATACAGTTGACCCCCGACCCTTCGCTGTGCCCCAGTTTCCGATGCAGTGGGTCCGGAGGGCGGGCCTGAGAATGTGCATTTCTAACAGGCTCGGGTGGTGCTCCTGCTGCCGGCCAGGAGACTGCACTTGGAGTTTTGAGTGAGTTGCCACCTCAGCCAGCCAAAGATTGCCCCCTCTGTCACAGAACAAGGACTGGAAAGTCCACTGAAATCCCGAGTTCGGACACACAGGTCCCTTAAACCCAGCTGCTCCTGTGGGATTTGTCATGCCTCTCCCTCCCACCAAGTCACTTGGTTAATCTGTAAAAACGGTGGGAGGGAACGATTGAATAAGCACAGCTAACACACTAAGGCCAACGAGGTACAAGGTGCTGCTCTGAACTCTTTACATGTATTGACTAATTTAGTTTCCACAGCAACTCTAGGAGGGAGGTATGACGAACCACATTTCACTGTGGAGGGAATGAAGAGGCAGGTTAAGCAGTTTACCTGAGGCCAGCCAGCTAGGAAGAGGAGAGCTGGGGTAGGAACGTATCTCAGACTAACTCCAGTATCCACATTATCCCCACTTCTGCGTATGTCACAGGTAAATGTGGATGGAGCGTTAGTCTCTCAGATCTAGGGATCCTTGATGTTTGGGTAAATCGTGGTCAGCTGGGGTCCAGCCCCATTTTGAGCTAGGGTCACCGGGCAGTATGCGTATGATCATTGACAGTGCTCTGTTCCGCCCACTTTTAACTGCATGACCGTTGAGCAAGTTGCACAATTTATTTTAATTAACCCTGTCCTATTCTGTCCCATTCCTTGGCCTATAGTGTCCTTCCCGCCCTTCTTCCCCTGGATCATGCTAACTCATCTTCCAAGACTTAGCCCAGCCCTCACCTGGCTCAGGAAACCGTCTCTAACACGTCAAGTTAGGGACGTTGCATCCTGCCCTGATTGTCTCATGATTTATGAGCCACTTTATGGAATTATCTGTTTAGTAGTCTTTCTCCCCATTAGCCTATAATCTTGTCCAAGGCTTAATCATCATTGCTCTAGTATCTAGGGCAAGGCCAGCACAGCATAAGTGCTCAGTTAATGTTGTTTACCAGGATGTAACCCCTTCAGAGCGGAGATCACCACTCTTCCACCCTGGGGCTCCTAGCAGCTACTCAACAAGTGTTCCGTGGGAGAGTGCTCCCCTCTGACAGCCACGATGAAAAGGGGCGTATGGTTTTGACCTCACAGCTCATAAACGTATCACGAAGGTCAGGCACAGTGGAAACCGCCCTTCAGCATTCCAGCCCTAAGTGGCATACATGTGAGCATGAGGTCTGGAGATAGTGAGCTCTCTAGTAATTATCTAAGAGAACGATCCATTGGGTCCGCAGAGCACGCAGGCCCTCTCATGAGCTCTCCTACACCACCAATGGTCACCATCACCTCGCCAGTAAGAATCGCCATGGATTAAGGAAATTATGGCCAAGACAGAGGGTTTGTTAGGGCCAAGGGTGGATACCAAGTTTCCTCAGGATGAACTTTCTTGATCCAGCTTCCCACCAAGCCTGCCCATGGGCCTCTTCCTGGGGCCTCTTTGCACAGGGGATCTGCTGCTGCTGTGGCTTATCTCTGCCTTTGCAACTATAAAGCCGAATAGTTGACCTAGGCCAACAGGACGAGCCTCTGTCTATCCCAGTGGTCTCCCAAGCCTCCTGCAAAACCAGTCAGGCTGGTTGCAGTGTGTTATGAGAAAGCCCACATAGCTGTCCCTGGAACAACAGAGCCGCTTGTTGAGGGGGGAGTGTGCCCCTCTGTGAGACTGTGGCGCAGTGTAGAGGGAAGGAGCCGGGGTGGGCAGGGAGGGGGCGGGCAGGGCCCCCGGGAGAGAGCTTGGGTTTCAGAGTTCAGCAGAGTGGATCTCAGAGCTGCCCTGCCTCTTGCAGGCTGTGTGGCCTTGAGCACATGACTTAACCTCTCTGAATGGTAATGAACCCTCACAGGCTGGTGTGAGGAGTGAAGGAGGCTCCTGTACCAGTCAGGCATCCAGCCCAGGGCATGGGGATAGGAGCACTGGCACAACACTGGCTCCTCTGACGTGGCTGCTGTTGGGGACATTCTTGCAGGTAGAAGAGTCCAAGTCCCCCTCCCCCCCCCCACACACACCCCTGCTGCTTCTCCAGTGAGCGCCGTCCTTGCCGCGCACAGAAAGGGGATGCTGACCCCAGCCCTGCCTGCCATGCATTCCCCCAGCACCCGCTGCGGGACTGGCCCCTTCGGGTGGACACAGTGAGGGAGCCGACCTTTTGTTTCAAGAGAGAATTTTCTAGGCTGCCTCTGGGAAGCAGTGTTCTCTCAGTCTCTTCCAGGACTTCTCTGTGACTCTGAGGTTTTCTCTCCCCTCTCCCTTTTTCTTCTTTTCACGGAAAAGACACAGACGCCCCAACCAACATAGACGCCCCCTAGAACCAACGAGCGAGCGCCAGTCTTCCTACCCAGCGGCGGGAGTTGGGACGCCGTGGAATCACCACCGTTTCAGGAAAGCCCTTCCTTTACTTTCCTCCTCTTTCCTCCCAGAAAGGGGAACAGAGGCAACTAGAGGTGGCCGGGGCGTGGAGCCACAGCTAGAGATGGGCTTCCTTCATCCTTCCTTCGGGGAGTTAGGCTGGGCCCGGGAATCCTCCTCCTCCAGCCCGCGTGGGCTCTCCACCCTCAGCGCTGCAGCTCTGCCTGCACGGCAGCATTGCACACGCCCACCCCTCCTCTCCCGCTGCTTTCTCGTCTCCCCTAACTGAGTCCCAGCCCCAGGGTGGGCTGGCTCTAGCCCAGGGGTGGGCAAACATTTTGACTCGAGGGCCACCATGGGTTCTTACACTGGACCGGAGGGCCGGAACAAAAGCAGCCTGACCATGCTGGTACTCTCATCTTGGGCTGCTGGTGAAGGAGCGGAGGGGAGAGCAAGAGAACCCTCCGCTCTTTAGGCTCCGAGGGTCAGTAGAACAGCTGAACGGGCCAGATCCGGCCCGCAGGCTGTAGTTTGCCCATGGCTGCTCTAGCCTCTTGCAAAGGCCTTGTTTTCTCAGCAGCAGTAGCAGGGTCCCCTCTCCAGCGAGCCCCCAGGAAGACCAGAGACCCCATCCTGGAGCGGGGAGTGGAGGAGGGTTGTGTGAATCCCTCAGCAGTGCAGGGACATCCCACCCAGAGAAGCGGCAAAGCATATACAACCCTGTCTGTTATCCTGGGGGCTATGTACAGGGTCCCCCCCTCCCCACCCCACACCTCACCCACCATCAGCCATCGATTCTCTTCCTTCCCACCAAGCATCTGTGCCACCCTGCGCGGTGCCCCCATAAGAGCCTCGGTGCTCCCGGAAGTGCCAGTCAGGCACACGCACTCCTCGGCCCAGAGCTGCCCCGGCAGGTGTCAGCCCTTCATGGCAGAAGACCAACCCAACCCTGAACAGGTGCCCCACGTGTCTGGGGTGTCATGTTAAGTCGGGCTCAGTTAGGTTCTTGTCCAACTAGCGCTGGCTCAGATACAGATGGGGACCTATGGGTAGACTGGCTGACTCAGCACCCCCCAAAACCCCACCCCTGCCCCCTCCATCTATAGAGACAGAGAAGTGTGCCCTACCTCCAGAAGATGATCTGGCCCAGGGACGCCATGGCGCGGGAGAGTCCCTTCCCCCGTGCCGGTGCTGGGAGACGCAGCCGCCTCTGCCCTCCTGGGTGTGACTCGCAGCCAGCGGGCGGGGGCTGCTCTTAAATAACGAGCCCAGGCCGGGAGTGTGCGCAGCGGTGGAGGCTCAGGTATGAGGAAGCAGCGCTGCTGGCAGACACCCCTGCGGGCACACGGGCTGCTGCGCTCAGCCGCCTCCCCAGGCCTTGACCCGGAGAGACAGCAAAGCTCCCCAGACCCCCTGCTTCGGGGCTGGTATTCGGCACAGACCTGACCCTCTGGAGGGCAACGCCAGGGATGGAGATTTTAATCTCCAAGTGAGAAAGGGCTGGGACCACTCAAGGAGTCAGGGCTGTGCCGAGAAGCTGGAGGCCGGCTGGGTCCCCGTGTGGGGCCTCCCCTGGAGGGGGGCTGTGGGTCAGAATCAACGAAAGCTGAGCTTGTCTCCCAAGACTGAACTCGCCTCAGGCACACAGACTGCCCAGCTGGTTTTACTCAGTGAAACGGGGGTGGGGTAGGATGGGGGAGGGGGGCTGCCCCGCTCACCTCACAGCTATCTTGAGACTCAGAAAGACACCGAATGTGCCCTGCACAGGAGCCGTTGCTATCGGGTTAGGTTAGAACAGCTCGTCTGTGACATCCCCAGCACCCAGACTTCCAGCGGGGACATTCTTGAGGCATAAAGCTGGCTCCCTTCGTATTGTCTCTCCCCCCCCTCACCCCCACACACACATCCCCCGGAGGAAGAGGACCAGGGTAGTAAACCTCCACCGATTGGACTGGCTAATCTGCATAGAAAACAGCTGCCTCACCTGCCACAGTGCCCCAGTCCAACACCTGTATGTCCTCACCCTCTGCTGTCTCTTCCCCTCGCCCTACATCCCTATGCTCCCCAAGTCTCCCCATTCTTCCTCCTTGTACTAGTTTGCTCTGGCTCCCATAACAGAGTCCTACAGACTGGGTACCTTTAGCAACAGAAAGTTATTTCCTCACAGCTCTGGAGGCTGGAAGTCCAAGGTGACCGCGTCGGCAGGGTCAGTTTCTCCTGAGACCTCTCTGCTTCGCGGGTAGACGGCCATCTTTCCCGTGTTGTCACGTGGTCTTCTTCCTGTACGTCTCTGTGTCCAAATCTTATAAGTAGAGCAGTCATATAGCATAAGAGCCTGCCTTAATGATCTTCAACTTAATGACCTCCCTAAGGACTGTCTCCCGTTCAACACAGTCTGAGGTACTGGCGGTGAGGACTTCAACATAAGAATTTTTTTTAGAGGAGGACACAGTTCTGCCCATAATACTCCTTTATGCCTCTCAAAGCCACCCCCTTCTCTCTATCCCCACTAGTACCACCTACATTCAATCTCTCATCGTTTCCCATTTGAAGTGAATTATTAACGAGTCTCCTATTTTATTGGCCTGCTCCCCATCAGCCCCTCTATGTGTCAGTCTACCCACTTCTGCTGGAACCATCTTTCTAAAATGCAAGCCTGGTCAATCGGACCTCTTCCCAGGTTAAAGTGAGATGTGGTCCTCCAGCGCCTGTGGCCTGGCCCCTGCCTGCCTCTCCCAATTTCACTCCCCCCCCTTTCTCACTCTGCATCCCAGGCATGCTGAGCTGCTGTGGGTTTCTCCAAAACCTCACTGTCTGCCAAGCCAGTCTGCCTTTGCTCATGCAGTTCTGTCTGCCTGAAACCCATAGCTCACCCATTTCCGGTTTTACATAAATTCTATGGGAAACCTTTCGCCACCACTTCAACCTGACAGGCGCTGCACTCTGGGCTCCCATGTGAACCTCGTGTCTACTTCTGTGTTCCTAACTGGCGCTTGTTGGCCTGTCCAGCCCCTTCACCAGACGCTCTTTAGCAATAGAAAGGCGTTTTATTGGTTTTTGTATTTCACACTATGAGGCACACATGGAGTAAGGGATCGTTAACATGTTTGTTGAGTAAATGCACTTTTTTTTCATAGCAAACCGTAATAGTCCTATTTCCTGTTGATGCATCTATCTCATCACTAGGCTGTGAGCTCCTAGAGGATAAAAACTATGCCTCATTCATCTTCGTGTCACCAAGTCCTAGCACCATGCCAGATACATAAAAATGACTTGGTAATGTTTGATGGATGGGTGAGCAGGGATCAACTTGGAGTGTAATCCATCAAACCCTTGTAAGCTGAGACATCTCGGAAGCTGGAGTGAGGCTATTAGAAGCAGGGGAGAACAAGTTGCATATGAGATAGAGAAACAGTTTAGGGCTAGGACAAAAGGTAAAGCAGATGTGTGAAGCATACAAAATCTGTTTTCTCTTTGTTGGTTTTAGGGAAGGGGTGGGAAGGAGAGAGAGAGAGAGTGAGGGATAGACTAAGTTAATGTTATCTGGAACCTTTAAAAGGTCTTTTCATAAATTAAAAAAGTATATATTTAAACAGCCCATTCACGTGGAACTCTGTGTTCTCCTTGAATATCTGTGCCGTCCTCTGTGCACCAGTTTCCCTCATAGCTCATCCTGGCTGATAGAAGAGCATCTGTTTCTGTGTGGAGCTTTGCACTTTTCACAAAAGGCTAGGAAGCTCATGCGATCCTTTCCATAACCCTATGAGTTGTGTTTTGCAGATGGGAAACTGAGTCTCAGAGATGAAGGGATTGGTTCAAGGTCAATGATTTTAGTTCCCCCAGATCTACCTGCTGTATGTACAGACGGGAGCATAGTAATGAAAATATCAAAGATCTCACCAGCTCTTGAACCTACCTCCTAAGGTAGAACCTCCAGCTGCCGGCAGTTTTACCTTTGAGAGTCTCAGGACAGTTGACAAAGGTCCTCAGAAAAGCAAACTGGAAGATTCTTTATACCTGAAGGCTCCCAAGGAATCATGCCTTGGTGTCTGTACTAGGCCTTTGTGCAGCCCCCTCCCACACTGACTCTGGGCTTGACCTTGGGACGTTAGCAAGTGTGGTATAAACAGAGGCCTGAAAGGATGTGCACACTTGGGCTTGCCCTCTCTGGCTGCTGAGGACTCTTCCACCACCTTATGATAAAGCCTGTGGAGCAGAGATGAGTGTCCTGACTGAGTGTCCCCTCCATAACCAGGCCCTCGGCCACCTGACAGCTACCTGCAGCCACGTGCATGACCTTAGATGAACGGAAGAATCACCCAGCTGAGCCCAGCCCAAATTACTGATCAGCATCACCATGGGCAAGTAAACTGATTGTTGCTTTGAGTCACTACTTTAGGGTGTTGCTTACATGAAAAATAGGGACTCTGTCCTTTCATTTTACTCTGCTTTGCATTTCTCTCTGAGGGTCACTGCCTCTGAAATCACTTCAGATGACATCTCATATTACTACTCCTGCTGGGAGCCTGCTACGTGGACCCTGGTACCTGTAGCAAAAGTGTTCTCTTGCTTCCAGATTAGAATGGTGTTCCATGGAGCTCCCAGCATGCTCAAACATACACACACACACACACACACACACACACACACACACATGCATACACACACACACACACACACACACACACACACACACACACTAGTGCCTCAGAGTTTACATTTTTAAAAAAAGGTTTATTGTTGAATCTGCCCACAGGAAGGAAATAAAGAGAGCCCTCACCTGCTGAAAGCAAGGGCTACACCCACATCTCTGGGCCTTTCATCAGTATTTCTCTAGTGCACTCTGAGATCGGCTCTGAGAAATACCTTGTAGTTAGCAAGGCTTTGGAACCTTATGATACTCTGCTAGAGCCGAAGGAATCTCATAATACTCAGCAGAGCTGCGAAGAGCAGACCTTGTGGTCTTGATACAGCACACTTCAAAAAGGCTAATTGAAAGGGAAGTTGACATCGTGTAAAATATTCAGGAGCTGTCATTTTGTTTGAGACTTTGACTTTCTTTGGCCAGTTGCTAGAGCTCTATTATTGGAGAGGGACTGATTGCTTCATCTGCAGACGGGCCGGGGACGGGTATCCAGGCAGGTGCCATCCTTGCTCTCCATTCCCCTCCCTCATCCTTCAGCAAAGCCCTCAGGTATGGTCCCTGCCCATCAGTTTACCTGTTCAGAAGTTTGTGGGACCCCTGGTGCCCTCACACGGTCACAATCTGCTAGTGCCTGCATGCATGATTTGGTCAGCGGACTCTAAATCTAATACTGTCCCAACCTCACATTCATGGAAGACCTTACTTACCAGTTGATCATGGGTCTCTTTCCTGCTCGTCTTGTGTTGCTATAGAAACCCTTTCAAAATAGCCTCCAGACAGCCCTTAGTCAGCAATTGGGGATGTTCCCGGTATTAGTTTGTTCAGGGCTGCTGCAACAAAGTACCACAAACTGGGTGGCTTAAGCAGCAGGCATTCACTGTCTCACAGTACTGGAAGCTGGAAGTCTGAAATCACAGGGTTAGTTTCTTTCGAGGGCTGTGAGGGAGGGATCTGTCCCAGGCCTCCTTCCTTGGCATATCGATAGCTGTGCTTCCCCGGTGTCTTCTTAGCATCTTCCCTCTGAATGTGTCTGTGTCCAAATTTCCCCCTTTTGTAAGGATGCCAATCATACTGGATCAGGACCCATCCTAATGACCTCATTGTAACCTGATTACCTCCGTAAAGACCCTGTCCCCAAATTAGATAACATTCTGAGGTACCATTGAACCCTTCTAGCCTGCCTGCCCTCACCCCCACCCTAGGCCTGTTCACCACCTTATTGTCTATGTCCATGGGTTATGCTTCAAAATGACTTTAAAATTTAATTTGAGAGAGAGGAGCATCTATTTGTTTTTCTACTTATGTATGCATTCATTGGTTGATTCTTGTATGTGCCCTGACCAGGAATTGAACCTTCTGTGACCACTGTTGGCACCCAGTCCTCATTTTTGTCCCTGGAATGGTCACAAGATATCCCGCACATTCCAACATGGAGTCTGAGATTGCCACTGAACAAAAGGATCTAGTTACTTAAGAAATAGTGGATCCACGTATAGTATAAGGAGGGGGAGACAAGACTGTTTGAGAAGCATAGGAGGAAGTTGCTATTCAGGTTGATTAGGTTATGCAAACAGAAATTGGTTAGCTGTCAGGAAAACACAAGGCCAAGCAGGAATCTCAAGCTGGGACTGTGGTTTCAAGTGACTCCTTTTTTGCTCTCAGAAATCACAACCTTATTTTCTTTTTTCCATCAGAGCCAAGTCTAGGGACCTCTGCCAGGGCCTTGTAAATCATCTCTTATCCAACGGTAAAACCCATGGCTGTTTATTTCTCAGCTGGCCATTCATGAACACAAGCAAACAGACTCCTAGCTAACTCAGCTCATGTCATTCTCTTGCTGGTGGAAGTGAGGTCCTTTATCGGGATTGTAGAGTAAGCATTCCGAGAGACCCACCTAAGGGAGGCTCTGGCGTGGTAAGATTTATTTGAGTGGAAATACAGGCTGCCCCCAGGTTTCTGATGTCTCATCTCCTTCCATCCCGCAATGGAAAAAGTCCAGCCTTGTCTTCACCAAGCCCAGAACGAAGACCAGTGTGCAGAGACTCTGTGCCTTATCAAAGCTTAGTCCTTTGGAGCCTGCGCAGTCTGCCATGGGCCCCATGTGGCTGCTAGACCTACATGTGTGCTACAAAACATACAAGCAAACAGGGTAAGCATATGTGTGTGTGTGTGTGTGTGTGTGTGTGTGTGTGAGAGAGAGAGAGAGAGAGAGAGAGAGAGAGAGAGAGAGAGCCCTTCTTTGTTAACCTAATTATGTTAATGTTATATGTTATCTTGGGCTTTGGAAGACAAAGTGTCCTTTCAAATGAACCAATCAACTTCCCAAGCTTTTGCAGACTAGTGCTGGTTCCTCTCTCCCCCCAACCCAATCTCTTTCCTAGGTCCTTGGGGATACTGTGTCCCTTATCCAGTTGGATCCTTTTCCCAGGCTAGCACACCATCTTAGTCCCTACTGTGCTTGCCTCAAAGTGGAAGTGCTCCCCCCCTGCACCATGTCCTGTTTTCAGTCTGTCCCCATTATGCCAGGTTTGGGGGATTAGGTTCCAAGGGCGGAGGATGACCTGGGGAGTGTGTGACACAGTAACTTCCTCACTAGTTGATTATACTTAAATAATGACTATTTTCCTTTGCGCCCTTCTTTTATTAATATCTAGCTACCAATGCTAAAAATTCTTCTTTGCAGTGGTTACAATTAGGTGAGAACTGCCACTTGACCAAGCACCTTGGTTGGCCAGTGGCTCCTGTTGCTATTCATTAAATAAGGCCGGGGGGGGGGGGGGGGGGGGAGGGGGGGAACAGGCGTCCTTTGAGGAACTCCGGTCAAAGATCTAGGGCAGTGTTTCCCAAACTTTTGACATTTGTTTACCCCTTCTATAATTTTCGTAATGCTGAGTACCCTTGTCAAAAAAAAAAAAAAAAAAGGATGTATTTCAATAACAATCAAAATATATTTATTTTCCCCCTTTTTGGTACATACACAAAATAATAATAAACGAAAAATAAATTATTCATAATAAAATATAAATAAAAGTTATATTAGAAATAACATTTATTTGGATCAATGAGAAGGATGAAATTGACTTACTCATGAGAACGTAGAATTAGGCGCAGCTAAGCACGGTGCAGTGCATATCCCCACCAAACTCCGGTGCAACGCGTACCCCCACCAAACTCTTCCAGTACCCCTGGGGGTACGCGTACCCCACTTTGGGAAACACTGATCTAGTGGGTCCTTTAAGAGGCCTGGGGACTGTGTCTTCATTGTTAGGTTTTGCCTCTGACACTGATCTGATGTGTGACCTTGAGGAAGGCCTTTCACCTTTCTGTGCTCAGTTTCCTCATCTGTAAGGCTACACTAGTGAAGACCTTGACACTATATGATTCTAAGCTTTTAAAACCAGGGTCTGAGCTATCCACTCCACCGGTTTCTCTGGAGAAAGATTTTTTTTTTTTCCTTTATATATTACACTCTGTTTCCCAATTACAATGGACAGTGTAATAGCTTGGATGATTAGATTTACTGGCTCATTACAGTTTTAGAAATAGAACAAGTCACTTAGAACTCTCACTAATCCCCCCTTGAGGCTGATAGAATCAATGGGTAAAGAGGCAACACTCTCCTCTTTTAAGATTTTACTTGAAACTCACATGTTGTGTGACATTGGAGGGATTAATGTGCCATGAAGATGCCAACTTTAAATATCAGAGGAGAGGAGAGAGGATTGTTGACCCCACGGCTCAGGATTTCTCACATCTGAGCCCTTGACCTACCTCTTAGGCAGCCAGACACCTTTCCCCTTGCTTGGCTCTGCCAAACCTTGTCCCTCTTTCAAGGCTTCAGAATCTTCTCCCGTGTGGCCTTCAACCTTTCTCCTCATCCCCTGGCTGGAAGGGGCCCCCTCTTTCCCTCTATAAGCACTACTTTGTGTAACGCACTGCTCTGTACCGTGGATGTTTGTGTCTAGGCTCCATTCTCCTGGAGGGCAGGGGCCACATAGTCTGCACTATTATCTCCCATGGAGCACACACACAAGGCAGGCAAATGGAGGACATGGAGCGTGAGGACTCACTCACCCGGTTCTCATTTCTTTCCTCTGTTGTATGTCCTGAACCCTTCACCCATCTGTCCTGTTCTTGAATCTCAATACGTTCACTTTTTCAACCACTTTCTTAAGTGCTGTTGAGGGCTTAGACACAGGGGCCTGTATACCACGTTAACAAAGAGTGATAAATCATGGAGTAGCGACTGGACAATAGAACACACTGTGATGCGCCTCTCAGATCTCCCTTAATAAATGAAGAAAGCTTGCAAGGGGGGGGTGGTTGTCTTTGTTGTGGGAGGATGTGGATATGCTCCTCAGATTAATCTATTTTCTCAGTAAAATAAGTAGCAAGGTCAACAGCCGAATGTAAATTGCAATGAAAATGTTTGAGGTCTTTGAAAAGAGAAGGAAGTGTGAAATGCTTGTCCATAATATTCACTGTATGTGCTACGTGCCAGGAACCATTCTAGGCTCTCGAAATAGACCAGTGAACAGAACAGAAATCCTTGACCATAGAGAGCTCACACTCCAGTGAATTTACTAGAGCCGTGGTTGGCAAACTGTGGCTCTCGAGCCACATGCGGCTCTTTGGCCCCTTGAATGTGGCTCTTGCACAAAATACCACGGCCTGGACAAGTCTATTTTGAAGAAGTGGCGTTAGAAGAAGTTTAAGTGTAAAAAAGTTGGCTCTCCAAAGAAATTTCAGTTGTTGTACTGTTGATATTTGGCTCTGTTGACTAATGAGTTTGCCGACCACTGGGCTAGAGTAATGGATTCAGATCGCCCGGCAGCCCTTAGGATCCACTTGAGATTTGGAATCAAGACTATAAATGAAAGTGGTCACATGACTGAGTATTGGTCAGTTGCTCGAAGGCATTGTTGAATGGTCAGTGTAGGGGAGGAAAAATGTTTCCTCTATCCTCTTGGGTGTAGTTCCCCAGAGACTGCTAATTAAACTGACCAAAGACAGGTAACAGGAGAAGGTTTCATTTTGCATGAAAGAGGGGGTTAAATACAGGGTCCTGTATATGCCACTTTAACAAAGAGTGACAAATCATGGAGTAGTGACTAGGCAGGGGGAAGGTGGGGGTAGTTTGGGCTTCTGGGGACAGTACGTTGTGGAAGGTGACTAGGGAAGGTATGGTAGATAACGGATGCTCAGTAAGGTTTGTTATGCAAACTCCAGTTACTGCTGTCTGCAGTGGTGGAGTCATCTCCAGTGATTAAAAGTGTTCTCTTCATGGTGCTAGAGAAGGAGACTCCTATTAAGTGGAAATGTTGCTGCCTTTGCAAAGGGAAACTGATGCCCTGCTTTTAGGCAGCAAGGGGGAGGCAGACAGTTTCTCCCACGTCTACTTCTTAACCGTCCTCAGCTCAAAATCATCCTTAGACCGAAGTGGCAGGTTGTGGAGTAGCATAGCCTGATCCCCTTCATCAGCTAAGGAGGTCCCGATTTCCAACAGAGCGGTGTCTACAACATATTAACAGAAATAGATATATTAAACAGAAAAACCAACACTTTGTAATGCTTCTTGAAAACTAATGAAAACCCAATTTTATTGCTCTACCTCCTCCTCAGGTCCCCACTGCCACTGTTCTAGTGCACGTTCTCAGTTCTCAGCTGGACTCTCCCATTAGTTTCCTAACGTATTTTCCTTTTCCATTATTTTCTCCCTGGAAGCCAGTCTGTAAACCTGGTTAGATTACTTATCCGTAGCTCTAACTGTCAACGTGGCACTTTCCAACTCAGAAGCTGAGTTTCTCAATTCCTACAAGATGAAGTCTAAACTAATTTTTCTTTTCAATGCTTTTTCTTTTCCAAATCTGGTTCCCAAGTTACCCATGCCATTCTTGTACCTCTTCTTCCCTTGCTGAATATCGCCTTCCATTTAGACTAATTTACTCGATGGTCCTTAGCCATTGCTTTTTCTTGATATGCATCATGCTCTTCACTTGCAGAGCTACAGCCTCTCTGCCTGTCTCACTACCTCTTGTAACTGCTCAAGTAGCATGGACTGTTCCAGTAGCCGTTCTCCCTTCTCCCCCACCCCCATACCACCTAATGCCACCGATTGTTTCTATTACTCCTTTAGCTCTCATATGCTCCTAAATTGATAGTCATCTTTTATGTGTCTATTTCTTACCTCCTCAGCTAGATTCTAAACTCTCAGCAAGCAGAAGCCATGCCTTATACCTCTCTCTCTGTCTGACTCTCAGCAGTTTTGCACTTGGAAAGTCAACCCTTTTTCAGCATTTAATTTTGTTTGCTGACTTAGAGGCAAAAATCATTCCACCAGGGAGCCTTCACCAGCGACGCCGCTGATTGGTGGTTCCAATTACAGGAAGCTCACATGAGAAGCCACCCCCCCCCCTTTGTTTTCACTCCATTAGGAAATTCTTTGTGTTAATTCAACATTTTGTCCTATGACCCATTAAGTAGAGCGACTTTGAAAGCAATTTAATTAAAACCCGGTGATTTCTGCAAGATTGCCAAAATTTCTCGAACTATCTCTAGGCAAAACTATGGCGTATGAAATACGGCATTTCCAGATATCACTATAAGCAGTGGAGGAGCCCAGCATCAGGCTTATTCGAAGATGACGTTCTGAGAATTTCCTCCCACGTTGTTGAGGTCACTTGGCGGCTAGATAGATTTTGCAAATGAATCTTAAGGTCCAAAAGCTGTAGCATAAAAATATAATAGCACCGGGGTGTGCTGACACAGGCCCGGCAATTAGAGTTAAAACCGGCAATTACCACTTTATAACGTCAAAAGCAATTCGTTTCCCCAATGAAAAGTCACCCTCTCTGGAGCTAAGTCTTTTTTGCACTGAGAACTGTCATTTTCCCAGCAACGATTTATTGAGAGCTTACGATTCACCAAATTGCAGTAAACAAGCAATACAAAGAAAAATAATGCCTACGTTCTTTATTCAAGGAGTTAATCTACTAACAGGGGGGCAAGTAATACAAGGTTATTAAACTCAAGTTCAGATGCTAGAAGAGATGCGTACTTGTTGGAAAGAGTGGTAATACATAGAAGGAGGGCTATCTTGGGTGGAAGGGGGGAGAACAGGTCAAGAAAGACTTCAAAGAGGATGTCTTAAAAGATGCGCAGTTGGCCCTGAAAGGGTGGCTCCGTTGGTAGGCCATACATCAAAAGACTGCAGGTTTGATCCCTGGTCAGGTTGCATATGAGAGGTGGCCAATTGATGTTTCTCTCTCCCTAAAAATCAAATAAACATATTCTAGGGAGAGCATTAAAAAAAAAAAAAAGATGCTCAGTTGGTTGGTAACACCTCAATAAACTAAACATAAAATAAATATATGATTTAGCAAGACCACTCCAAAGTTTATGTTTGCCCCCAAATTAAAGCAGGTGCAAATATAAACTTTGTACACAAATATTCATAGCAGCACAATTCACGATAGCCAAAAGGTTAAAACCACCCAAATGTTCATCAATGGATGAATGGATAAGCAACGTAAAATACGCTCATACAATGGAATATTACTTATCCATTATATGAAATGATGTGCTGATATGCTATCACATGGATGAACCGTGAAAACATTATGTTAAGTGAGTGACGCTAGACACAAAGGCCACAAATTGCACGACCCTATCTATATAAAATATCTAGAATAAGCAAATCCATAAGACAGAAAGTAGATTAGTGATTGCCAGAAGATTTGGGGGGAATTGAGAAGTAACTGCTTAATGGTTTACAGGGTTTCCTTTTGGGGTGATGAAAATGTTCTGGAACTAGGTGCTGATAATGGTTGCACAATTAGTGAGTGTACTAAATACCACTGAATTGTACCCTTAAAATAGTTAAAATGCTAAGTTGATGATGATGATGATGATGATGATGATGATGATAACTGACACAGGGGGACAGAACATTATAGGAAGAGGCAACAAATGCATGCAGACTTGAAACCCCTGGTGGATGACTTCAAGAGATTTGATGGGACTGGTGCCAATTGCACCTCCTAGTCATTGTGACAACCATAGAGTCCCCACACATTTTTTGTGTGTGTTTTAAAAAATATATATTTTATTGATTTTCCACAGAGAGGAAGGGAGAGGGATAGAGAGCTAGAAACGTCGATGAGAGAGAAACATCGACGAGGTGCCTCTTGTACACCCCCTACTGGGGATGTGCCCGCAACCAGGGTACATGCCCTTGACCGGAATCGAACCTGGGACCTTTCAGTCTGCAGACCGATGCTCTATCCATTGAACCAAAACGGTTTCGGCCCCACACGTTTTTATAGTCAAGAACTGCTGACTGAGACATTGGGAACTTTCTAAATTAAAGGTAAATACGCCCTTCTTGATTGCCAGACTATTTAAAGTAGAACTTATTAAGATCCAAGGGAGGATCTTAGCCAGTTGATTTGAAGTCATTAAAAAGAGGCGGGGCACTGTTCTGGCGTGGTATTAGCTGCGCACCTGTAAGTCTGCATAGAGTAGGCAGGTTGTTTGATTAATTACAAGTCATTACTCTATTAGATATGGCATGGACTGAAATTCAGGAAATTCTATTAAACTGTGAGCAGGAAGATAGTTTTTATGTCAAGACATAAAGTCTATGATATTTTATTTAAAGATAATTTTATAGCAACAGAGATTTGGAATGTAGACTTGTTTTATGAGATACTTTAATGTAGTGGGCCACCCTGAAAAAAGATTAAATGCTACACTTTTGAACTACTTTTTTAGGTTTCCATCCACTAAGTGATAATGGGTGCTGTTGATTGGGTTGGGGAAAGCCTTCTGAGACCATATTTCTCTGATCAAATTAGTTCAAAGAGAGCACAGATGGAAGGGAAACCAAAGTTTGCTTTTGCTTAGAAACACACTTCTAGGAAGGGCCGGCAACTTCTTGCCGGTGGGAATGGGATTTTTTCATGGATTATCAAGGAAAGCATTCCAGGAGACCCACGAATTGAAGGAGAGGTGTGATAAGATTTATTTGGGTGGAAATAGAATAAGGTGACCAGATCTTCCCGCTTTTGGCAGGACAGTCCAGATTTTTAACAATTTTTCCCGCATCCCGTGGCGTTTTAAAAAGTCCCGATTTTTGGAAAGATTGGAAAAATTGTTAAAAATCTGGACTGTCCCGCCCCAAACAGGAAGATCTGGTCACCTTAAAATAGGAGGTTGTCCTCAGGTTCCCCGTGTCTCATCTTTGTTGTGCCATGAAGAAGTTCAGCCTCGTCTTCATCAGCCCCAGAAACAGGCCTGTGAGCAGACACTCTGTGCCATTGGTTCAGCCCATGTCTCTGTCCCCATCGGCTGGCTTAGTCTGTTTGCCTGGCCGTGCTCCAGCTGTGCTGTGCCCAGGCCTGTGCTTAGTCCACCTGGTTGCCAGCTGCTAGGGCCACATGGTTGCTATGGAGAAAGAACTCTGAGCAAATGGGGCTATGTGTGTGTGTGTGTGTGTGTGTGTGTGTGTGTGTGTGAGAGAGAGAGAGAGAGAGAGAGAGAGAGAGAGAGAGAGAGAGAGACTGTTTTGTTAAGCTTGGATTATAGTATCTTGGGCTTGGGAAGAGCTAGGTGCTTCTTCAAAGTAACTGATCAATTTCCCAGTCTTTCCCATAACCAATCCATTCCCTAGATCCTCCAGGGTTCTATGTTTCTTATCCAATCAGATTCTTTTCCCAGTCTAGACACTCTCCTTTATGGTCATTGTCTTAATTTCTACTGTGCATGCCTCAAAGTGGAAGTTCCTCCCTCCATGCCATCTTGGCTTCTGGTGGGTATTCACCCAGCAGAGGAATCTCCTCATTATTCTTTCCCTACCCCCAGTAATGACCAGTTAATGGTCCTTGCTGCCCACCTCAGAGATGCAGAGGTCCGCTGGGGAGTGTCTGAAGCTGCAGCTTCCTAGGGAAGCAGGCTTATGCTTCCTAGTTGATTATGCTTCTTAATGTCCCTTTCCCTTTGCTCCCTTCCTTTATTAACATCTAGCTCCTACACTAACACACAGACGTATCAGTTGGAAAGTGGGTTCAGGCTCCTTTGAAACACTTTGCATCATTCATTCAGCTTGAAAACAACACCCACTCCCGCTGGGCCCTGGGCCTTCTTAAAGTATGGCTTCGTCAGATTCCTTTACTCCCTTTTGATTCCTAGGATATCTAAATTAGAACCGTTTGCAGGGAGTATCTTAGCCTATTGAGTCAAAAACGGGTGGCAAAGAATGGGAGAAAGGAGGGAAAAAGAGAAGAAAGAAGAGAGGGAGGAAGTTGTCCAAATAACCACAGTTTACTGGTACAAATATATATATCCTTGTAGATATAAACCCTATTTCCTTTTAACAAACACTACTCTCATGGATCCAAACTCCCACGAATGTATAAGCACAAATACATCTACGCATACACACTCACACAGACGTCCCTATAAGAGACTGAAAAAGAATCATTCAGCACGTAACTGAAAGGTTAGGATGGGTGGTGCACACAGGCAGGCTAAAGAGCCATCTTGGATGGTGATTTCAGGAAAAATTAATATATTACAAAAGGGGGGTGGGGGGTGGGATACCCAAAGGGAAGGGCTGCATAGCACCGAGCCAGGGGGATATTGGGTCGATGATGGCAGCACCCAGGAGGTGGAGTTTCATCCTTATATGTAGTCACTTGTGGGAAGCTTCTGTCATCAGTGGGTTTGGGGGGGGGGTGGCTGAGGTGGTGGGCTGGGAATGCGGGTGGATGCTGGTGTGCGAGCAGGTGTCTTTAGGATAGTTTCAATTCCTTATATGGTCTGACTCCTGGTGTTCAGTGAGATTTTCCTGGTCTTTCTTCTGTGGCAGGAAGCTTACCCCATTAAGGGTAGTTTTACCCTGTACTCCTAATTAATTGTGGTGCTTCTTTTAGGTATCAGCCATTATTCACTTGTCTTAGTACCACCCTGGACACAAGCTCCTCCTCTCTGTCATCTGTATCTGCTCAGCCACACCAAAGTCCACTCTCCACTGCTGACTTCCCTAATTGCCACTGCACACTGTTATCTTCTGGCTCCAAAGTTCCTCCCTGTCCCTGACCTGGGTAACAACCCCACCCTCCACCTCATCACCCAGCAACCTTAGTTATACCCCCTGATGGCTTTTCCCACTGCTGGACTTCCTAGTTATTTTGCAGCACTGAATCTTTCAACCATTCTCCCAAGAAACATTTGTTATGAGCTTACTATGTGCCATCATGGTTCAAGGTGTTAGGAACCAAGACAAATAAGACCCTGAAGCCCCCTTTTCCTGTTTTCAATGTTGGGAAGGGAAAAGTTTCTCCTCTTAGATCTTCTGGACCATCTCAGAATTAAATTGACAAGAGACAGATTAACAGGAGAAAAAAACCAACTCGCTACATATGTACGTAATAGGGATTCCGCAGGAATAGGGGACCCGGAGGACCCGGATGGCCTATAAGGCTTAGATACCACCTTGAATGGAGGAGAAATGGGGCTGGTGGTTTGCGCTTCAAAGGGGAGGAAGGCAACTCACAGGAAGATGAGAAAGAGCAGACATGTGGTAAACAAATTCTTGTGAGGCCACCCAGAAACAATGGGCCACAGAGGGGAGTCTAACAAACAGGCTATGCTAGATTTTTCCCTGTCTGCCACATGTAATTCACATATGCCAAGGTGAGTATGACAAAGTGAATACCTACAGTGAAAGGCTCCTTTCCTTAAGGCAGGTCTTTCCATCTGAATTCCTTTAGGTAGGAATTCCAAAGGTTCTGAGTCTTCTGTTTCTTAAAAATAACCAGTTCAAAATAATATTCCAAAAGGCATATTTTGGGGGTGGCAAACTGTGGCTCCCCTCACTGTACACACCAGTCTCATAGGGTTCAAACGTCTCCATTTCGTTAGAATTACTCCAGTCGCTATTGAGCTAGTATCTGCTTTCTAAACTAACAGCTTATCCCTGTCACTTCCTCTTTCTAAAATGACTAGAGGCCCAATGCACGAAATTTGTGCAAGGGGCTCGGCCCTTGCAGCCCCAGCTTCGTCGGAAAGGTTGTGTGGAAGGACGTCCGGAAGGTCATTCAGGTGTCTGGTCTCATTAGCATATTACTCTTTTATTATTATAGACTAGAGGCCTGGTGCACAAAATTCGTGCACTTGGGGTTGTGGGGGGGGGGGTCCTTCAGTCTGGCTTGTGCCCTCTCACGGTCTGGGAGCCCTGCGATTGACAGCCTCGCAGAGGGAGGCCCCGTGCCGAGTAGCCTGGGCCTCCCTCTTTGGGGCAATCGCAGAGCCACCCAGCAGATGGCCTGGGCCTCCTGCTGCAGGGCACTCATGGGCGATGGCGGGCCTCCCCAAACAATCGCATCACACCCGCCTTGGTGGCGCCAGTCAGTGCTGGGGTCACTGCAGTGCCCGTGACCCAGGCGGGAGCAAGAGATCAGCAGTTTAGCTTGCTCGCCAGTCCCCGCCCACCCGTGCCTGCTGCGCTCGCAGCCTGGCGTGTGGTGGTCCGTTCGGACATTTTGGAAGTTATAAACCCTGGCTCTTTATGTATTAGGATGTTACCAGGCTAAAGGGGTTTGTTTCAAAGCCCAGTCGAATTCCGGCAGGAGTTTGCAGCGAAGAGAGTAAGGGTTTGTTGTTTGAGGAAATGATGTCAGGCCTGTGGCACAGGTAAGCTGGTGCCTAAAGACCTGGCTCCCTGATGGCTTCTAGGGGATGTGTTACAGAGGGGACAAGAGTGTCAGGGTCGTGGTTTCTACTGATGCGTTAGCGCTGGAGTAGGGGGCAGTTGATCATTGCAGCACCATGGCATCACTTTGTCTGGTTTCTCAGGGATGTGGCCAGTGAGTTTGTTCTGGAGCCAAAACACAGCTGAGGCCTGGATGCCATCTCCACTTTGACTGGAACTCTCTCTGTGGTCAACAGGCTCAAGGCTTCGTTCCTAAGATCACTTGATGCTGACCAGAACCTTGTCCGGAGGGCTTACTGACTGACAGGGTGGACATGTCAGGGAGTGGGAGGCAGTAAGTCAGGTGCTCAAGGCCAGTTTGAATCAAAAGGAAAGGAGAAAAGGTCATATTTTAAGAAATGAAGTTTCTGCTTCGTTACACCACCCATCAGTGGTTTTCCATTCCCCCCGCATCACGTTAGGGCCTGCCTCTCTCGCAGGGGTCAGCGTGCACCCATTTCTCTAGGGAATGTCTCTTGTCTCAGCTGGGTGCCCTCTCCCCCTCCTTTGTTGCCCAAAGAACTCTGCCATTCCTTTCAGTACTTACTCATTTTACCTTTTGCAGAGTTATTTATTTATATGTCTCCTTTCCTGTAATTCATGACTTCCATGAGTGCAGGAAGTGTGATTTATGGTGTGCTCCATGGGACTCAGCCCAGTAGTTGGTACTCAATAAATATTTGTTGAGTGAATGATTGAGCTCGAGGTTGGTTCAAAATATACTTTATCATTCCGTGTTTCTTTGTTCCTCCTCCATTAATTAGAAAAGAAACCCACAATGCATTTGATCATTTATTTCTGCTGGAAGAAGAACACTGGTAGTCAAGTACTGACACTATTTGTGATAATGATCAATTTAGATATTATATTAAAATTTGAAAACAGATTTATCACAATCAAGGAACATAAGATCACTTACTGATTATAACAAAGAGCAAAATAACCTTTAAGTCCTCAATCATGGTCATAAAACAGGATTCTAAATTAATGCAATGATAAGCAATCCTTTGTGAATGTTTGATTTATGAAATAATTTGAACAAGAAGGGGGGAGTTGACATTCAGAACTCCATCCTTTAAGCAGTGGTTCTCAACCTTCCTAATGCTGCAACCTTTTATTACAGTTCCTCATGTTGTGGTGACCCCAACCATAAAATTATTTTCGTTGCTACTTCATAACTGTAATTTAGCTACTGTTATGAATCGTAATGTAAATATCTGTGTTTTCCGATGGTCTTAGGTGACCCTGCTAGCATTTCTCAACCTGTGGGTCATGACTCGGCAGTGGGGGGTGGGGAGGTCCTTTAACAGCAGCAAAATTACAGTTATGAAGTAACAACGAAAATAATTTTATGGTTGGGGGTCACCACAACATGAGGAACTGTATTAAAGGGTCACGGCATTAGAAAGGTTGAGAACCACTGCTTTAAGGTAACTTTTTCTTGTTCCTCAGTTTGAAACAATTTTGTCTTCCCTTAGGCAGATATAAAGCCTGCATGGACGGGGAGCTGGGACCATCTGCCCACAATTGTCTCCAGCACTGCAGGTCTGTGTCTGCTGCTGGGCTAAGGGAGATACGTTCACAGCATTCTAGCAGGAAACACGAAACGGGTATTTCCCTCCCCAAAAGATGAGGCTATAAATGAGGCTAAATAGATCAAAGTAAAGTTCCTAATGGCTCTCTTATATTATATTTTGGGTTAAATGGCTCTTGGAATCAAGCCTGGTAACCTAACCGTAAAACCTTAATGGTCTGGGCAATTGCATTTTGAAACGCCCTCTTTCTGTACATTTTTAGCAGCTGGGGAAAGTCCTCTCCTGTTCTTACTCAGTCCTACTGACCTTGCCTCATGGCTCTCTGTCCTGTGGTCTCTGTCCTGGCAGAGTTCTGGGGGTTTGGGGGGACCTGAAAGAGTTCACAAGTGGACATGCCATTTGCTGAATCACACTTAAAACCCATGCCAGTGACATTTGTTAGAAAGTAAGAGAAAAAAAAAATGAAACTGTACATGAAAGGAGACATTGAAGGTGATTCTTAAAATTTTTTCCCCTGAAATTTATTGCCATTAGATTGTATTCATTTGTTCAAAGAACAGTTTATTTCTTACGCAGTTCACCCAAAACCCACCCTGCGTCCTCATCTGCCCGGAAATCATACCCACACAAGGTTGGAGGAGCCCTGGGTGGTCATCTGGTCCAGTGCCCTCATTTATCCTACAAACACAGTGAAATTGCTTCCGTTTTATCTTCGTCATAAATTCTGTACGCCACACATGGTGTGAGTGCTCCCTCCGGGTCCCCAGGGTAGCCAGCCGGGTCTTCTATTGAACCACCTTTGTCTATAAAACTGCAGGGAGAATTAGTACAAGGCAGAAGAAAGTAATATCAGTTCTATAAAGTGAATCTCTGGAAATGAAGGAACACAGGCTCAAAGTTTTAAATGAAGACTCTGGATAAGTGAAAGGAGCACCAACAGCAATGGCTTAGCTCCCCGACTCCTCCGTGCTCCCAAAATAAACTTGCTCTTTCCCAGAACTCTTTGGAAAGGGCTTGGTGATCTGAGCAAATAGCCAGAGGCCCCTGTATAAGGACTGTCTTAGTCATGAGGGATATCTTTGCCCACCCCCCCCAACCCCCCCATGTGGGAATTCCTTATGACACAGGAAAGCTGTGAGCAAGGGTGCCTGGGAAAACAGAGTTGTTTTATTTTTATTTTTATTTTTAATTTTTGTCTCTTGTGACCCAGGAGGGTTATGGGTACTTCTAGAGCGGGTGAGAGATGAGGAAATGGAGGAAGTGGCATAAAAGCAAATCTCGTACACATGGGTGCAGATAGAAAGCAAAACTATTGAAAACCAGAATGATCAAACAGCCTCTGGACCAAAACCCATTTACTCTTCAACCAGATCGTTCCGCCCCTACCTGACTCATATATTGAGATTCCTTGTAACGTTTTCTTTTTAAAAAGAGTTGTATTAAAGGGTGCTCAAAAAGACTTAAAAAACCATCGATCTATTTTGATTCCCCTCCATTTAAATCAATGGAAAGACATTAATTAAGCACCTGCTACATTTTGTGAATTATGGTGGCTCGGGGTTTGTAAAGATGAATTAAGACACACTTCCTGCTATGCAGAAGTTGATCATTTATGGGAAGGACAGACTCATCTGTCACCACAACAGGGATGATAAGAGCTATGGGATCATGGATGAGGGAGCAATTAATTCAGCCCGAGGCGGCCAAATAAAGCCATAAAAAGGTAACATTTGAGTTAGACTTAAATATGTTAGGAGTTTTTCAGGTGGACAGATAGGATAGCTTTACTCAAGGGCAGGTGTGCCTGGTGTGGTTGGAGTTAGATGCCTGCCAGGGCAGTAGAGAGTGCTGGGGATGCTCTGGGGAGGGATGCCAGGAGGTGCAATTTGTTCAGTTCTGAAATGGAATCACAGTCAGGATAGTGAACGTCTACCACACCCAGATTTTCCCTATGCCTACTCGTAATTCTCTCTC